>CM053592.1:175757815-175801179 GCA_028646515.1 Pseudochirops corinnae
CACACACACACACACACACACACACACACACACACACACACCCATCCATGAGGTTTTTTTCAATAGTATACAGCCTCCTCTCCAAGCTTCATGTATATGCAGGATCTAGGAGGGCAAGAGCAGAGGCTGGGGAGAGTATTCTATTTGTAAGGCATGACCTCACAGCTGCCTGTACAAGCAGTAACAGATTTACATACAGAAAAAACACAAGCTACTTTTTTCCCCCTGTTCCCTGGTAGACCTTGCCACTCTGTAAATCATAAATCATTTCTTTCTATTCACCCAGATTACTGCCTCTCAACTGCCTTACTAAAGCAATGCAGTTTCTGCATGTATGTTTTTATGTATGTATATGTATTCTACATGTATATGTATGTATATGTATGTCTACACGCATTCACATATGTGTATACACCTGTATATGTTCTGGAGTGGAGTCTGGGCAGACACAATTTCTCTTCCCAGTCAATGTAGGTTAATCCAGTGCAAGACTGCTTTCTCTTGCCCCATCAACTTACTCCCAGAGTGCTGAAGGTCCCATTAATAAGACCGATGATAGCAACATTTGACATTTATACAGCCTGAAGGATTCCAAAAGGTTTCACCAATTAGTGAACAGAGTCCCCAAGAGCCACAGCTCCTGGCATCCCACAGCCCACAGCAGTCTGGAGAGAGATTTTGCCCAAGGGCACGTAGCAGATGCCCACTCTCTAAGACATGCACACAATGCCAGTCTATTACTCATTCCCAAATGGTTGGGTCAGTGCATCAGTTTTTAAAACTGTATTAAAACACCCCCACTCCCACCCCCTCCACTCATATGCTAGTCAGTCTCCTTTGAAAATCTGAAAAGCTGATTGTTCAAAACAGATTTCCAGCAGGGGCTGAAAGCTCTTAAGATTGTTAACCAAAACCTGGTAGACTTTTGGACAAATTGAAAGCCTTTAGAACCTGTAAGACAAGTCTCATCTGTGTACAGTTGTTGATGTGACTGAATTTCCCAGTATAGTCATCTCGAATCCAAAATCGATCACCTTATGATTTATCCATATCATAAGGGAGCTGACCCTGAAAAGTATTTAAACAGTGAGAATTTGAAATGGCCTACAACATTCACATATGGACATAAAATCGATAAGAGCTCCAGGAAATCAAATAAACCTGCTGGTACATAAAGAATGAGGTACGAATTTATTTTGGTGGGATACATATAGTCCACTTTATTTATTTATTATCACAAGCAACCCAGGCAATATTTTCTTGAGGAAAAAAAAATTAAAAACAAGAAGAATAAGAGGAAAAGAAAAAGAACAAAAACTTTGGTCTCTTTGAATCATTTGACAAACCAAAGAGACATTTTGCTACTCAAAACAAGTAGGTACTATTGGTTCATCACTGTTTTACTTACATGCAAATGTACGTTAAAACTCAATCCCTGCCCCACTCACCAACATCATGAAAGAATTCACTTACCCAAAGACCAAGGCATCCCAGTTCCTACCCACCTGTGTGAATTCAGCATTTATAGGAGGCAAATTTGCCTATTCAGGCTGACAACATTTAGGAAGGTTGGATGCTTAACCTAATTGTTTGTTGATTCAATTCAGGACTAATGAATGCAGCTCCCCCTCCCCTTCCCCCTCTTCTGACTTGGGTTACAAAATAGTGGACCCTCCTGATTTGCATTCTCCATTGAAGCTGAAGGCAGTCTGGCTGCCAACAGGGTATCATGTGCAGAGTTCTCAGACAGGTGCTATCTTTCATTATCATAAACATCTGTGGAGACCCAGGCCAGGTTCCTGTAGCTACTAAATAGGCATGAGAGGAGAAAGGTTCTTTCTGAACCTCCAGCCAGGCAATGTGACAAAAAGTATTTGCAATCATCTTTGCAGATATGCATACGTTGACTCCTGAAGGTTAACTGAAACTTAGCAGGCATTTTGCATAATTCAGTTATAAATATGGATCTATATGCAAATTTGGTGTGAGGCTCTCTGGGAGGATTCCCATATAGAGTGGTTGCTCTCTGAAGATGGGAGGCCTACCTCTATTCTGAAAAGAACAACAACAACAACATCTTGTTAACTACCCAAACTCTGGAGGACATTAGTATTTTTCCATTGTTAATCCAATAGAGCCATTGATATTTCTCTAGAAAAGACTCTTATGTTCTACATGAGAGGGCAAACTGGCTCAAGTGGCTGTCACTACCTGAATTGGATGAAGTATTTATAAATCACAATCAAAACCAAAAAGAACAGCAAAAACGTTAGCTTTTTATTATAATGATCATCATCACCAACATCAATTCAGTTAATTTAATTGTTTACAGAGATTAATCAACTGCTCTCATGCCCCTATCCTCAAGGGAGTTACTGGGTCCTTGGAATAAAAATTCCCTCAGTAGTGAAGGGTGATGGAACATGTACATATATGGTGCCCAGGTATTCTCTCAAAGGTCATTCAGTCCAATCCCTTCTCAATTACAGGTGAGGAAACTAGGACATAGAGTGGTCAAGTGACTTGCCTACTGTAAAACAGAGAACACTAGCACACAGGAGAGCTGCTAGCACAGGTTCACTCTTGATCTGGTCAAACAGGAAGACAGCTTTGGAGGGCTGGATAATCTTACTTTTCTCTAGTCTAGTCTTCTCACAAGAGTGTTACTGATAATGGAAGCACCAACTCCTATAGTATTCCCTAATCATTCTTCTCTCAGGGACTGGAGAGAAGGTGGGGCAACTACCCCTATGTCTTTATGGGGTCAATAGAGACACAGCTTGTGCACTCACCTAAACCCCTTCAAGCCTCAATGAGGGCTGGTTAATACAAACACTGATTCCCCCCAAGTCTTGGTGGGGGACCATCTAGGCTCACACAGCATTCCAGCTTCTACATTCTACCTTGGGGGTGCCCGACCCACTGACCAGTGCCCACCTTTTTTTATAGGGCAACAGACAAAGAAGGCATATTGCCAGCAATAGGCTCCAATTTTATGTTACTTTATCCCTGTATCTCACTATGTGTTCACAGTGGATATTTCCAATTTACAAATTATTTATCATTATATAATGCTGCACAAGCATGGTGGAGAGGTTTTGAAACATAATCACGAGAACTCATGTCTAATACCTGGGACCAAGAGACTGTTATGGCTATAGATCCTGGGAAACTAAACTCTAAGAAAGAATAACAAAAATCTACTTTACATACATTAAAATCCACCTTACTTATATCTAATATGCCATAGCTAATAATCATCTAATATTAAATATGAACTTTGGCTTGATTCAGAATCTAGTCAGCTACTCAGTTCTGTACCTAACTGCTTAGATTCCCTTTAGTTTTTCTGTAAATGTTGGGGTTGATTTCCCCGCCAAAGAATCAATTCTTTCATACTGTTATAGGGACAGATACAGATGGGGTCACAGATTTAGAGCAAGAAAGGACCTTAAATGTCATGGGATCAACAATGTAGAACCAGAAAAGACCTTAGATACAATCTCTAATATTGTAGAAGAAGACATTAAACTGCAAAGTAGGGGATTCATCCAAAATTCCACAGTTAGCAAGTGAATGATACAGGATTTGGATCTTGATCCCCTAACTCTCAATCCAGCACTCATTACAAAGTACAACAGTGGATGGTTGCAATAATTTAGTTCACCACTTCCCTTCTTCATTTTACAGAAAATGAAACAGAGATGGACAGGTTAAATGCTTTTCCTAGGGTTACACCGGTAGCATCTAGATCTTGTTATCCTCTCTAGCACTCTCTCCACTCTTTCATAATACTTCATTGGTCTAGAAGCTGTCACCAGTCTTTACATCTCTTTGTTGAATATTGGGATAGTCTAGAGGTAGATCTTTAAAAAAAAATCCTTTGACAGGACTTAAACTTAAACTCAGAGAATTGATCAAATGAGCCTTGAGAGTGAATGCACAAGGTCTAGTCCTGGTTCTATCATTGTATGGCTTTAAGGAAGTCTCTGGACCACCATGCATGGGCCTTAGCTTCCTCTTGTTTTTAAAAAAGACACAGTTGGACTACATAATCAGAGTTGGAAAGGAACTTAGAAAACAGATATGCATATATACATATATAATAGTAAGGAAATCATTCAGTAGCACAATTTTCTCATTAGTGAATTAAGGAAATGGGATCTTATCAAATGAATTCTATCAAAATATATATGTATATACATGCACATGTACCAATGAATACTTACATGCACACATATATATGTTTATATAGGTGCATATATTGTACAGATGCAAATACACATATACATATCTGTCTTCATTTGATAGATCCCATTACCTTAGTAGCACAGTTTTTTATTAGTAAATTCAATATTTTGTATTGTATATGTATATGTATTTGCAGATATGTATATCTGTAAAATATATGCATGTAAAATTATAAAGATATATGCTAATAGACTTCATTTAATAGATCTCATTTCCTCGATTAAATAATGAGAAAACTGCTACTGAAAGAAAGAGTGACTTTTCCAAGATTACAATTAATTAGTAGCACAGTGGTGACTTGAATGCAGGTCTCTGACTTCAGTCCAATCCACTCTCCATTACACTGCATTACCCCAACCAAATTGAACAAATTATGATTCATTTCGTAGAATGGTCACAGTGAAATACATCTTAAAAATAACTTCAATTAGGCATATTATATATATATATATATATATATATATATATATATATATACTTATATGTACATATACATACATATACACATATGTGTGTATGTGTATGAATTGGAATTTATAAGTATTCTAGTCTAGCTCTCTAAATTTACAGATGAATAATGAAAGCTCAGTGAGATTACTTGACTTGCTCAAGGTCATATGGATAGTCAGTGGCAGAATTTTTTTCAAATTCAATTCCTGTGACTCAAGCTAGCATTCTCTTTGCTATACCAAATTAGCAAAATTCATTCACTTCTGACATGCTAGTTATCTTGCATTTGATATATTTTCTGAATTTCTCCAGCTCTGTTCTGGTTACCAGAGATATTAACATAAAAAAAACCAAAATCTTGGTTGGACTCCATCTGCTTTTGCTGTTCATTCCCCTACCTGAAGTCTCAGTTCTGTCACATCATAATTAGTTTCTATGGAAATGATTATGTCATCAGAAGCTAGGAATCTGCATTCTATTTTCATGCAAATATCTTTTCAATGGCAATGGAATGAAAAGAAATACAATAAACAGAAAATATTTAGTCACCAGATCTGTGATTGGTGGGGGAGAAGGAGAAGGATTAAAACAAGAGGGATATTCTTGAAAATGCTTCTCTATCACCCAGGACATGCTCATCTTTAAGCAGCATGAATGTATACTAGGAAAGCCTTTGCCTCTGGGCTTTCTTCTTTTATTGTCTCATGCCCAAGGGAATTGGAGATGAAAGTCTATGGTTTATCTTTGATCAATGGCAGATGAGGACAAAAAGTTGCTTAGAGACACTGGGGTTGTTTTTAGCAAAGTCACTGGATGAAGTATCCTTCTGGGATGTAGAAAGAAGTTGTTCCTAAAGGTTCTGTTAGGGAAAGCTTCAGTTAAGGAATTGCTATGCTTTTTTTTTGGAATATTCAGACTAGTTCTAAGAGAAAATACTTCAATGACCAGATGAGACTGGGGGGAAGAGCTATTCCCAGTTCTGGTCCTTAGAAGTTAAATGACCTTAAGGAAATCCCTTCATTCCATCTGGTTTCTCATTTATCCAATGAGTGTATTGGACTACATGATTGTAAGATCCTTTTTCAGCGGATGGATTCTGTGATCTCTGTTCTAAGGTTACATACAGTTACGATGTTAAGTGTTTCCTTCTAAATTCTCTTTCTGTCCTGAAATTTTCTTTTCTACATTAAAAGGCCCATTACGGAATATTGTGTTATAAGAAATGACAAGTAGGATGATTACTGAAAAACCCTAAAAAGACTTACACGAACAGATGCAGAGTGAAGTAAGCGGAACCAGGAGAACATTGTACATAGTAGCAGCCATATTGTATGATGAACAATTGTGAATGACTTATATATTCTCAGAACTCATTATAAAAAATATTATCTGCCTCGAGAGAAAGAATTGATGTCATCTGAATACAGACTAAAGCATGCTATGTTTTTCTGTTATCCTATGTTTGAAGTAGCCTTCTAACTTTGTCATTGTGTGTCCTATGATTTGAGTTGTGAAGTTTCTGATGTTAAATCCATTTTGCAAAAGACAACAGTATTAAGGATTGTGTAATGGGAAAGGAAGGATGAATAATTATAGAGAATGCTGATAGGTTTAATATCAATTCAAATTATTTAATTTTTAAGAAGGATAAGGTTCTAGGAGCAAATCTCTGTCCTCCAAACACTAACCCCAGCCAAATACCCAGTTCTGCCCTTGGTCATTTCACTAGCTTTCTGTACAAAATGGCATGATCAAAAAGATTATCCATACTCTATGGAATACTAGTAGTTTTTTCACAAGAGCACTCACCATAAAATAAACATGTACCCCAGTCCAAATGCCCCTCTGACTGCCTTTTTAGAATAGATGTGTTCTAGCACAGCAGTCTTTAAGCAAACGTCATGCAAATGCCCCCCTCTCCTAAATTATGTACAAAACTTCCTTTCATCTACTTCTTACAATACAAATTATATCAGTCAGTCAATCAATCATAGTTTATTAGGTACCTAATATGTGCCAGACACTGGAGATACAAAGAGAAAATTGGAGCCAGCCTTCAGCATCACGATTACTTATAGAGATGGCCATGAACACAATGAATTGCAAACTAGAATGACACTCTGAGCCCATTAATCCTTTGATATTCTAGATGGCAAATCAGCTGCTTTGGGGACAAGAAATAATTCAAATTTACAAACTAATTCATGACAAAACTGTGGATAGATATTATCACATGGCACTCTTGCCTATTTCCCCTGGTTTTCAGGTTACCACATGTTATTAGCTATACTTTGCTCTGGAGATGGAGAGAGGGAGTCATAAAACCAGCCTCAATGTGCCTTTGTAGCTTCAGTCCATTATTTAGCCTTCTTTCATATGCGTGTCATTTGCTCACTTTTCAATAACTAAAATGATTATCATGTCTTCCTCAATCCTCTCTTCCCCAGGATAAACACTCTGAAAGAACTGATCCTTATATAATATGATTGAAAGTCTTTCCAGCCTTTTTCTTCCTCTCCTGTGTTTCCTCCACGGTTTGCTGTTTCCTTTCTAAAATGTACGACATGATAGAACATGATTCTGCAGGAGTGGTCTGACCAGTTCAAAACAGCATAGAATTATCATTTACTTAACCATGGATATTGTAATTATCAATGGGACCTAGGAATTGATTCATTTTTTGTTGGTCTGTATGCCACAGTTTGACTCATTTTTATTTGGCAAACTTTTTTAATCCTCAAGTCTTCCCCCTCTCCTGAAATGCTATATAGATATGCTGTGCCCTTTCTGTACTTCAGAGGCTGATTTCTTGAATCCAAGAATAAACCTTTACATTGATCCCGACTAAACTGGGTCTTATTAAATTCGGCCCAACCAGCTAGTCCACGTCTTTATTTTAAGATAACACATAAAAAATTCTCAATAAGTATTTAATCAAGAACTTACTCTTACTCTAATAGGATTAATCCAACTCCCCAAAGAGTTTAAGATAAGGGACTAGCTAAAATAGTAGGCAATCTGGCTCATTAAAAGTTTAATAATGATTATAATTACAGTGACTATAATCAGATAGAAATTCGTTCAATGTTAGCATTTTTTCCAAGATAGTGTACTCCTTCCATGGACTTGATAATACACAATACAACTTTTAAAAGAGGAGGAGGACTTCTTAATAGCAGAGTGCATTTTCTATCTTGGTGAAGTTTCCAAATGTGACATTAATCTTTAATTCTCTGCTGGTCTCTTTTATTCCCCATGAAACTGTTTCTGACATCACAGGGAAGAGTGAACAGGTAATGGAGAAGAAATCTCCCAATTGGAACCTCTTGAGAACATCATTGAATGGTAACTATGAAAGAAGCCTTGACTTTCCTATATTGAAAAAGGTAATTCACTTGTCTTTTACCTGTTTTAGATCATCAGAATCCAGTCTCTTCTGGGAAATATTAGTAAAATGCTTTCTCCCACTGAAACCATTTATCGTTAAAGAGATAAAATGAAGGAAAGTTGAAAGTCAGAATGTGTGCAATTGTGGCAGAAGATTCAACATCTTTGGATCATTTCTTTTCTGTGCTTTCTATCAAAGAAAAAAGAACATTTACAAAGAGAAGTACAACACACACACACACACACACACATACACAAACACACACAAATAAACAAACCCATAACCTTGCTGATCTTTGTTGTAGACTATCAGCCAAAAACACTTGACTTCATACCGAGGTGAATATATTGATTTATTTTCTTTGAGACTAACTATTTGTGTTCGGTAATCTACATTTTTCTTGGGGATTCCAATGGCTTTGCTTTCCCCCATATTCATATATAAACCTGAACATATACACATAAATACACATGCCAATATAATATATACAGAAAGGAAAGAATCAGCATCTCTGTAATTGCATTGTGTCTAAATCATGATTGGTTACAGAAATGACTTAGCAACAGATGCAGCCAAGAAATAGACATACTAAGGTTTTCATTCCACTACTCAGTAAATGCAGACTTAAAACAAAATCGAATGCCATTGCAATATAAAGAGATCTCAGAAAAGAAAAAGAAAAAGAAAAAAAAAGATCAATGAAAGGTCAGGCTTTCCAAAAGCAACAACATTTATCTAGTGTTCAATGTTTGCTCAGTGAGCACTGTATGGTGTAGCATGAGGTCAATGGATAATAATGACCATGTTGAAAAAGGCTGTGAAGAAAAGGGAACATGAGCTCAGAAGGAGAACCAAGAACACAGTCACATGGAAGAAAAAATTATGCTAGCTTATTCAATTCCACAATTACTAGGCACCTACTATGTGTCCGTTTTCCAGATATTGGAGATATTCCCCAACCTTTTGGATCATGCTTCAAATTTAGGGGGAGAAAGAGAGGATTATACTGCTAAGGGGAGGGAGGAGAGGGAGAGAGAGAGGGAGAGAGAGGATGAGAAAATATCTTAAATATAAAGTAATTTCTGAAGAGCCAATCAAGTGACTCTATCTTTCTGAACATGGGGAAGGGGGAGAGAGGATCAGGAAAAGCTCTTAGTAGTAGGTGGTATTTGAGTTGAAACTTGAATAAAATTTATAATTCAAGAAGAAGAGGGGAAGGAGAGCATTGTATATCTCAGGTGACAGTCAGTTTAAAGACATGGGGAAGGGAGATGGAATGCCATCTATGGGAAAATGCAAGAATGCTACTTTGTCTGGAACATTTGAGTAGGAAGGTGAATAATGTGGAGTATGCCTGGAAAGACAGATTAGAGTAAGCTTTTGGAGAGCTTTAAACACCAAGCTGAAAAAATGTGTAGGTTACTCTAGAATAACCAAATATTAGGGTAGGGGAATGGCATGATCAGACCTGTGTCTTGGGAATCAGTATGAAAGACAAATAGCTTCTTCTCCCCTGACTTTCAATCATAACCCCAACCATAAATGCTTTCCTCTATCTTCACTCTTAGGGTACCTTAATTTGAAGCAAGCACAGGTTTTAACAGATCAATATATGAGTTATATTTTGGAGGAATATCCCAAGCATATTATATAAATCAAGAGTCAACAAAACATCGTGGGAAAGTCAATAACTTTTGGAAGGTCTGAATTTGAATCCTGGTTTTGCCACTCACTAGCAATACATAGACTTTAAAGGTTCAGACTCAAAGTTCTGGGTTAGTTTCAGAGAGGTAGTTTTAAACTCTATGTCAGGAAAAAAATAATTAAAAAAAATCTGACCATTAGAGTTGTTCAAAAGTGAAATGGGTTGGCCCAAGGAGAATATAGAGGGGACCTTGTTTCATGTATAAAAAAATACTCAGATATTATAACATGAAGGACTTAAAAATAATTTATCTCTACTTCCAGCTCTGTAAATCTGTAATCAATTGAGAAAAAGGGAGAACATTAAAATCAGGATCTTCAGAGGGTGATTGCATGTTTAGTTAGACCAAAACCTAAAAATATAAGGACATATCTGTTGACTTGATTTCCCCCCTACCCCTGCCCCAGGCATGGTGATCTTGGTTTTCTTTCTGTATTAACATTATTGACAAAAATATAGTGTCTTCTTTCTAGACATGGAAAACACATTTTGAATTAAATGATTTTGTCATACAGGCATCATAGACTCAAAGACTTACAAAGTGCCGTAGTTGGAAGTGAATTCAGAGACCATCTTCTAAAACTCAAATCTAGATAATAATGCCTTTAATAAGAATAAAAAATCTGCCTTTGCTTGAAGTCCCTCCAAGGCAAAATCCATTCCCTCTCAAAGTAGCCCATTTTACTTTTAGATAGCTGAGATTATTAGGAAAGTTGTTGCTTTTTCCCCTGACATCAAGCTCTATCTTCCTTTTCTAATCTTCCACCTATCAATCCTTCTTTAATTTCTCTACTATATCCCAGGCCAAGTTGTGTGTTGTCTTTCCCATTAGAGTGTAAGCTTGCTGAGGGCAAAGGCTTTCTTTCTTTTCATATTTGTATCCCAATTTGTATGTATAGAACAATGCCTGACACATAGTAGGTCACTGAAAAATGGTTATTTATTATTCACTAATTATGTCATGGAATATTCTTCTTCCTTCATATCAGGAACATTCTCCTTCTTCCACTCTTTTTATTGACCTCTCTGGCTTCCTTTAAGTCTCAAGAAAATCAACTAAAAAAACACTTTCTAAAGTAATTACAACCCTAATCCATCTGAATTCCAACTTTTTTCCTCTTTTAATTGCTCCCTAATTATTCTATAGATAGCTTGCTTTGCATATGTTATTTGCATGTTGGTTATCTCATTAAAGTGTAAGCTTCTTCAAGGCAGGAACTATTTTTTTTTTCTTCTCTTTCTTACATGCCTATTGTTTAGCATGATGCCTGACACATAGGCACTTAATAAGTATTATTTACTGATGTGGGACAAAACAAAAAAAAGTTCATTACTCTTCCATGTGAGATCCCTTGAAATATTTGAAAATAGCTATCATTGTTCCCCAAAATCTTTTCTTCTGCATGATCATTCTCCATTTCCTTAAGAAAAAATCCTTTTGTGTTCATGAACTCAAGGCTCATTACTATCCTGATTACCTTATTCTAAATATTCTCTAGGTCATCAAGGTCACTACAGTATAGGTAATAAGCAATAGAGATAATATTCAAGTCCATAGTCCTTCGCTTCCAAATTCAGTGATTTTTTCCCCCATCTACCTATTTAGTCTCCTACTTTGCTAACAGAGCATAGTTTTTGTTTTGTTTTACCAAGGTGGGATTTTTCCTTCCTGAACAGAAAACTGTTTAATGTAGATGTGACTTTGAGCAAGTCTCTCTACTAAGCCTCAGTTTCCTCAAATATAAAATAGTGGTTGTAGTTGTTGCGATAAAAAAAAAAAAATAAAATAAAATAAACAAGAATAAAATAAAGTTCAATATAAATTCACATGTAAGTGAACAACATTCATTGATATGGATGTTGTAGGGGTTTATCACTTAACAGTATAGTTTTTTAAATTTATTTGTTATTATTACTTGACTTATAATTTGACAGTAGCAGGTGCCTGAGTTCTTGACACACCGTTGAGAGGCCTCCAATTGAACAGATACTTTTACAATATCACCTTGCAGTCATTTATTCCCATAGCCAGTATCATGTTCTTGACAAGTGTTCATCCATTTTGAAGAGCAGCCATTGAGAACCCCATGCAGCCTGTTTATCTGTTAGATGGTTCTAATTTTTAGGAAGGTGATTTTCCTTTTGTTATTCTTTTACCTTGTATGTGAAGCCTAGATTAGTTTCATTTGAACTTCTATCAGTTATTCCTGGTTTTGCTCTCTGGGGCCAAGCAGATCAAGCATAATCCCTGTTCCACATCACAATCCTTCAAGTATTTCAGGACAGCTATCTGGCTACCCCTAGAGTCTTCTCTTCTTCAGGCAAAATATCCCTAGTTTAGCTTTTTATGACATTCAAATGTCTTCTTAATGAGAAGCTCCAGGATTCTATATTGGAATGCCTAGGGAAGGAGGCAGGAGCATGTCTGCAGGTTTGCAATACTTTGTTTGCAGAGGGATTTTCAGAAGGCTTTGGCTAATTGAAACAACTGTTGAAAATTTACTTGGCATTTTTCTTTCTCAATATTTTCAGCCCTGATGAAAATGTTTCATCTCTGAGATGCTTCTCTGCTGTGATCTGGCTACTGAGACTGTGAATAATGTATGTGCCCTACTTTATCCAACATTCCCAGGGAGATACTGCCTGGAACCCACTTAAGTAAACACACCCACTGTTTCCCTACTTCACCCACTGTTTCCAGGCTCCAACCCCTTATGTAGGTTAGCTGGGCAAAAATCTTGGATCTACTATGTACCTCGACCTCACTCTTTCTTTCCTGAGATAAAGATAGCATTATAGAATTAAGCATGGAAATGAGCTTAGAGGCCATCTAGTCCAACTCCATTGTACAACTGAGGAAACTGAGGCAAAGAATGGTTATAGAAGAAATAAATGGCAGAGATGAAATTCAGACTCGGTTCTTCCTACTCTAATTCATACATTTCTCCATTGAATGACTCTTCCTCTGAGTCTGAGTGATTTTGTGAATAGTTGGGAATTCTACCATAGAAAATTAAGAGTGCTAGGTCTCCAATCAAGGAAGACTGGAGTTCCAGCCACACTTCTGTCATCAACTGGATAACCCTGAAAACATCATTTAAATCTTCAATGTCTCAAATCATTTAAGACTGTTATAGGAAAAAAAAAAATCTAAATTGTTACAAGGGTTCTCCATTGGTACACAGTTTCCTTATTGGGAAGCCTGCTAAAACAATATAAACAAAGCAAAACCAAACAGAAACAAAAACCAATTTTTGTTCGATGACTGTCAATCGTGGTTTATTGTAAAGAACTATTGATTTGGAGTGAGATGACTTGTCTTCAGATTTTCCTGCTTCTACTTATCTATCAAAACCCCCTCCAGTTTGACTGCCTCTGGACTTCAAAGCCAAGTCCATGCCCCAGGTACCTTCATTCCACCCCTCCCCCACTTTGCCTCCTTTTTATGCATTGTCTTTCCCCATCAGAATGTCAGTTCCTTGATGGCAATGACTGCCTTTTTGCTTCTATTAGTGCCCACTGTGCCTCACAGTTCCTGGTATGTAGTAAATACTTAAGCAATACTTTTTTTTCTTTCCTCCCTTCCTTTCTCTCCCTCCCTCCTTCCCTGAATTCCTCTCTCTTTTCTTTCTTTCTTTCTTTCCTTCTTTCTTTCTTTCTCTCTTTCTTTCTCTCTCTCTCTTTCTTTCTTTCTCTTTTCTTTCTCCCCCCATCCTTCCTTCCTTCCTTCCTTCCTTCCTTCCTTCCTTCCTTCCTTCCTTCCTCCCTTCCTTCCTCTCTTCCTTCCTCTCTCCCTCTCTTGGATGACACTGACAAATCACTTCACCTCTTCCATCCTTAGTTTCCTTATCAGTAAAACCAAGGCATCGTATTGTAAGGCTCTGTGAGGTCCCTTCCAGTCCAAATGATGTAATTCTTCCTCTGCTGAAACCACACTATGATTTCTTGTAGCAGACTACCTCTAGAATTATGTACAATCCCTTGCTTATATTGGAAGTTTTCATTTTTCAAGGAAGCTTTATGTGTTCTTGATCTTTTCTCCTTTTTTTTTTTTTTTTTGCTTTTTGGAGGGCAACTGGGGTTAAGTGACTTGCCCAAAGTCACACGGCTAGTAAGTGTGTCAAGTGTCTGAGGCCGGATTGGAACTCAGGTCCTCCTGACTGTAGGGCCGGTACTCTATTCACTACGCCACCTAGCCGCCCCTTGATCTTTTCTCCTGGTTTTGGTTGAGAATTCAGGTGAAAAACTCAGGATGTGACTCATATTGAAACTGGGGCTTCATCAATAATAGTTATTTCATCTTTATTATAGCAAAAAAGAATAATCTGAGAATCTCACAGAAAATAAAATCTGGGAGGAACCTGAGAGGCCATAAATTTTAATCTGTATTTGAAAAAGAACTTTCCCCTAAAGATCCAGTCACTACACAAAGAGCTCCAGTGAGGGGGCAATACCATCCCACCATCGGCAGTTTATTCTTGCAGGATGTTTTTATAGTTTTAATTTTGACAGGTTTAATTAAATTAATAATTTAATTAATTAATTTTCCCTACCTTTACTCTAAATTTACTTCTTTATAATTTCCACCTGTTCCTCTTCTGTGGTGAAATAAAACATGTTTGATCCCTCTTCCACATGAGAGCACATCAAAGACTTGAAAACAGTTCTCATTCTCTTCTCCAGCCCCCTCTCCCCCATATGGGGCCTAACATCATGATTTTATTCATTTGCTCATCATATCCTATAAGCTTGAATCCCTTCATCAGTCGGCTTTTCTGGATGCCTTCTAATTTAAGGATTTCCTTCCTAAATGTGACACGTGGAACAGAACACAAAAGTCAGTATGTAATCTGAGCTCAGGGGCCAGTTTGAAAGAGATTAGGGGCTCTCTTCTGTTAGGCCACTCTACCTTTTATAATGAAACTTAAGTTTTCACCACCTTTGTTTTTACTTATAAATTTGGTTAAAGTCATATTTTATTGTGGATACATATTAAACTTAAAATCTACTAAAACCAATAATCTCTTAAATGCACTTTCATCTAGCCATGTTCATTCTATCTTGAACTTTCCAAACTGATTTTTAGCCTATATGTAAATTTCATCTAATGAGGTTGGCCGCTACATTCTACCCTGTTTAAAAGAAAAAAAGGATCCTTTTTCTTTTATATAATATCCTTTTTTGCCTTCTAGTACTACATCATCTGAAAATTTGATGATGAACATGCTCAACTATGCACTTGTCTAAGTCATTTATGAAAACAATCATGACATTATATGTCATGACATGACATAGTCACGTATTCCAGGAACATTCCACTTGAGATTACAGGAAGGAAGGGCAATAAGCATTTATTTACTACCTACCTACCATGTGTCAGGCACTGTACTAGTCCCTTTATAAATATTACTTCATTTTCTCTTAACAACACCTCTCTGCTTTGTCACATATTTTTTTGAGGGGGAAAGGCAAGGCAATTGGGGTTAAGTGACTTTCCCAAGGTCATAAAGCTAGTTAAGTGTCAAGTGTCTGAGGTCGATTTTGAACTCAGGTCCTCCTGACTCCAGGGTCGGTGCTCTATTCACTGCACCACCTACTGCCCCAACAAATGTTAAGATATAGAAGTTCTTTCTTCCGAACTTCCTCTATCTTTCTACTTCAGGAATCATAAGGCTTGAAAATATCTGATAGGTTATGTACACAAATATGATCATGTTTGACTAGGAGACATGCCTTCCCCTTCCCACTCCTAACCATAGATTACTAACTAAAATCTCACCTTTTACAGGGAGCCTTTCCCAGCCCTCCTTAATTCTAGTGCCTCCCCTCTATAAGTCATTCCTTATTTATCCTGTGTATAGTTTATTTGGACATATTTAATTGCTTGCTATTTCCCCATTAGATTGTGAGCATCTCAAAGGCAAAGACTTCTTTTTTTAATCTCTCTTTGTACCCCTAGGGCTTATTATAGTTCCTGGGACATGGGAGGTTCTCAATAAATACTCGTTCTGTGACAAAGTCATTTTAATCTTAATAAATGGTACAACGGAAAGTGCACTAATCACCATGTTCTGAGGATCTGGGCAAGAATCCTGCCTATGACTGTTGGTGTCTATGTGATCTTGGACACTTCACTTTAATTTTCTGAGGTCTCATTTTTCTTGCCTATAAAATTAGAGATTCAGGACAGGACCACCATGTGTTTCTTTCCCAACTACATCTGTTATCCTAAGATATTCTTATTATTGGGAATTCCTACATGTTTTGATCCCTGACACATAAGGAAGATGCAATGAGAGAGATGTGTTTGATGTGTTTCAGTAAATAAGGAATAGGAATGGTCAAAGCTTACCTAAATATGTTCCTTATTACCAGCAAACTCTCAAAAGAACCTTGACAAAAGGTTGGAGTGGCTGATGTTGACATCATTCTCACCACTCTATTTGGTTGTGTGTTCTCACTGGCCACTGCCCAGACCTGCTCAAGCTAAAGCAGCAAAAGTCTTCCACAAAACACCCTGGTGTGTGCATTATCAGAGTCAATTTTCATAAATAGGGGAGAAAGGATTCATTGCCCTCTACAGAACAGGAAGATTACTTGTCTCCAAAGAGACATGTATCCCACGTGTCCTGTTAGAGGAGTATGGGGGTAGGGTACCACCCACTTGACTAAAATCCAGGGCCTTTGATCTCAGTGTCAGCCCCTTGGACTATCCCAGATCTGCTTCTTAGAACAACCCTGTGGCTTCTGGGAACTAATGGGCTCCACCTGCCAGGCTTCAGTCCCCAAATACTAGTCCTGGGATCATCTTCCCCTAAGGGGCCCTGGGGGCATGTATGAATTTCAGGGGACCCAGCCAGGGTTCAGATCCCATCTTCAATATCATTTGCCCATTGTTTAAGCTGTCCCTTTCTGACCTTTTGGAACAATAATTATGCTTCTTTCAGTTTCAGTCTTCAAATTAACTCCTCCATCTGCCTCCTCTGTGGTCTCACTCATATCCTGCTCTTCCTCTGTTCCCCTGGGTGCTTTCCTGATACCAACCAAACTTTTTATATTGAGCAGTGTACAAATATGGGGGAAAAAAAAGACTCTTGGAGCAAACAAATGCATGGAATAAAACAAATGTACAGAGTTAAAAAGAATAATGCCATGATTCTGGCAGAAGTACAAAGGCCTTTTCTAACTAAACGGCAAAATTCAAAATGGAAACAATCCACCCAAACCTTGGCCTATATAAAGATGCTTGGTGTGATGTGGCTTATAGATCCCTCAGTGATAGAAAATCATTACATCAATTCTTAATGTTAATAAATAATGTTTAAAGTGAAGGCTTCTGTCAGCGGAAATTTTGAGTAATGATGAAATAAGTAATTTAAATTGGTTTGGGAAATCAATGAAGCAGTAGTGGCTTAAGACCTTAAGAGGGATAGCAGAATTTCAATCAAAAACAATAAATGCAAATGCACTCTTCCCCCACAGACACACACACACACATGCACACACGTGCTCATGCATGCACACATACATGCACACATACATGCACACATAGAGTCATTTTGCAAAAAGCACACATTTAATAACTGTGATGCTATGGCACTAAGTGTTGTATTCAGTTATATGATAGACTTTCGGACTCTACTTGGAATAAATGATTTATCCTCTTTCTGAGCAATAATCTCCTCTACTAAAAATGGCCCAAGTGGTATTTGCTTCATGACTTTCAATGAGAGAAAATTCCCCATCTCTTGAGATAGCCATTTCTGCTTTGGGGTAGCTCTTATTATTAGGAAGCACATCCTCCCCTGACATTAGGTGGGCATTTCTCTTCTACCCAGGCTTCCTATTTCTGCACTGTGGGGTAAAGAAGAATAAAGTTAAATTCCCATACATGTAGCAGCTCTTAAAATAATGGAAGACACTTCCACTATTTCACCTCTGCTCTCAATCCAGACTTTTCTGCAAACACATTTGTATCCATTTCTCTTTCTAGTCAAACTATTTTTTTTTCTTTTGGCCAAGCTATATGGTGTTGGGCAGTTGACTTCTCTAATGTCTCTTCTGGCTTCCAAATAACTCTCTGTCACTGTCTCTGTCTCTCGTTGTCTCTATCTCTATCTCTCTTTGTCTGTCTGTCTCTCTCTCTGTCTGTCTCTCTTTCTCCCCATCTTTTTCCTCTTTCCCTCCTTCCCTCTCTCTGAAATATATTGCTATGTCAGTCTGTAAAACCTATGGGCCCCTTCTTGGAATATCACTGTTAAAGTCTTAAATACATTTTACTACTCAAAAACTCAGTTACATTAAAATGCAATTATCTATCTTTCTATCTAACTAAAACAGGTTCATTAACCCTAGATGAAGAACCTCTTTTGTTTGGGAAGGAAACTAACAGTGGTGACTATTTTGTCCAAGGACTACCATAAAATTCTTGAGGATCTTAAGAAGCTCAGAGCATTCTTTGCCTATTAAGCAAGTAGAGGTTTACAATGGGATCAGAAAAAAATATGAAAAGTAAAGATAACCACAACATAAGTTTCATTAACACCAAGCCATTTCACTCTGTCATGCAATATTGAGCTTAAATTTGAATTTCAGCCTTAAACTAGTCTATACCATAAGATCATAACAGGGAAAAAATGGAGAAGTAAAACACATTCAGCACATATCAGACAGAGTGATAGGCTTGGGTCAAGGGTTTCTCTCTCTTTATTATTTAGCCAGTCAGTCCCCAGGAATCATTCTACACAAGCCTTTCTTATTTCTCTATCAGACATTTTGATTGTATCATCTACTTTAGCCCTTCCTTGTAACAGGAGAAGTGACTTTTAACAGCTTTGGTAATTTGACATTGAATGGAATAGACTATGAGAGACAGAGAGAGACAGAAAGAGAGAGAGAGGGAGGGAGAGAGAGAGAAAGAGAGAGAGAGAGAAAGAGAGAGAGAAAGAGAGAGAGAGAAAGAGAGAGAGAGAGGAGAGAAACAGAAAGAGAGAGAGAGAAAGGAGAGAGAGAGAAAGGAGAGAGAGAGAGAATGAACTATAGAGAGGATTCTAACATATTACTTTCATAAATGAAATAGCTGGTAAGTCAACTAAAATAAGAATTGCAAAACCCATTGAGTTAACTGTAATAAACATAGCTAGTGACTCTGATAATAGATTTACCATCAGGTGATTTATCACCGATCCCGATTTCCCTGATCTGGTAAATAAATGGGCCGCCATTTCTCTTTCTAATCAGAATTAGATGCTTTTAGATTGTTTCAAAAAGGAATATACTATTTTCCAGTTTCTAACTGCTATACATGAAAAGCATTGAGGAAAAAAATTTTAAAAACCTGAAACCACAATTGAAGAATCTTTAGCAGTGCTTTAATATTTTGTGTGTTTAGTGCTCTGTTATTAATTCTCCTTCCTTAGAGTGTGCCTATAAAATGATCTTAAAATACAGAAGTAATGATTTAAAGAAGGTTCTACTAAGGCTATCCATCTATCAGCTTGATGATATATAGTATATAATATTAAATTTTATTAAACAAATATATTAAATGTATCATATGATTTTATAGTAAATATGTATATACATATATGTATATATATGCAGATAAATATATGCATATCCACATAATATGAAGAAGTGTGTATTATTCTCATGTGTTAGAACTTTTAAAGTTAGCCACCCCGAATCAGTAAAATTATAAGTATGAAAATTGAGGGCCAATGAGGATCAGTGACTTGACTGAGATTATACAGTTTGTAAGTAGCCAAGAAAGTACTCAGATCACGGTCTCCCACTTAGTACTCAAATCTGGAACTCACAGTTAAATGATATTTCCATTATACCTAGTTTTATCCTAGTAATTACAGTGATAAAAAAAAATAGTAGTTTCATTTAAAACACCAACGTCATTTACATAATACTTTGTGATTTGCAAATCACATTGCAATTATTATCTCATTTTATCCTCAAAACAATATTTGAAAGTTGTTGTTATTATTATCTTTTCTTTTTTACAGATCAGGAAACTGAGACAGCAAAGGTCCATTGACTTATCCAGTACCAGTCTAATTTACTGATAAGTCTGACATTAAATATGTACAATGAGTAGAAATTGAAAAATGTAAATATCAATTTGATTTTAGAGAAAAATACAGTAAATGAACATGAGCTGCTCTGGGTTGAAGGTGGATGGTAGATTTCCCTTCATTGTAAGTCTTCAAGCAAAGTTTAGATCAACACTAGCCTGCTGTATTGGAGAGGGATTTCTTTTTCAAATATAATTTGGTCAAGATGACTATGAAGGTCACTTTCAATTCTGTCATTCTCTAATTTTAGAAAAGGAATACAGTTTGATTACTTTAAAATCTGTGGTAATATCCAGTGTTTTTATAGAATCCTATGTTAACAGAGGGGAAGGACCTAAGACACCATAGCCCAACCCAGCAATTTTACAGAGGAAGAGATGAGATTTAGAGAAAGCGAGAGTTTGGCCCTAGGTCATAACAGAAGTAGCAGAGCTGAGATAGGAACCCAGGTCCTCAGACCCCCAGTCTGTACGCACCATACTCTCTCATAGAATAATCATGAATATACAAAGGATCAGTAAGTATATATTATTACTTCAATTTGAGAGACTTTGATGATGTTATTCCCAGTCCAACAACCCATCGATGGCTAAGTAAATAAGTCTTAGAGAGTTATTTCAATGTCATGGGGATTAAATACTTTGCCTGTAATCACATAGCTAGAAAGTATGAGAAAGAGGATTAGAAGCTAAGTATTCCTGATTTCAAACACACCATCCACTATTTCCTGCTGAATTAACTTTGTATAGCATTTTTAAAAATTAGGCAAATAACATTTGTAATTAATGCATTGCTCTTTTTAAAATATAAATGCATATGTAAACAAATGGTAGCTAGACGAATGAAGAAAAATAAATCCTGTCTTACAAAGCATTAGCTATTCAATGAACTTAATATAGGCAACAAAATCTTAAGGAGGTAAGAGCCATAAAGTAGTTATGAGAAGTCATAGTGGATTTTGCAGAGTATAGACATTAAACTTTACATCCTCTATACAGAGGAAAGACTTTTAGTTCATCACTCAGAACCTAATTTCTCTTATGTTGACTGGTTATATAGATTTTCATTTTACAAAAAGCATACTGAATGAAGTAAGAGGAAATAATTAATAGCAAAAAAAAAAAAAAAGAGAACAGAAACCAAATTAACAACCACCCCAAAATACAAAGAAATTACAAAATGGTCCCAAACTACAAAAAGTAATCAAAAACCTATAATTTGTGGGCCAATTTGTGTAGGGGGAAAGAGAGTGTCCCAGAACATAGTGAGATCTAAAGAATGCAAGAATTGGATTCAAAATACTTCAGTTTGAATTTGAAATCTTTCCTTTGTACTCATATTTGTCCATTTTGTCACATGTATATTTATCTTTTCTCTGAGCTGGATGAGTTGTCTCTGAATGGCCTAGAAGTGCCTGTCTCTCTCTCTGTATCCATCCATCCATCCATCCATCCATGTATGTATGTATGTATGTATGTATGTATCTATCTATCTATCTATCTATCTATCTATCTATCCCATAGGTGTGACAGATTCCCTCAGCCAATCCTAATGCTTTCTTTCTTAACCCAATCAATACTAATTAATTATACCTTGTAAAGAAATTACAGATTGCAAAATGCATTTTTTACACATTTAAACTTGATTGACTAAGGTGGGATAAGAGATTTACCCTTTTAAAAATATCGAGCTTTAAAAATAAAAATAAAAAAATAAAAAAACACAAAAATATTGACCTTTTTTAGGGAATTGAATGATGTTTGAGTCTGTCTCTAACACTTTGGGATTGATTCCATACCAAAGAGGGAATAAGGAGCTAGGTGTCTGTGTTGTCTTTCAGTGATCCCATGTTTTGTTAGAAAATGATGGTTTGGATTAAATGTGATGTCTAAATGGGGCATTTATAATCTCACAGAATTCATAACCATACTTCTTTTGAGTGAAACCAAAGAGTTTGGGGAAATATTGGTATCAATAGCAATATACAATTATTTTGATGTCTTCATTTTATATAGCATTAGAATTCTGGATCTTAAACACTCTCACATTATAAAGAGTGAAATATTTTTTTTTTAATTTAACTTACTGTTTATGAATTGCATAATGGATAGAAGATTGGCCTTAGAGTCATGGAAATTGAGAGTAGAATCCTGCTTCTTACACTTGCTGTGTGATTATGGATGAGATATTGAGTCTCTTAATATCCTTAGGCATCTTTCTGTGATTCTGAAGTTACAGAGGAATTGCTGGTCTAGATCTATGGAGTGAATTTCCACAAAGATGATTTCTCAGCTCCATTCTCCACCTCCCCCCTCCCCCCCAGCCACTGGGTGACTAAGTCTGAAGTTTTATCAATCTGACCTTTCTTTAAAAGACCAACTGAGGTCTCCTTATGACTCAGGACAAGCATCATTTCCATTTAATATGCAAAATGATTGACCCCTGCCCTGAAGGTGAGAGTCACAACCTGAGAACCCCATTGGATTTTAAAAGCTGCATTTCAGGATCTCTGTCTGATCTTCATTTAGCTTACCATACTGAACTCTAACCTTGAGCTTTTAAGACGTAGAAGTGTTTTCAGATCTTTATATTTTTCTGCACAAAAAAATATCTGATTTTCTCTTTTTTCTTTCAAAAAGCCACAGATAAAAAGGACTAAAAAAATTCCCACCTGCATTCCAATCACCCAGTTCTGGTGCCATAATTACTACTGCCCGACGACCCTTCCATTGTTAGTTTAGTGATATATGCTTCAAGCCCCAGCTGGTCCTTTGGCATCGTCAGTCAAAATTGAGAGGTTAGAGTAAAAATGGGCTGGTGCCACTAAAAGGCCAAGCTAAGATGGATTGTAACTATTAGAGGAAACACAGTTAATATTTTGCTGTTTTGTGATAGTTCAAGGACTAAACACTGATGACCTCAATTTGATAAATAGAGGCGAGGTCTTAGCAACAGCTAATCCATCAAAGAATTTCATGTCCTTCTTTTGGTCAAGGGGCTAGAGAAAGAACAAGTTAGGCAGTCTATCTTTTATTAAGTAGTTTCCCTTTGCTCTGATCTACAGGTCAATGGAATCATAGAACTAATAGGAATATTTCAAGGTCATTGATTTAGTAGAGTTCTTGGTCAATAGACACAATTATCCCCATGATAAAGAAGATGATAAATTACACACATAAATTACATACATATATACACACATCCGTATATACACATATACACATAAATGTTACATATATGTATATGCATTACATATGTATACAAAGCATATGTTGTATATACAATATATATTTATACATGTGCATACAAACATATATTTATATTTCCTCATACTCTTGTATATATGTACATATGTGTATGTATATATGTATGTACATATGCACATAATAGCTAATATTTTTACTGTGCTTTAAGGTTTAAAACCTGTCTTACAAATATCTCATTTGAGCCTTACAACAATGCTGTGAATTACATGCTAACTATTTCTATGATTTTACAGATGATAAAACAATCCCAGAGAAGTGAAATGACTTAACCAGGGTCAAATATCTAAGAGCTAAGTGTGAGAGGCAGAATTCAAGCAATTCAGGTCTTTCTAGCTACAAGATGAGCTGCCCCTTTCTCCCTCCCACCCACCCCACTCTTTCTTGCTATCATTTTCTTTAACCTTTACCACAATTCTAAAAGACATAGGAATTGGAGTCACTATTTATTCACTTTTGCCATCATATAGTTATTCTTCATGCTTTTCTTTCATAGGATTATAAATCTAGAGTAGGAAGGGGCCTCTGAGGTAATCCAGTTCAACCCTCTCATTTTACATGGGAGGAAACTGAGTCACAACAAGGTAAAATCAAGATCACAGAGGCATTAAGTAAGAGAGGCAGAAAACAAATTCTGACTTTAGACTATATATTCTTCTCTTCCTCCTTCCCTAGTTTCCTTATTCCCTGGTTTCCTTTAAGGCTGGGCTTAATTACCACCCCCCACATCCAGCCTTTCCTAATCCCTTCATGTTCTCTTTCCCCAGATCATTAGCATGTTTTCCCTCTGAAGAATATAAAATCTTTGAGAGCAATGACAGTTTTCTTTTTATCTTCATGTGTTAAACTTCTAGAACTAGACCTGACACATACTATGTATATAATTGAAAACTGTCGAAGTGTTGTGTTGTTGAATTGAAATGCATCTCAATTAATGGGATAAACTAGGTTCTTTTCAGTTATGTACTGAGTGGAGAAGGAAAGTTGATTGCTAGCACAATCCTATTGGTATGACCTTTTTGCTCAGATCTCATACAATAATTTATTTTAAAACTTTCTCATGAACTTATCATGTCATGCTGCTTCTTGATGTGATAGTCAAGAAGAATTTATTAAGTGCTTACTATGAGTCAGGTATCATGCTAAGTGCTGGAAGCAAAAACTAATTCCTGCCCTCAAGGAGTTCAAAATCTAATAGTGCTATCTCATTTCTATACTAGACTATGAGGAAAGAAGCCATGTCTTATCTGGATTTCTTAACTCTTCAAGGGTCAAACACAGTTTTCCCATATGGAAAACACTTTAAAATGTCTACTTAGTCAATATATCAATGCCCCTGTGTGTACTTGATGACAGAATACCTCTAAGACTGGACAAGCTGAAATCATGAGCTGGATGTCATCTATCCTCCCTAAGGTTTTGTAGTGCTTATTATGAGGTTGTTTTTCATGTATGTGTTATATTAAATGGTCAAAGAGGTCCCTTTAATCTCTCAGATTCTGTAATTCTGTGAACTAATTACAATGTTTTCAAAGTGGTTTGACCAGCTTTAACATCTCCTCCATTCTAGACATTATGAGCCTCTTAATGAAGCATAAAATTGTATGGACATTTTTTGGCTGCCATGTTGGACTGTTGACTCACATTGAGCTGGCAGATCACCAACATCTATGGAAGGTTTTTAGATATGGCATCCTATCTTGGCATGCCATCTCCTCCACTCCATTCCGTACTGGAAAAAATAATTTATCTTCTTTTAACTGAAATGTAGGACTTTACATTTGTTTTATTCACTCTCCATCATATTTTATTCGAGTTGAGATTTGAAGCTAAGCTCCCAATTCTCATTTCTGTCTTTATACTGGGGAGTTCCATTGGATGTAGTTGTAGCACCTCAAATTCATCATGTTGGAAATTGAATGCATCCTACTTCTAAAATCTGACCAAGTTCATGATTCTCTTATTTTTAAAAAGAGTGTCATTTCTATTTTCCCAGTCATCTTGGAAGGACTTCTCCTTCCTTTTCTTTTCCTTACTTTTGAATCTTCTCTTTCTTTTGACTCTCAATCCATTTATTTGAAAATATATGTACATATATGTATATAACATACATACATATAAATGTATACACATATATGTTCTTATATGTGTAAACATATGTATACTTTATATGTCCATCTATAGAAATATTAGTCACTTTCACTATACTTTGCATATGTATGTATAATTCTCCATGCACAATATGAATGTATGTATATCTGTATAGATTTTATATATGCATAGATATTTACATATGCCTATATATTCTATATTGCTATACAATAGATCTTTCTTGGTTAAGTGGTCAGTTCTGTTGCCTGAAGGGTAATTGTCTAAGCAATGGGCATGGGGATTATAGATCACTTTCAAAGCTGAAGTCAAAAGCTGATTTGGCTAAATTTTGTAAATAGATAACTCCTCATAGAGATACTCTTACCAGGAAAAGATTTTTTTCCCCTACTGACACACTTAGTAAAGTTATTGCTGTGATTGTGTTTTCAAAGTTAATTTCATTTTAATAGCTGATACTTTCATTTTCCTGCATAAAGTCTTTGTCAGAAAGAAACACATTCCTGAGCATCTAGAAATAATTGCAATTTTCTGTGGCCTCCAACAGTATTATGAAATGAGTCTATATTTCCTTTCTTATGCTCAGGTTTTCAAAAGAGATTAGTTTAAAATGAATTACAACAGGTCCCAAACTGCTCTTGCAATAACACTCTTCTGGCAAAATTAACTCATTTGTTTTATATTTCTGGGAAATGTTTTTGATTCTAATGAAAAGGCCTGATGAGGTGTTCCTCTAATAAACTGTGACTCTGTGTAGCACTTCAAGGTTACAAAGAACTTATAATCATTTTTTAAAATATGATATTCCAAAAGTCTCTATGAGAGAGGATTTATATGTATCACTATATCTATTTCACATATGAGGAAACTGAGATTCAAAGGGATTGAATAGCTCCAAGTTTAATTCCCATGTCTACAACCTCAAGGTTATTTTAACTTCTTACTCTATTTCCTTTTACATTCAACTAGTTTCAAGTCCTTTTCTACCTGCAATGTAAACTCCTTGAGGGAAGGGCTTGACTCACTTTTATAATTTTATCCCCTACATATAGTACAGTTCCTGGCTTGTAGTAGATGTTTAATAAATAACAGAATATTTTTTTTTTCATAACTTGTATCCAATCTAGTCAAATCCAAGAAGTACTTATTCTTTCCCCACCATATGCAAGGCACTATTCTTGTTTCTGGGCATATAAAGACAAAAGGAAGCAAGGAAGGAAGGATGGAAGTGCAGACAAAAGGGAGGGGAAAGGAAGGAAAGAAAAGGGAGGGAGAGAAGATGAAAGAAAAGAAGAAAAGAAGGACGACAGAAAAGAGAAAAAGTAAAAGGAGAAAAAAGAGAAAAAGAAAAGAAAGAGTAAGTAAATTGATACATAATGCTCTCCTTTCTATTTCTAATACTAGAAATACAGTTCATTAGCTCATTACCACCCATTCAAAATATGGTTACAGCCTCCCTATAGATCTCCCACCTCTCCCACTCTTATCATCACTCTTACATACCACTGTCAGAATTCACTTTATCTTTTTTATCACCTGTCAGTTCTCTGGTCAGGAATCTTTATTGCCTCTCAAATAACTTCCAAAGTTCTCTACCTGGCATTTAAGGCCTTTCTCAATACAACATCACACAATGTTTCTAGGTTTAGCAAGTATTTCTTCACTCTACTATATGTTCTCAATGATATAGCCTGATTGGATCACTCTCTTCCCCTGGGACATGCACTCATATGCCTCCCTACCTTTGTTTAGTTTTTTTTTTCATTATTCCTGGAATACTTTTCCTTTCCCTTTTTGTCTGCTCAGCTCCACTCTCTCTCCTTCTTTCTTTTAAAGACAAACTCCAAAATCATATCCTCAAAGATGTCTTCCCTGATAATAACATTAGTTCAATAAATCTATCAATTAATTAATATTTATTAAACAATTACTGTGTACCAAGCACTGTATAAACTCTAGGGATACAAAAAAGGCAAAAGACAATCCCTGCCCTCAAGAAACTTACAATCTAATGATTGTACACTAAAACTTCACTTTGTCTCTTTGTAACATTTGCACAGCACACTCCTCCGGTGCTGTAGAAGCTTATTCCCTCTTGCATTTCTCATATCTTTAAGCACCAAAGAGAGATAGAAGATGCATAAGGGAAGAATGGGGGGAAAGAGGTAATAACTGATTATCAGAGACCATGCTCAAGTTGTACCCATGTTAGGATGTTAAAAAAAAAAAACACAGAAACTTTATTTTGCTATGTTTACTCTTTTGGATTGACTTGTGTTCTCCAGGCAAGGCTGAAAAAGGGAAGTAGAGGAGCCATCTGGCCACATATGAGGGTTGGCCCAGAGTTGGGGTGCCTATTCCCTTGGGCCACCAATGCCAGTACTGAATCAGCAGCTGGTCAGGAATTGAGTGTGGGAATTGATGATCACTGTTATCTTTTGATGAGATCGTGTGAGGAGATGACAGGAAATTGTCCTTCCTACTCTTCTTTTGACTTTGAGACCAAGGATACTTGTTAAAGTGTCCTTTGAGTAAATCTGCCTACGACAGCAATATAAGGAGAAAACATCAAAGGTATATTAGGAGACAGTAAAATTTCAAATTCCATGACAGAAAGAATGGCTTGATTCAAGTGGCTTAAATAAGAATGAGCTTACACTGGGATTTTGCTTTCACAGTAATAATTGCATTTAGCTTGTATGCTGAATGGAAATTATTTGGGATTTACTAAGACTGAAAGGGAAGCATGACTGGAAATGCCAATGAATGAGGGCATCAGCCAAGAGTTATTAGTTGTTAATTTGTCTTTGGGGGGTGGGTGGGAATGTGTCTATTCCTATACTTTAAACATTAAACCACAGAGCAGTAAGGGAATTTGGGATATCTTTGGTCTTTATGTGTGGTTGACTTGAAGTGAGTGGGCAAGGTTCCTGAGCATCTCAACATGTCACTTCTCAGTAAATGCACTAATAGCAATAACTTATATAGCACTTTAAGATTTGAAAAGCACTTTATAAGTATTATCCCATTATATCTGCATAACAACCTTGGGTGGTAGTTGCTGCATTTATTCTTATTGTACAGATGAGGAAGCTGAGATAGAGTTTAAGGAACTTGCTGAGGATCAAACAGATAGTATCTGAGGGAGACCCAAAGGGGCTGGGGCAAATGCTTCTCAACAGAATGTTTGCTCCTTGAATGAAACTACTGTCTTTTTGTTGTCTCTGTATCCTCAAGACCTGGCATAACCCTGGTCCGTAGTAGGTATTAAATAATCAAGTCAAAAGGCATTTATTAAGCACTTAATAGGCATCAGATATTTTTCTAATTACTGGAAATACAAAAACAAGAAGAAAGTCTATGTTCTCTGGGTACTTCCATTCTAATGGAGAAAGACAAAATATAAGAGGAAGGGGATGTTTGGAGAAATACATCCAAAGAGTTAGAAGTGTTGTCAGGGAGAAGAATGAAGAAAGTCTACCTGGACTCTTCCTTTTAAAAAATTCTGGGAGGAACAGACCAATCAGAGTAAAATGTTTCCGGATAGAGGGATCTTTTTGGGTCAAAAAAGAGTATTTTTTTATGTGATGGAAATAAAAGTCTAGAGAACCAGGAGAGACATCTAGAGAGGAATATTTAATATGTGATTATTCATTTATTGTTGGCAAATGAACTCATGCAATTTGTAGAGAGAGCATAGCTCCCTATGTTTGTTGGTTTTCTCTTCTATTCCCGTATTTCAATAAAGTGAGTAACTCCTCTAACATTCCTGTTTCCTCCAGCATTTAGTGCTGGGTTATATACTTATTATAAGCGGTATTCAATAAATAGTTGCTGATTACTGTTGTTATTGTCGACTAATTGATTTCTCATCCACGGTCATATAGGTAGTTGGTACTAACCTGGAGACAAAAACCTAAGTCTTTTGAATTCAATTTCAGTGGTCACATTGTCTCACCCTGTGCTCTTTGCTCTCTGATTAAAGTCTCCTGTTTTGCATCTCTTTAGAAACTTCCAGGTAAATGGCAAAGGGAAAGTTCAGATTTTTTATTTAATATGTGATCACATTAAATCTCATATCTCCACATAGCCTAATGACAGAGCAAGAAGAATTTGTTAAGCAAGGTACTGTATCTCTCTTAGGGCTGAAGCTTAACTTGACTTCTTTCTTATAGCATTGCCCTGGGGCTGACTGATAAGAAGCAAGTCAGCTCTTGACCTTTACAAAGGAAATTAATTCATCTAGCTCCATATAGTATCAATTACTGAACTAGGAGTAAGACATAGAATGAAACCCAAGAGGAGCAAGAACATGAAGTCATGCTTTAATCCTTGAATGTGGCTACTCCCTTGACTGACATAAAGCTCAGTCTATGCCATGATCTGGTCTCAAGAAAAACTCCAACTCAGTTCTAAGTCAGCTTCCAGATGCTGGAAGAGAAACTCTCTGTCTCTTTCTCTCTCTCTCTCTCTTAGCTGGCTTCAGTCTCCATGACTCTTCCTCCACCAGGAGGAACATTCCTGATTATGATTTTTTGTCTCTGGAATTCTTCTTATATACACACACTGGCCTCCTGTCTCAGCCAACCCCCTCCTGCCATGTCAGCAACAAGAGACAGAGTTCACACCCTTTGCCTCTTCACAGAAGTACTTAGCCTTTAGTTACTAAGGACCAAGTACCTGCTAAATTAATTACCATTTCACCTTGTTAGGTGGTGTTCAGGCTCTCCCTAAAAATCACCTGATGACCAGTTTTCTACCATTCAAATTACTGAAGTATTTTATATCATATGGTCACTGAATGTCATCTCTAAGCCCTACTTGTTGTAAAACACTTTACAGGGGGCACCCGATGCCATGACAAATCATCAGAGGAGGACCTTGGCAGAGGTAGAATTCTTCCAAATTGAGTAATCTTATTGACTGCTCTGGTCGAGCCAATCATTTTCCAATACCCCTTACATTTCCAAAATTGACTTTACAAGGCAATCTCCTGTGCCATGTTCCAAAAAAAAATAAAAATTAAAAAAAAAACCAGCAAATGACATCTGCATTGCTACTTGAAGATCTGATTAGTTGGCAATCAATGAAGAATCAAGAGTATTCTTTCTGATATTTTAATTGTGTTTGAGTGTAAGAGATTTCTCCTGATGCCACTGAACAAAGTAGTTACTCCCAATTTAGAGAGGAGGAAACTGGCAAACTGAGTGTGATTTCTCCATTGGTGGGCAATGTTCGTAAACAGTATCGATCTTAGGTGAATACATTTCTATTTTGTTGTTTATCTTCTATCTGAAGTTTTCAGAAATCCTCATCTCATATGCATAACATTTTAAAACCATATTTGCACATTAAAATGTTACTTCTGAGCATGTTTGGTTGTTGCTCTAACTTTGGTCTTAACTTCTGCCCTTATTTCCTCTTTTAATTAACTTATTTTTCTTTTGAACAGTTCTGAAGTGCCATTCTGAACTTTGATGATTCCTGGTTATACCGCTCCTTTGCTGAGGTCTTGGACTTTCCATTACTGAATATTTTTTTTGACTGTGCCATGTCCTTTTCTAGGTGACCTTTCTTTATAAACATTATAACTGTTTTTTTTTTTTTTTCCTGCATGGGGGCTGGGTTTATACCTTATCTTTTTCTGTTGGCCTTTTTTTTCTTTCTATCTAATCACTTTTTTTTTTCTGATCAGTTAGTATTGGACTCTTTTCCCAATCATGACTAAGTTGTTTTTTGCTATCAGGACTATCAGACATGGGCATTTCAATAGTCCCCCTTTTTTATGGGAAGGGATATCTAGCTAGATCCCTCCATAGTGGAAGTTTCCTTGGGGAAAGGTTGGCTGTTGGGGTTATATCCCGCCTCACCATTCCCTCAGGATAAACGTCAGCCCTGCCACCTTTCATTGTCCATCTTCTCTAGGGAATTGCTGGCTGAGTTCAGTGTTTTCCCTTGTAAAGGGGAAAGGGAAAGAGTCAGACTGAGTGGCTGCTATAATGAGAGGAATAAAAACAGGTTCATGCTGGAGCTAGTTCAAACAAGATTGAATGAATGGATAATAAAAATTTCAGTGTAAGCATTTATACCTGAGAAAACATCAAACCCTAGAAAAAAGGTTTGATTTAGTATTTCATGGCTTGATTAGACTTAAGAATGGAAAAATACTAACAATTTAGATCACATTATAAAATGTGCTATATGAATATCCTCCCAAGCCCCCCCCCCCCCCAGAAAAAAAGAGCCAGTTGTTAAATACTCACTAGCTCATCCCTGGACAGAAGTAACTTTAGCAAAATTAAAAAAAAAAAAAAGAAGTTACATTTTGGCTAGGGTAAGGTGATATAATGGGTCCTTCCTTCAGTCCTCCATTGTTACACCTGAAAATTTCACATTGTATCCAGCAGAATGCAGATCCATGAAAGGCAAGGTTCATTTTCATTTTTGTCATTTTTATGCTTAAAGTCTAGCACAGTGATTCCTAAATATTAGCTATTTAATATATGCTGATTTCACTGATGAGTTTCTTGTCTCTTCATGTTGTAATCTATCTATCTGCCTGTCTGTGTCTATCTATCTATCCATCTCTATGTATGTGTATATATGAGGTGTTTGCATGGCACATGCATATTTCTTATTATTATGAGGGTATGAGAACCACTTATCCTGCCATTGTACAGTTTACGTGTCCACTAGAATATGCTTCCCCAACATATTCATATTATGTGTTACAGATCTAGATTAAGGCAACATCATTAGGACAATCCAAAGTGGAAACCCCCTGAAAACCATGGCAAAAAGCTGTTTTCTCTTTGTTGAAGCATTCTCTGACACTGGTATAAAAGTAAACAGATACTTGGCAACTTTGGGCTTCACAGGAATTATTCTTGTTAACCCAAGACAACTCTCTGGCCCCTCACAAATCCTGGTCTATTGTTTCACATCAAAAATTCAAATTGTCACAGAGTCCCACATGGGCATTGTAAAGATCTACCCAATATGGTCTTGAGAAAATTCATATTTGTGTTAAGATGCAGATGTTGCCTTGTCTCTTTATTGTTTGGAAGCAGACACAGTATCCACATGGTTTCTTGTGGGCTTTTAAAAATTGGATTATAGGACAATACATATGTTTGATCCTTCTTTTGGAGGGTGATTTATTTGGTTGACTTCATTTTCTATTCAGGGCCGTGGGTTTGTGTGTTTGTCTCTTAATAGGAATTAAAATGCATAATAAGATATATTTCTGGCACTGACATTTGGGATGTGGAATATTTCTTGCTTTGGCTTGTGGGAGTTAAAAACAAAAAAGACAAAATGCCACAAACAATCTTTCCTGACTGGTGTGGAGGTTTCAAGTAAAATTGTGCATTACTCAGAACTTAGGACCACTTGTGACAAACTTAAATCTCTTCTACTCTATTTCATTTCTAACTAATAGATACCGGAAATCAGTCTACAACTGGCATTGTGAGTCATATCCTAGAATTTTTTTAAAGGAATAGAATAGCCAGGGGCAAAAGAGTTTGCAGAAGGAATCTAAACTCTGAGTTTCTGACTACACATTCACAGTTTCTGGCATAGAACTTGCCATTTCCTGGAATGATCCTACAAAGGACAAATGAATAAATATGAATGGAGTCAACAATGATGAAGCAGCAGATACCTAAAGGTGGGCTGATATTGCCTAAAATGAGCTATCTCACTTGGTGATGGTGGCCAAATTTTAGGAACATTCCTGAATTCCCTATCATTATCCCACCATATCCCCCAAATAGGAAAGGTACAATTAAGAATTATTAGAAGAGGGGTGGCTAGGTGTGCAGCGAATATAGCACAGGCCCTGGAGTCAGGAGGAGCTGAGTTCAAATTTGGCCTCAGACACTTAACACTTACTAGCTGTATGATCTTGGGCAAGTCACTTAACCCCAACTGCCCTCCAAAAAGAAAAAAATAAAGAATTATTACAACAGCAGTATTAACATGAAAACTGATGACCAAGAATGGACCAGATGCCATTAACACAGTAGCCTTCAGTATCAATCCTTCACAGTTTGCTCTATTACAGTAACTAGGACTGGGCTTTGAAAAATAGTTGTATAATGCTGCAACACAATTCCAGTGAAGGAGGTCAAAGGACACAAAAGATCCCGGCTGTCTTCATCCTAGGTATTCTCTCTACTGCACTTCACTCTCAGACCTGTGTGATAGACCCTTCCTATTGGCCGTCCAGGCTATCTTGGGCTAGAGATGGGTTTCACTGTGTCATTTTCTGGGTTCTGTAGATCTAGAATTTGTTTAGAGGATTTTTTTTTACAGAAATGTGGAGGGCTTTGAAGGAGAGCTCAAGTGATTCCCTGCCTTTACTCTGACACCTTAGCTCCACCCCTTATTGTCAAAACTATTCCATCTCAAATATATACTACAACCTATTTAGCCATTCCCCAAATGAAGTGCATTCTCTCAATTTCCAATTCTTTGCCACCAGAAAAAAAGACTGCTATATATACATTGGTAAATATAGGTCTTTGTCTTTCTCTTAAAAAAAAATCTCTTTTGGGATATAGACCTAGTAGTGGTATTGCTGGGTCAAAGGGTATACAAGGGCTCTAGAACCCTTGGCCCATAGTTCCAAATTGCTCTATATAATGTTTGAATCAGTTCAGAGCATAATTGTCTCAATTTCCCCACACCCCCTCCATTTGGAGTTTTCTGGCAAAGATACTCCAGTGGTTTCCCTGCCATTTTTTTCTCCAGTTAATTTTTTACAGATGAGGAAACTAAGGCAAACAGAGTAAAGCGACTTTGCCAGGGTCACATAGGTGGTAAGTGGCTGAGTACATATTTGAATGTAAGTCTTCCTGACTCCAGGTCTGGTGCTCTATCCACTGCACCACCTATCCACCTGGTTAGCACATAGCAGGACCTTAATAAACATTTCTTTTATTAAATTGAATTTAACTGAGTTGAATCAAAGACTAGCCAATCAAAATAAATGATCCAGTCCAAAGAAGAAATAATCAGCCACAAAACAAAGAAAAATCTGTTATCCCCACAGCAGATCCCTCATACCATTCAAATATGGAATTACAATCTGACATTATATTTGAGCTACCCTGCAGAGACAAAAGTAAGATCATTTTTTAAAAGTACAGGAATTTCTCTTAATTAGCACATACATTTTAAAGCAAACCTTCAATTAGGTTGTTTGATAATAACTGAGCATTCTCATCAATAGAATGATTGAGAAGCTCAAATGTTCAGGAAGAATAGGCAGGAGAAAAGCAAGCCCTCATTATTTCAAACCCCAGATGCTTGGAAAACAAAAGATATTATTGAATAGAATTCTGAAGACAATTGCCTTGTGGAAGGCAGCAGTATATAGGGAAATAAACTGTGATAATGAAGTAAAGAAGGATCTAGGCTCAAATACTGTCTCCAATATTTACTGTAGACAATTTTATCTCTCTGAGCCTCAGTTTCCTTATCTGTAAAATGGAGACCAAACCACAACAAAGCATTGTAGTACTACCTCAGAGAGGAATTTTAAGGAGGGCACGCATGAACATTAATATTGATCTGATATGGACCTTAGAGGTCATCTAATCCAACCAATTACCAGTATGAATGAGGAATTGAGAACTAGGGAAGCTGTGACTTGCCCAAGATCACACAAGTAGTACGAAACAAAGCGTGTTGATTTTCTGGTTCTATCCAGAACTTTTTCAAAATTGCCACCTACATTACCTTTCCTCTGTAGCAATAGAGATCTTTATAAACTTCCTTCAACTGTTCTGCAGTGTCTTTCATGTGTTAAGAGTTTAAGAAATACTCATTGATTGTTGGGTTAGAATAGACTGATGGCCCTTTCCCCCACTACAACTCAAAATCCTATGAGGCAGTTATAAATGTATATGAAAACAATTTTAATTAAGGGATGGAGAGAGAGAGAGCAACTCACAGGGACCATATTGATGATAATTTCATTTAGAAAAGATGGAGAGCTCAATCTTTGGTGGTATTTCAGGGACATGCAAAGTAGACAAAAAATTACAAAGTCTTTCCTATGCTTCCCTTCAGATTCCTGTCTTAAAATAATCATTCTTGTTGCTGGGCAGCTGTTGAACAGCTGCTCAGATTTGTAGAGAGGTCATTTTTAGGTTGTGAACAGTAAAAAAAAAATCTCTCTTAAGATGGAACATTGGGGATCTTAGGGCCCTTCAGGACAGAAGGCATTCCATCTTATGTTCATATTATCTTTTGCTCTTTTCTATTAATGATGATACATAGGCTCCGAACACAATCATTGCTATCTAGTCTAGAAATGTTGCATTCAAGATGCAGCCTAAACACAGGGGGTGGAGTACTTGGCCTCATTTTCTTTCCAGCTCTAGATCTAAGATGTGTATAGTCACAGGGCCAAGTAGAGAATGGGTAATTGACCAACTCTTCTATATATTTTCTCCAGCCAGAAATTTATACTAAGGCTCATTGATTGAATCTAAAAACCTGGGCAGAATATGCATTGAGAACCATGGTCTGCTGACTAGGGACTTTACGGAAGCTTTCCAAGCATTTGGAAGAAGGCTATTTTGACAGTCCAAATTGTCGGGGAAATTTTCCATAGATAATGCAATGACAAGTTCTTTCATTTTAGGAGCTCCCCTTTAGAACAGCCTGGAGAAAGGGAATGACAGTGAAAGTGATTCTCCAATAACCATCCCACCACTGCCATTTTTCAGAGGGGAACAACAAAGAATAGAGTTCAATTCAATTCAGGACACATTTACAAATGGAATAAAACAAATAAAGGTTTTGGCTGCCCAGAAAGCATAGAGTTCTTTTGATAGCCAGCCTAGGACAAAAGAGAGAAAGGCCATTAAGAAAAGAGATGAACAATGGTGGGAGATTGGGAACTTAACAGAGCTGAGAACTGGTCAAAGGTAAATATATGTTAAAAATAAACACTGCAGACTAAGAAACCTCCAGACTAAGAAATATGGGTGGAATAAGGAATATTTTTTTTCCTTTATAGAACACTCATAAACACTAGACAATGAAAGGGAGAAATTAAGTGGAAAATTCAAATTTAATGAAAATATGTAATTCAGAAAGTGGTCACTATTAGAAAGCCTATCTAATAATAATAGCTCACATTAATAAAGTGTTTTATGGTTTGCAAAATGTCTTACAACTATGTCATTTGATCCCAAAACATTCTAAAAGACTAACTTTAGTTTCTTTTCTTTTTTTTTCATTTTTGGAGGAGGGAAGACAGGCAACCAGGTTTGAAGACTTGCCCAAGTTCACGCAGCTAGTAAATGTAACATGTCTGAGACTGGATTTGAACTCAGATCCTCCTGACTCCTAGGCTGGTGCTCTATTCACTGTGCCATCTAGCTGCCCCTAATTTTCTTGATATTAAACATTGACTATAGGGAAAATGATTTAAAACAAAGAAAACGTCATCAACTTTTAGGATGCCACTTACGTTATTTGTGTGGGGCTGTTTTTCTAACCAGCAAAAAGGAAAAAGAAAAGTTAAATATACATGCTCTCATTACCAATTAGGCCAGATGTTTTAATGATGTCTGATCTGGATACAGAACAGACAAATCAGTCAGTAATAGAACAGCATGCTGCCTCCCGTTCAAAGCCCACCTACTCTCATACACAAAATATAAATGCTGAAATTCAAGCTGTAGGTTCCTTCTTTTTCACAAGGCATCATCCAGTGCTTTTGTTTTCTTCCAGGAAGAGGTTGGAGATAAAGGAGGAGGGGTTCATTTAAACAACTTTAAAAGGGCAAGGATGTAGAAAATGGCACATTTGCAGAACTGGGTGAAAGGGGGGAAAGCATTGCATGCTAATGGTTTCCTTGGCTTTTAGAAGTCTGGAAATTGGCCTCAAGTTCAAGTACGTCATCATGACACCAGGTGAACTCATTTGTTCCTATAAAGGGAAGGGTTTTTTTGACAAATAGCTCCTGCAAATGGCATCATCATTACTGCTTTGTGTCAGTTTTGACCAGAAAGGGTAATTTGACTGTATAAACAGAGATTAGGAGCTGCCACAGGAAAGAAGGTAGGAAAGAAGAAATGAAGGAAGGGAGGAAAGGAAGGATAAAAAGGGGAGAAGAATGTGGTGGCTAGATGGCACAGTGAATAGAGCACCAGCCCAGGAGTCAGGAGGATGTGAGTTCAAATGTGACCTCAGACACTTAACACTAACTAGCCATATGACCTTAACCCCAATTGCCCTGCCCTCCCCACTCCAAAAAGCCAGAAAAAAGGGGGGGGGGAGGAAGAAGAAAGAGCATGTAGAAGGGAAGAAGGAAGGATAAAAGGGAAGAAGGGAGAGAGAGAGAGCGAGCGAGAAAGAGAAAGGAATGAAGGAAACAATTATTAAGTGCCTATTATGTACCAAGTCTTTTACAAATATTATCTAATTTGATTATCGTAACAATCCTAAGAGGTAGGTGCTATCATTATCCCCATTTCATAGTTGAGGAATAGAGAGCCGATTTTAAGTGACTGGTTCACAGTCACACAGCTAGCCTCACTATCTTCTGTGGAACATGGCTATCACAGTTACTTTATCCACCTGTGTGTTATGTTTTTTCCCTGTTTCCAATTAATTATACATAAAAGCATAAAAAACAATTTATTTTTGAGGAGGGGGACTGGAAACTAAGACAATAAAGAAAGAATTCTGATAGTACACGGCACTTAAAGATATACTTGAAGGATGCCAGAGGTTATTAGATTTGGAAATGAATTTTTTTGTGTGTTTCAGCCATGGAGGACAATCTTTACAAAGTTAGAGAAATTGGAGATGGGAGTGTCCTCTAGAGTCAGAAGCCCTGAGTTCTAGTGTCCAACACAGTCTACTACTCAACCAATCTATCATCCCTTTTTCAAATTGTCTCCTTTTTCTGAGTCTATATTTCCATGGCTGTAAAAAGGTGTTCAGGAGAGAATTTGAAATTAGATAACCAATAAAGTCCCTCATTATTCTGAAATTCTATGGAATGATGAGTTACTACTTAAGGCTTCCTGAGCAGGTGTCCACTTAACAAAACTCCAAGACTACTTTGTCTTGGTTGTCTGGGAAACCAGAGTTTATCTTTAGGCAGAAAGAATCATTATGAAATTTCCTTCGCTAAGTTTATCCTTGGACCATTTTTATTTTATTTTTTTTCAGAACTTGATAGTATTTTTTTTCTAATTGCATATAACGATCATTTCCAACATTCATTTTCTAAGATTTTGAGTTGCAATTTTTTCTCCCTCCCTCCCTTCCCCCTCTCCAACACAGCAAGCAACCTGATAGACATTGTACATGTACAATCCCTTCACACATATTTCCAAACTGTAACGAACAACACCATTTTCACATTCCTCATGTTACCAAAAAAAAAAAAAAAAAAAAAGCATCAGAACCAAAGGGAATAACCACAGGAATGAAAACAAACAAACAAAAAAGAAATGAAAATAGGATACTTCAATCTGCATTTGGACTCCATGTCCCTCATGACTCCTGGAATTGTCTTGGATCATTGTATGGCTGAGAAGACCCAAGTCTATCATAGTTGATTATCATACACTGTAACCGTTACTGTGAAAAATATGCTCCTGGTTCTGCTCACTTCATCCTGCATCAGTTCATGAAAGTCTTGCTAGTTTTTTTTTTCTGTCTGACATCTGCCTGCTCACCATTTCTTATAACACAATAGTATTCCATTACGTTCATTTGACACAAGTTGTTCAGCCACTCCCCAATTGATGGCATCCACTCAATTTCCAATACTTTGCCATCACAAAAAGAGCTGCTGTAAATATTTTTGTGTATGTATGTCCTTTCCCCCTTTTTTGTGATCTCTTGGGGATACAATCCTAGTAGGGATATTGTTAGATCAAAGAATATGCATAGTTTGATTGTCCTTTTGGCATAGTTCCAAATTGGTCTCTATGATGTGGATTAGTTAGTTCACAACTCTACCAATATTGCATGAGAGTGTTCCAATTTTCCTACATCTTCTCCAACATTTATCATTTTCCTTTTCTGTCATATTAGTCAATTTGATTGGTGTGATATGGTACCAAAGAGTTGTTTTAATTTGCATTTCTCTAATCAATAGTCATTTAAAGCACTTCTTCATAAGACTACTGATAGCTTTAATTTCTTCATCTGAAAACTGCCTGTTCATATCATTTGACCATTTATCCATTGGTCAATGACTTATATTCTTATAAACTGGACTCAGTTCTCTAAATATTTGAGAAGCAAAGTATTTATCAGACACACTATCCGTAAACATTGTTTCCAAGCTTTTAGCTTTCTTTCTAATATTGGTTGCACTGGTTTTGTTTTTACAAAAACTTTTTTAAAAATTTAATGCAATAAAAATATCCGTTTTGCTTTACATAATGTTTTCTATCTCTTGTTTACACATAAATCTCCCCTTCTCCATAGATGTGACAGGCAAACTATTCCTTGTTCTCTCAATTTGCTTATGGTACCACCCTTCATGTCTAAATCAAAACTTAACCATTTTGACCTTCCCTTGGTATATGGTATGATATGTTAGTCAATACCTAGGTTCTGCCATATGATTTTTCCAGTTTTCCTAGCAGTTTTTGTCAAAAAGAGAGTTCTTATTCCAGAAAGGTTTATTAAACACTAGATTGGTATACTCATTTACTACTGTGTCTTTTGTACCTAACCTATACTATTGATCCATCACTTTATTTCTTAGCCAGTACCAAAGAATTTTGGTGCTTGCCAATTTATAATACAGTTTTAGATCTGGCACAGCTAGGCCACCTTCCTTTGCTTTTTTTTTCTTCATTAATTCCCTTGATATCGCTGACCTTTTGTTCTTCCAAATGAATTTTTTTTTCTAGATCTATAAAATAATTTTTTTGGTAGTTTGATTGCTATGGCACTGAATAAATGAATTTAGGAAAAATTGTAATTTTTATTATATTAACTTGTCCTACCCATAAGCAAATGATATATTTCCACTTGTTTAGATCTGACTTTATTTATGTGAAAAGTGTTTTGTAATTGTGTTCATATAATTCCTATGTTTATCTTGGCAGACAGGCTGTCAAATATTGTATATAGTGTACAGTTATTTTGAACAGAATTTTTCTATCATTTGTGTAAAGCCAAGCATGATCAGCTTTCCAGAGGACTGCTGCTGTGAACAGCTTTAAGGTTCTGATTACATAGTATTGTGAACTCTGTATTTATTCAGTATTAAACTAAGACAAAACATTGACAGAAACCAAAGCATAACAAGTTATCACTAAAGTGGCCACATAGTTTTAAACAAAACATATCATACAGTAGGTCCTTAACTCAATCATCCTTAAAGAGCAGGCCTCCTTAAGGGACTCAATTTGGTCTGAAAAGGGAAGAGCTAATACCATATACAAGGAAAAACACCAGCTGTAAAGTCAGAACTTCTTGGAGCAAGTTTTGTGGAGATTGAGGAGGAGGGGCCCAGGCTGGAAAAAGTGATTTTGATTTTGAGAACAGAGTTTATGGTGGCAGAGCTTTTTCAGAGAGCCAGCTGAAACTTCTGCTGAGAGTTTCAAGAGCTAGCCAGAGCTTCTGAAAACTTCTGAGGGCCAGCCAGAGCTGCCAAAGACTTCTGAGGGCCAGCTGGAGCTGACAGAGGAAGCATGACTATTGTGTTGATACTTTCTCTGTCTGTTTTGGGTCTCTGTTTATTTCACAGGCAGAAAGTCATTTTGATAAGGATGCCAGGAATGTGCATGAATGTTATTGTGGCTTGGTTATGCTTTGTCTTCCCAGGAACAGAAACTGTGAAGGACTTGGGCTGGATTAGATACTGTGAGCTTCAACATGGAACAGGAACTGCATGGAAAGCTAGACAAGGAACTGGAAGCTGTCTGCCTTTGAACTCAGATGGCAGTTGGTTAGATTTGGGCAGGAGTTGGGACCATGGAAGAGGAACCATGAAAGCTGAGAGCCTGCCTTAAGTCAAGATAAAAAGACCTCTCCTTGGGTATTTAATGCTGACAGATGAGACGGTAACTTAACTGTGACCTAGGAGTGGATGGCCTTTGTACTTTCCCCTACCCCTTAAGGGGGTACTGAATAGTGACTGATGATATTGTAACTTAATTGCATCCCATGGGTTGAGGACATTGACCTTTGTACTATGTGACAATTAAGGAGGCTTGACTCCTTAAGGGTGAATGAATTAAGGACTTATTAAATGAAGAAATTAGTAAATGAATGTTATCTTTTGCTTAAAACTGTTACCAGTTTTGTGAAAAGTATGCAGCCATTTTAGTTATAAGTTGTGAAGTTGTAACATTGTGAATGCTGTACTTTGTTTTCTGTGAATGTTTTGCTCTAATTTGTTACTGAATAAATAAAGAGTTCACTATACTATGTAAACAGAACCTTGAAAGGCCATTCAAAGCAGCTGCCCTCTGGAAAGCTGCTTGTTCTTGGCTTTACAATTTTCCTCATGATAAATTGTTGTAATTGCTTTGCTAATATTTTATTTAAAATCTTTGCATTATTATTCATTAAGGATACTGGTCTATAATTTACTTTCCCTGTTTTTGCTCCTTTTGGTTTAGGTATCAGCATCACATTTGTGTCAGAAAAGGATTTTGGTCAGATTTCTTCTTTGACTATTTTCCCAAACAGTTTATAGAGTATTGGAATTAATTATTCTTTAAATATTTGAAAGAATTCAGTTGTAAATCCATCTGGCCCTGGACATTTTTCTTCCCCTTAGGGAGTTCATTGATGCCTTCTTCAATTATTTATTTTTCCTAAAATGCTGTTAAGTACTTTATTTCTTCTGTTAATGTGGGAAATTTATATTTTGGTAAATATTCACCCATTTCACTTAGATTGTCAGATTTATTGGGATACAGTTGGGAAAAATAGCTCCTAATTATTCTTTTAATTTCCTCTTCAATGATGGTGAATTCACCCTTTTAATTTTTTATACTACCAGTTTGGTTTTCTTCTTCCTAGTTTTTTAATCAAATTAACCAAAGGTTTATCTATTTTATTGCTTTTTTCATAAAATTAGGAATGTTTTACTTATTAATTTAATAATTTTCTTAGTCTCAATTTTTATTAATCTCTCCTTTTATTTTCAGAATTTCTAATGTTGCGTTTCATTGGAGATTTTTAATTTGTTCTTTTTCTAGCTTTTTGATTTGTATGCCCATTTCATTAATCTGTTCTTTATTATTTTCATGTAAGCATTTAGATATATAAATTATCCCTTAAGTATTGCTTTGCCTGCACCCCATAAATTTTGGTATGCTGTCTCATAATCACAGTTCTCTTTGATGAAATTATTGGTTGTTTCTATGATTTGTTGTTTGACCCACCCATTCTTTAAGATTAGATTATTTAATTTCCAATTACATTCAGGCCTATCTTTCCATGGCATTTTATTATTAATATATTTTTTATTGCATGATGATCTGAAAATGATGCATTTAATATATCAGCATTTCTGAATTTGATTTGGAGGTTTTTATACTCTAATACATTTTCAGTTTTTGTGTAGGTGTCATGTACTGCTGAGAAAAAAAAAAAGGTACAGTCTTTTCTATCCCCATTTATTTTTTTCCTCTAGAGATTTATCATATCCAACTTTTCTGAAATTCTATTCACCTCATTAGCTTCTTTCTTATTCAATTTGTGGTTATCTGAGAGGGGGAAAGTTGAATTCCCCCAATAGTATAGATTTTGTATATATTTCTTCTCATAAGTCACTTAAGTTGTCCTCTAAGAATTTGGATGCCATGCCACTTGGTGCATAGGTGTAATATTGATATTACTTTATTGACTATGGTACCTTTTTTACAATGTGGAGTTTTCTTCCTTATGTCTTTTTTTCTCACTCTTTTTTTATTTAATACTTTATTTTTAGTTTACATCATTTATTTTCACAAGATTTTGAGTTACATATTTTCTCCCTGTCTTTTACCTACCCACCACCCCAAAACAGTCATCTCACTGTATATCCTCTCCCCCATTCTGCTCTCTCTTATATTCTCTCCCATCCCTCTGACTTTCTTGTAGAGCAAGATGGATCTCCA
>CM053592.1:175801679-175819364 GCA_028646515.1 Pseudochirops corinnae
TATATCTATATCTATATCTATATCTATATCTATATCTATATCTATATCTATATCTATATATCCCAACTGTGGTTGGGAGATCCATCCTGCCCTACGGAAAAGTCAGAGGGGTGAGGGGGGAAGACATAAGAGAGAATAGACTGGGGTAGGGGGAATACACTGGGATGGCTCTTTTGGGGTGGTGGGTAGGGGAAAGAAGGGGAGAAAATATGTAACTCAAAATCTCGTGGAAATGAATGATGGAAACAAAAATAAAATTTAAAAAAAATAAAAAAAAATAATAATAACTGGCAATGACATAGTGCCTTAAAATTGGCTTTGTGCTCTTCCAACACAATTTCACGTGATCCTCACAACCACCATATAAGGGAAAATGCTGGAGATATTTTTATCTTCATATATTCATTTTTATCTTCAGATGATAAAACTGAGATGGAGAGGAAGTTCTTTCTCACCCATCAATCTGAGTTCTAATCTTGATACAAGGCAGTGCTGGACACAACTGAAAACAACTGAACAACAAAATATTTACTCTGATGATTACTTATGTGTGTGGTTTTGGAAAAGTCACTTGACATTTCTAGGGCTCAGTTTCCTTATCTGCAAAATGAGGGGCTTTGACTAAATAGTATCTGTGGTCCATACTAGATCTAGCTCTATGATACTATGACCCTATGTGTCTCATCTATGGTGTGTGAACCCTCGTCTTTCTAATTTCAAGGCTAGCATTTTTCTCCTCTAAATGAGATAGTGAATGTGGAGCTGTTTTCTTTTTCTTTTTGTATTTTTGAATCTAGTGTGAGATTGCAAGTGATATAATCCTTGTGATATAAAAGACCCTAGACACACCTAGAAACATTTGATCAGTAGTCTTATTGTAATTGGGTTTCACTGCAAACAGCAGTACTAGAAGTCCAGGGATCAGGTCTATCTGCTGCCCCAAGTTATCATGTGGTTTCTGCAACAAAATAATTGCTTGAATTTATGCAGTAAAGTTATCTGTTTTTTTATTTAATTCATTTCTGCAATTTCATTTCTGGTTAAGTGCTGAAAAGAGTGTGAGAAGGATATTACTATGAATTATTATTATATTATACCTGAAATTTACACAATGTTTTATGATTTACAGAGCCCTTGGACTATGTTATCTCCTTGGAACTTTATAGCTCTGGGAAGAGTGTTATTATTATTTTTCGTTTTAGAGATCAGAAAATCAAGACTGACAGAGGTTAAGTGACTTGGCTAGCGTGACACAGTTAACCATAAGAGGCAAGATTTGAATCCCAATCTTCCTGATTACAAATACAACAGTCCACAGATTACCGCCCTGAGCAGCACTTAGATGAGTAATTTAAATTCTTAGATCCTTGCTTGCATCATTGAAAGTTTAAATGAAATACTTGTGATCATATAGCCAGTATGGTCTGAATTTTGATTTTTATTTTTTTCAGTTGTGAAATAGATTCTTGATCCACTATACATTCAGCTTCTCATGCCAGGCCATAAGTAATCATGACTAAAAATCAGAAACAAAAATCATCTAGTGTTGCTATATCTATTTATTCCCCTTTAGGTATTTCCTAGATTTTTTTTCCTATTTTTTTATTGTCAGAGAATTGTACCAGACCTCCTGATTTTTCTTGCAATAAAAGCAAAAACACAAATAAAACTTCTCTGCATTTTCCCCTGAGCAAAGTAGGTAGGATTGCTTCGCCTGTTTCTCATGTCAGGTTTTCTAATTCTTCCAGGAAATAATGTTATTGGTTGACTTGTCATCTTTGGTTGAGTTAGGGAAGGGTTTGTGTGGTCAGAGTTAGCCATTCCTATTCTTTGAAGCTGTGCTCACCAATTCTTACTTTTTGGACAACTCAATATTGAGCATTCTCATCTGTTTCCTTTGTGAGGAAAGATGAGGGACGGGGAATGGAACAGTGGGCAAGAACACGGAATACCCTAGAGAAATGAAGGAGCTAAATAAAAATGTGACCAATCCTTGAAATTAAGCCATTTGGCCCATAGACAATCAAGTGTGATTCCCTGTAATTTTTGTTTTTTTAATCATGATTAATCTAAGAATAAGTAAATGTTCATATTAGTTGCAAATTGGGAATATAGAAATTACCTGCCATTTTATTTTCATGGTGTTTCTGCCTATAAGTGACTCCAAAAATGAGACCCTTTTACCAACCTAATGTTAGTACAGGATGCCAGAAATCCTGAGGTTCACATCATTTTTTTAAAGTTTAGTTGATGTGGACTGAAATGTTTCAATGATCTCTGAATTCACCAGTGGGAGAAATCCATCCCCTAATTCTGATCATACCCTTTTCATGACTTAGTGATTAGTTTTTTGAGAGCTGTTTAGCTAAACAAAATCATAACCAGTCAGTCACGCTGGTGATGATCCTTTCTGAATTCACTTTGATCGCCAGATGACAGATGTGTGCCCACCATCGAAGCCCGTTCTTTTGGAGAGAGACTTCTAGTGATTTCACTGTCAAAATGGCCTTTGAGATTCCATAGCCACTACTTCCATATCACTTCAAGTTTTTGAATAGAATATAATTTGGAATAAATCAGTTACCCTTACTAAAATTATTTCTGAGGACATCTCCTAAGGGTTTTAGAACTCCAAATGGGCTTGGAAAACCAGCACTTTGGGGATCCAAAAAGAAGAAGCCAAAGACCAAAATATAGTATTCATTAAGAAATGGGTTTTCAATCAATGTGAGCAAGACAGTGGTGCTTCTTATTCTAACTTCTTGTTACAGTGGCATAGCAAGGGTGAGGTAAAAGAGAGATGCCCAGGATTCTGAAATTTGGACAGTTCTATTAGCACTTTTATAAGTAGAAATAAACCAGCTTTAGTCCCTAGCTGGATCACTAGTTGGAAAGAATCACTAGTAAAGATTGTGCTTTAAGATAGGGAACTGCAAGGTGGGGATAGCTTCAGCTTTTTTCAGGCATTTTTTGTGTTTCTTATCCCAGGTGCCAGCATTACTAGTGAAAGCCCCATTTAATGAAGCTCCTTGCATATAGGTCTTGTAAACCATGTACTTTCTATGCCTTATAAGGATAATAGACTAGATTATCACTTCCATAATTTTTTTTCCTCCCAGTTTGCCAGGATAAATATCCCCTTACTGCCTTGTACCTGTTTCAAATGTCACATTCTTTGTAATAGGTTTCTCCCATTCCATCTATTTGCCCCTGTGGTTTCTGAGTGGCTTTACTGGGGCAAATTCTGGCTGTTCTCCAATTAATGAATGCTCTCCCTGCTGTCTTCCTGGGAAAACCTTTTGGTCTTTATTATTCAGGACTTGTCTGTGGACCTCAGCATTTTCCAAGTCACAGAAAACCTACACCTGTTATCATGTTCATGCCTGCTTTCTTTGTACACTCTTTGGCAAGGGACACCATCTTTCCCCTGTCTTCATCAACAAAAAATGTCTCACCTCTTGCCTTTGTATTCTCATCACTGCAAGACATTCAACTATTCATTCAAGTATTAGGACCTGGGGAAGAGGTAACAAATCTTATCCTTTTTTGAGTATAGCTCTGATATGGTCCAAAGACTGTCTGCTTCATTTAACCTCTGTATTTGAAAACAATTTATTGCTAGATATTGATTGTAGTGACAACTAAAAAAAGCTACCTCTCCACACAGATGGTTTAAAAGAATATTTTCCAATTGGTCATTCTCCAGGACTGTAACAGTTTGAAAAGATATCATATCTAGCATCTGAAGCATGTTTAATTAAGGCAGTGATTTTTCCTTTTGTATCTACACGTTTTACCTGGAGAATAAGACTGATGTGACACACATTTAAAAAATAAAACTGCAGTGGGAGACATGCCATGGGTAGTTTTGTACCTAGAAGCATATTCTCTCACTTTTGGATTCTGAAGCACACTGGGTTCAGAAACCCCTCATCTAGCATGGATGAAAATGACCCTTAGAAGAGAAGTATTGCTGAGTGTGACACACACTTATATTGTTCCTGTTGTAGAGGTGACTAACACTAATGGATCCCTCGATTTCAGGATTTCTCAGCTACAGCAGAAGTAATGATTATCAGGTAACTGGACTGCAACAGACCTAATGCCTATCAGGTGACCAGCTCTAAAATTATGAGCCCCTGGAAATAAAGGGCCATATTGATGACTAAGGAAATGTAAAGGAGGTCAGGTTAGAAAATGGCCAAAGCTTCCATGTAGATCTCTATTGAGAGCTGGATATGAGTGACCATTGTATTTCCAACTTGGGTGCTTTTTATAGAAAGACAGACGGACAGACACAGACAGACAGATAGATAGATAGATAGATAGAAAGATAGACAGATAACCAGAAGGAAGATATTTTCTTGGTAACTATTAAATACAAGGAAAATGTAGCAGAGGTTAATAGGTAATTGTCTAATTTCTTTCCAGGATAGAGATCTAGGAGAGAAGGCTTCTAGGCATTTCTATAGAAAAAGGATGTCTACAGATAGCCCAAAATGGAAGATTTTGTCCCCAAAACCTAACCAAATATCAAGACAAACTCATCACTGGGTCATACAAATGTGCCACCATTCAATCCAACATAAATAACAGAGGAATAATGTGTACTGGAAATAACAACATAGTTGGAGTCAGAGTACTGGTTTCACATTCCAATTTTCTACTTCATTACTATGCATATTTAGAGAAGTTGTGTAAATTCTTTCAACCTTCTTTTCTTCATCTATAAAGTGAAGTTGGATTTGATGACTTCTGAAGTTCCTTCCAACTCTAAAATTTTGACCTTAAGAGAAATAATACCTCCCCCATTAAAAAAAAAAAAGATGAAACACCCTGTATAAGCTGCCTTACTCAGTGCTAAAATAGGAATTAGTTCTGAGCAATGCCATTATAAGGTTGAGTGGAAGAGATATTGATAATCCCCACATGAGATTTCCTTTCAAGTCCACATTAGGCACTTTATGAAGAGCTGAGGGTCAAGCAGGAACTAGTGATGAATGTTATCAAATATATTTTATTTTAAGTGATTGGTGGCAATGGTAACAGGAAAACAGGAGTAAGAGAAACTAATTCCTAGTCAATAATGCCAGGTGAGAAACAAAAAACAAATTAAAAGCAATGGAGTAAGGCCGTAGACTTACTTATCATGGCAACAAATAATGCAGTTCTCCCAACAAAATAATTGCTGTCTTACAAACGAACAAGTTCAAATCACATTAACAAGTATTTGTTAAGTGTTTACTATGTGGAACTGTCCTATGTGCTGAAGAGACACAAATATTCCCTGTCCTTGAGGATGTCACAATCTAATGGAAACTGGCTACTTTTTTCTCTTTAGTATTTTTCTATCTCCTGCATTTCCAGAGAGGTTGAAACTATCTTTTCACATATAACAAATACTGACATATGGCTATTTCTCTCCATTTCTTATTTGAAGAAAATGAAGCCCCAATAGGGTAGAGGATTCAACCTTTGGAAAACCATTACTCCTCTGAAATTTAAATGGTAAAGCACTCAGGTTGTTCAGTGGAGTCAAGCTTCTGCTTTTATTCTGACATGATACTTTTGGCCTCTTCCAGTTGCTCCCCAAGTACTTACACTTTGGTTCATTTCAGACCTGGATCTAAACCAGCATATGTTCAGGTCTTTAATGTTCCCTTAAGCAACCATAATCTGAGGTTCAGCATTGTGGGGGAGAGGTGGCCTTAAAATGCAGATGCTTTCTCTGGTGATAAATCTTGCCACTAAATACTGAGAAGATGAAACTTAAAAAGCTTTTTAAATAAAGTATTCTTGTCTCATAAATATTATGCTTTAAGGATTGAACTGGCAGAAAAATCTATTTCCCTAGGACGATGAAAGAGATACTATGGCATTCATCTATTCTAAGGGGATCTTTATTTCAAATGGCACTCAAATTTGTTCTGAATGACACAGTTTTAATTTTTTCCCCATTATTTCTTCATTATGGACTCCGTGTATGTCATGACAGGGTTAGCATATTCCCTTTCTGGATTTATTGAGAAACAAATGTGATCTTCCAGGGCTCAGAAAGAAATTGATTATATGATACATGGGGATAATAGGAACTTAAGTCCATTCAAGTTAGCTCTTATTTTTTAAACTTTGCATTGTGTCCATTTTGTGCATGTGGACATGGGAGATGATTATATTCTTGGCAGAATGTAGAGCGTGATATTTCATAGGCAAAATAAAAGATTCTGAAATCTTTCCAATTCTACATTTTGGATGGGATGACCTTTGAACTAAGGTGTTCCACCAGAAATCCAAAGTTCCTGAATTCACTTGCAGAAATTGGGGAGATAACTCTAATTTCAATCAGTGTTCCTCATTGAATCTGATCATTTCAGGCCCCAGATTAATAAAAACTTGAAACACTGAGTGACTTAGAGGACTGGGTGTATTTTCCCAGTTGAAAGGAATCCCAAAGGCTATTTAACCCAGTACTTACCAAAACCCAAAACAAAACAAAACAAAAATCCTCTCTGATATCCTCTAGAAGTAGCTATCTGAACCTCCATTGAGAGTACTCTGCCACTCCCCACTAATTGCTCCACTATAAAGAGACAAAGATTTGTGACCACAGGACTTGGTTATACTTTGTACTATCTATGTGACTTTGGGCAAGTCAAACATTTATTTATTTATTTTTTCAGCTGAAACTTAAGTTTTGAAAATGAGTGAAAATGAAAACATGGACAACCATAATTTTATAGAAAAGAAATCAAGGTCTCAAGGTTTGAAAGTTCAAGTATCCTCCTAGTCCTTAATTATAGATTTCTATATACATATTCTGCCTAAGCAAAGGTAGATATGACTGAAGGTAAGGGTTAGCTCATCATAAGTCCTAGCTATAATGGACTTGAGAGTTATCAAATTGAATCTCATTCCCCTCATTTAACAGATGGGAAAAAGATGGCTTTCCAATGGTCACAAGGTACTAAAGGTACTAAATAACAGAGACAGAATTTGAACCTAATATTTCCTGATTCTACACCAAGTTCACCTTGACTTCATGGTTGTTCTTTCTCTGTCTTCAAGCTTTTATGTTAAGAAGAGGCTTGGGACATATGAGACCCATGAACAAGATTTGAAAACAATCATATTCCATCCTAAAGGCTCTGATGTAAAAGAGTTTGAACATTATAATGAGAGTAGAACAAATATGTGGCTGGTTCTAATCTCCTTTCATCCCTGCCTTGTGAAAGGATTCAGATCTGCCATTTGCTACATGCAGTCACAATTGGTCCTAGGTTAGCAATTCCACTTAGAGCATCTAGTAAATTTAATATCTTCTTCAATATCAAAAGACTGGCAATAACCCACACTAGATGAGTGCTTTACAGTTGTCCTACTCTTCGAAAATTTCCATTATAATAGTTGGGAGGAGAAAGCTTCTTTATGTAAAAATCCATTAGAACTGCAAAGGGTTCTTTGGGAACATTGTGAAGTGGATGATACAGCGGATAAAGATTGATGCCCATTGTCATTGATCAACTAATCAATCAAGTGTCTGTCACAATACAGGCGCTAGAGATGGCAAAGTTCTAGAGTGTTACTGACTCCATGTCAGTAACAATACTAGGAATAGTTCATGGAAAACTGTTACTGATATATTATTGACAAGATAATTGAGAGACACAAAGGTCTGATAGCTTGCTTATAGCCATTAAGCTAATAAGTCCTTGAAGTATCATTTACATTCTTTTTTATTTTTCTTTTAAATTTACTTAGAGGCAATTAGCATTGTCACTTGACCAGGATCACACAGAGAGTAAGTGTCTGAGGCTGGAATTGAACTTAGGTCCTCCTGATTCCAGGGCCACTGCTCTATCCACTGTGTCACCTAGCTGCCCCTCAAATTCTCACCTACTGATTGCATGATCAGAACAGTACTGAAGGATTTATGGGAGTGCTCACTAGGCACCCAAGGAAGATTTATTCCATGTACCCTGGACAGTGACTTTTGGAGGAGTTACACTATGACATCTTTTAAAATCTTGCCAACTAAAGAACAGAAAGAAATAGAGAAATGCATAGACCATTTGCTAGCAATACAGGAGATGATCACTTTAATATATTGTGGGCTGAATAGCAGAGGAGCGATAGTGGCATTCAGCACCAACTCACAAAGCCATCCTGCTCTCAGAATGAACAGAGGAATTTTGAGGGCTGTTGAGCTCTGTGAATGCTCACAGTGGATTGGCACAGAAGTTATTTGTCCCAGGCATTTCGGTAATTGTGATGCACTTCAAAATGCAATGTTCCATGGCCCTTGGTTCAAGAGTCCTCAGGCTCACATTTTCACCTATAATTCAGTCTTTTGCAAGTACACTGGAATCCAATGAAAGGGGGGAAAACGACAGCACACTACAAGACTGTGTCAGCATGAAATGATGCAAATTTCAGGAGAGGATGGGAACAGAGTCTCATGCAGAGGTTTGAACCAGGGCCCTTCATGGTATAAAATGAACCATATCTCATTTAATTGAGTTGAATAGACATTTATGAAGTGCCCACCATATGCAGCATGAGGCCGTGTTAGGCACTCCGAGATACAACGGCCAAAACAAGCCTCCTCTTTGCTCAACAAACTAACATTCTATGGGGATGGAACAGCAAATACATAGATAAGTAAATAAAAATGGACATACAAGGTAATTTCAAGAGAGAGAGGCCATTAACTACTGGGGTAGGAAGGATCATAGGAGATGACACCTGTGGTATATTTCAAAGGAACCTAGGAATTGCAGCAGACCAGATAGTTTCTCTAATGTAGCAACGGAAACCATTCAGTTGACCATAGTGAGGTAAATTTTACAGGCTAGAAGTTGATGAATGTGCAGAGAGCTATGGCTTAATGTCCTGGCATTCTGGGCTGTCTTTCTTGGCTCATTCTTCCATCTTTGATGATTGCTTGGATAGAGTTGTACTTGATGAGATCTGTCTATTAATGACACATATTTATGGAATCACAGGGAAAAAAAACAAACAAACAACGAAAAGGATCTTAAGACAATATTTTCTTAGTCTATCAGAGTCATTCCTGCTTCTTTAAATACATTTATGATTACAGTGGGGAAGAGAAACCTAATTGCAAGACAACATGACTACCTGCAGCTGTTTCTGAAGATGATATACACAAACGGTGGCAAAAAGACAAATTTTTAAACATAAACATAATCTCAATGCTAGCCTCCACTCAAAACTCTCAGCCCTTGAGATCTATATAAAGAGCATCACAGACCATAAAAAAGATGCTGAAGATGAGTTTGTGAAAAGAAGAGGATGCAAAGATTCTTTAAAATGTGTTACTACCAAAACTCTTGCATTTTCTTTCACAGTCAAAATTCTGCCGCTTCCAAAAAATGAAACTTAGATTACTCCATGTCCTGGGGAAAATGGTATTAGAGGCATAAAAGATGCCACTAATTTTATATATATATATATATATATGATATTATATTATTTATATAAATAATATATTATATTTATATATTATATATTTATATGTTATATTTATATATAAATATAATATATATTAATATATATTATTATATATTTATATAGTATAATATATTTATATATATTTTATATTATCTATTCATTAGCCATTTGTTGTTGTTCTTGTTGTTATTCAGTCATTTCAGTTGTGTCTAATTGTTCATGATTCCATGTTGAGGTTTTCTTGGCAAAAATACTGGAGTGGTTTGACATTTCCTTCTTTAGCTCATTTGACAGATGAGGAAACTGAGACAAGTCAAGATTAGGCAATTTGCCCAAGGTCCTACCACTAGTAAACGTCAGAGGCTAGAATTGAACTTAGGTCATCCTAACTTCATTCTCAGCATTCTATCCACTACACCACATACCTGCTGCTATTAGCCATAGTCATATCTAAAATGTTTAGATTCTGTATGTTCATGGTACTATTAAATACAGAAGGGCATTGTGCTACAATGAAGAGCTGAACATAGAAGCAGAATTTCCTCTAACCCATGCTTGCTTTATAACAATAAGCAAGTCACTTGTTTCTCATCCTCTGTTTACTAATATATGATAGGTAGAATTCATAGAGTTCTATAACATTTCCAAAGCACTTTACAAATATTATCCTATTTGATCCTTACAATCTCCTTCGTATATCAACTATTATTATTCCCACGTTACATATGAGAAACTGAAGCCGGCAGAGATTAAGGCATTTTAACTTGGACCATCCTGATTCCAGCACTCCATCCACCATGTCACAGAACTGTCCCAGTACATAAAAGAGAAAATACAATACCTAACATTCTGACCTTACAGAGTTACTTTCAAGATTCAGACAAGATAATTCAAGAACAGCATTTTTTGAAACATTAAAATGTTCTAGAAATATCAGTTGTAATAGTTTGATAGAGATCACGTCTACCTAGGTCTTGTGATATTAATCCATATGTGTGTATTTTGCCAAGTCAGAGATGTTAATATTATAATTAGCATCACTTAACTGATCAATAAACTGAGACTCAGAGAGGTTAAGGTCATGTGCCAAAGTCAGAGAACTACTTTATGCCAGAGCCATGAATCACACCCTAATTTATCAGCTTCAAATACACGAATTTTTTGTACCCCCAAGCTGTGTCTCTAATCTAATTAGCAATAGAAACACTTGGACATTGAAAACTTTAGTGATGCCATAAAAAACAAACAAACACAACAGAACAAAAATGGTATGGGATTAGGCTTTTAAATTAATTATCCTAGAATCTCAGTTTCATGGAACCTTCCTGACTTTCTAGTCTAAATGCATCCCTAAAAAGAGACAGTAATCTGCTAAAGGGAAGGGACCATGTTGATTCCTTTGTACTGCCAGGGCTGAGCAGAATGCTTGTTGACTGACTGAATGACTTATCCCTGACATGTGCTAAATGAACTTCCACTGTCACATCATTGCACTTGTGCATAACTTTACATGATATCATAGAGACAATGAACTTCAAAAGTAAGATCATATGATTTACCACAAACACATTTTATGTATGAGAAACTTAACATTCATAATGGTGAAGTCATTTGTCCATTTATGGAATATTTTTAGAAGAGATGGAACTTGAGTTGGAGTTTGGGACACAAAGAAAAAAAGTCATTCAGGGAGATTGCTTCATCTCTATGTATTACTCATTGGGTGTAAGTATGATGGAGTTCAATGAAAACATTTGAATACAGTATAGGCAATGAGGTAGCTCAGTAAATAGGCTCTTGTATTTGGTGTCAAGAATTCCTGAATATGAAACATACACTATATACTTACTAACTTTTTGATCCTTGACAAATATGTCTCACAGTCTCAATTTCATCTGCAAAATAAAGACAGCCATGACATCTACTTCCAAGGTTGTTATGAGACTCAAATTAGATACTCTATGGAAAACAAATCAAACATTACAAGCCTGGGGCCCAGTCTGCACTGGACATGTCTACACAGCTGTTGCCTGCACTGAATTTCACTCCTCTCTCACCCTTTCCTGCCAACCTCTCATTCCGTAGAGGGTAAGATGATCTCACAACTAGTCAGAAGGGTATCAGCAAGGGTATCCCTTTGCTGCACAAGGGGCAGGACTCTGTTGCATTGCTTATACTTGGACCTTGATCACTGTCCTCGGTCTTAGTCCCAATGTGAGGAGGAGATCTAGCACAACAGCACTTGTGGCCACAGGGGAGCAGGGACCCTGGTCATAGTTCCAGGGTTGAAAAGATTACTTGTGGTCGCTCACAAACCAGTGCACAGTACAGGAGAGTGGTAAACACAACTCTCCTAAACCATATCACCTTGTAAGAGAAAATAATTTACAGGTCCCCAGAATTACCTCTGAAAACAGCTGCAAAAAAAAAAAAAAAAGAAGCTGAAGTTTGAGACAGTTCCCTCTCCACTTGGAAAGCAGATCCCCACTTTAGCATAGAGTTAAAAGTGAAGAAATAGGCTTAACAATGAGTAAACAACAGCAAAGAAATTCTGAGCATAGAAAGTTACTATGGTGACAAAGAACATCGAAACACACACTCAGAAGAAAACAGAATCAAAATTCTTGCATACAAAGCCTCAAAGATAAACAGAAATTGGTCTCAGGTCATGACAGAATTCAAAAAGGATTTCAAAAATCAACTAAGAGGGGCAGGGAAAAAATAGGAAGTGAAATGAGAGTGATGCAAGAAAATCATGAAAAAAAAGAGTCAACAATTTGGTAAAGTAGGCACACAAAAAAACCTGAAGAAAATAACACCTTAAAAAACAGAGTAAGTCAAATGGTAAAAAACAAAATATACAAAAATCCACTTAAGAGAAGAGTTCCTTAAGATGTCTAATTGGTCAAATGGAAAAGGAGAAGCAAAAGCTCATTGAAGAAAATAATTGTGTAAAAGCTAGAATCAGGCAAGTGGAAGCAAATGATTTTATGAGACATCAAGAAACAGCCAAACAAAACCAAAAGAATAAAAAATAATAGAAGAAAATGTGCATATTGCATTAGAAAAAAAAACTGACCTGGAAAATAGATGCAGGAGAGATAATTTAAGAATTATTAGACTATCTGAAAGTCATGATGGGGGAAAAAAAAATTAGACATCATCTTTCAAGAAATCATCAAGCAAAACTGCCCTGATATTCTAGAACCAGAGTGTAAGACAGAAACTGAAATAATCCATACATCACCTCCTGAAAGAGATACCCAAATGAAAACTCCGAGAAACATCATAGCCAAATTCCAGACCTCCAAGACCAAGGAGAAAATACTGCAAGCAACCAAAAAGAAACAATTAAAATGATGTGAAGTCACAGTCGGGATGACACAATTTTTAGCTGCTTCTCTTTTAAAGGGCTGGAGGACTTGGAACTTGATATTTCAGAGGGCAAAAGAGAGGTTTTTTTTGTTGTTGTTATTTTTGTTTTTTTGTTTTTTACAACTGAGAGAGCAAAACTGAATATAATCCTTAAGGAAGAAAAACAGATATTCAATGAAATAGAGGACTTTCTATCATTCCTGATGAAAATATCAGAGTTGAATAGAATATTGGACTTTCAAATATAAGATGCAAAAAAGCATGAAAAGGTAAATAGGAAAATGAGGGATTTGATAAAGTTAAGCTATATTTCTACATGGGAAAATGACATTTATAACTCCCTTATTAGGGCAATTGGAAGGAGTGTACATAGAAAACAGAGGTGTGAGTTGAATATGATGGTATAAAAACAAAGGGAGGGTGATGAGAAAGAAGAATACACTGGGACAAGGGGAAAGTGAGAAGTAGAATGGGATAAATTATCTGACAAAAAAATAAAAGTCTGAAAAAATTTTATAGTAGAGGGTGAAATGTGGGAAGTAGGAAGGTGAGCACATAAACCTTACTCTCATGGGAATTTGCTCAAGGAGAAAATAATATACACACTCAGTTGGGGTTAGAAATCTATCTTACCATACAGAAAAGTAGGAAAGGAAGACAATAAGAGAAGAGGTGAGGAGAGTCAATAGCAGGGAGGGCAGTTTGGGGGAGGTAAAAGTCAAAAACAAGACACTTTAAAGAATTGATAGGATAAAAAGAGAGAGAAAGAATAGGATAAATGGGTGTAAGTAGTATGAGGTGAATGCATAGTTGATAATCATTATTGTAAAAAAAAATACAGTAAGTTTCTCTGATAAAGACTTCATTTCTCAAATGTAGAGAAAATGGCATCAAATTTAGAACATTCCTCAATTGAAAAAAGCTCAAAAGATGAACAGGTAATTTTCAGAGAAAGTAATCAAACATATAGTCATATAAAAAATGCTCTAAATGGCTAATTATGAGATAAATACATATTAGAACAACTCTGAGTTACTACCTCACACCTGTCAAATTGGCTAATATGATAGAAAAGGGAAATGACATATGTTGGAGAGGATCTGGGGAAATTAAAACACTAGTATGCTGTTAGTCAAGTTGTATTCTGATTCAGTCATTCTGGAGGGCAATCTGGAACTATGCCAAAAGGTCTATGAAACCATGCATAACCTTTGACCAAGCAATAGCACTGATAGGTCCAATGCACTGTTGGTGGAGTTGTGAACAACTGATACGACCATTCTAGAGAGTAATCTGGAGCTATGCCTAAAGGGTTCTAAAACTGTGCATACCCTTCAACCCATCAATGTCATTACTAGGCCTGTATCCAAAAAAAAGATAAAAGAAAAAGGATTTATTTGTACAAAAATGTTTGTAGAAGCTTTTTTTTATTCTGGCTAAGAATTGGAAATTCAGGCTATACTCATCTATTAAGGAATTTCTGAGTAAGTTGTGGTGTTTCATTGGCATAGAATAGTATTGTGCTGTAAAAAAAAAATGACAAAGAATGATTTCTGAAAGACTTACATGAACTAATGAAAATTGAATTAAGAAGAACTAGGAGAAGGTTGTATACCATAACAGCAATATTGCATGATGAAGAACCATGAATGACTTTGGTATTCTCAGCAACACAAGGACCCAAGAAAAACCTAAAGGCCTTGTGTTGAAAAATGTTGTCTGCCTAGAGAGAAAGAACTGATATTGTTCACATACAGACTAAAGCATACTATTTTCACTTCCTTTTATTTCTTTTTTTTCTTCTTCAAATTTCCTTGTACAAAATGACTAATAAGGAAAATTTTTAACTGATATATGCATATGTAACTCAATTTATAACTCAAAACTTAAAAAAAAATAACATTAAAAACTGTTTTGACATGTAATTGGTTAAAAAATAAAATATTAGAAGTTTAAAAAAAACTCAGGTGTCATGTGGCAGAACCTGTATTTGGGCCAAAGTCTTTTGACTCCAGACCCATGTTGCTAATTCAAGGCCAGCCTTCCCAGGTCCTAGGATCAAGGGTCTGCACTGAAACCCAATGGAGTAATATTTACCAACTTATTTTCTAAATTAACCTCTCAGTAAATCACAAATTTGTATATCTAGAGGGAACTCAGAAATCTTTTAAATTCCAAACTTGTAATTTTACAGAGGAAAAGCCTATGCCTGGGGAGGTTCAATGACTTGACCTAGGTCACACAGAACATGGAAGAACTTGGATTTTACACAAGATCTTCAGATTCTACATATGATACTCTTTGAATGACAACACACTGACTCTCTTCTCAGTGTGGGAATCAAAAGGGCAAAATAAACTCATACAAAAGCTTTTAATTAGCATTCCCCAAAGTCACTGTGCCTATTAACAAGAGTACACAAATAGAACTAGTTAGTTAGGTTGACCTTATTGTGGACAAACTCAACTAATATGGCATCAGGTCATATGTTATTGTCCTTACTGGATTGTATTTGACCATATCTTGAAGGGGAAAAATACATATTAATATTTGCAGAAAACTTTTCAGTCACAAAACTCAAAGTCACCAGAGACCAAAGAGGTCCACAGTCAGACATAAATGTAACCAACATTTTCCTTTTTTAGCATCATTAAATTGGTGTCATCTGGTCTTTGCTTAATAACTTCTAGTAATAGAAAATTCACTCTTTCCTGAGATAGCCCATTTCAAATTGTCTAGCATCAATTGATAGGAAAACTGGATAAAATAATTCCAGTGATTTTTTTCCCGCACGGTAGTCCTTCAAATATTTGAAGACAATCATCTTTGCTCTCTAACGCTTCTCTTGTTCAAAATACATATGTCTAGTTCTTTTAATGAGTACTGGAATAGTATGCTTCCCAGACCTTTGGATATCGTGTTTCCCTGCTCTGGACATGTTCCAACCTCTCTGTATCCTTTAAAAAAGTATGAATCCTTGAATTTAGCACAGTGCTCCATATGTTCACTGTCAGAGCAGAGTACAGTAGGACTGTTACCTTCCTTGTTCTGAGTTGTGTCCTTATGAAGACAGTCTAGTCCCACCCTTCAGAAGTATCAATATTAAGTAATTATCTAGCAAGGATCTTCTATTTATGAGGTACTATCACTTCAATAGTTAAATGATCTCTGCTTTGTGTCAGTTCTTTATATACTGATAGATTAAAGTCATTCCTATTATTCTACTTATCAAGTAATCTTGCATAATTTTGATGTGAGCTTAGACCATACCTTGCTAGAAAGGTTTTAATGTGATCTTTGTTCTACCAAATAAAACACTTTTTTGTATTCTTTAATAAAGCATGGCAATTAAATGGTACAGTGAATAGAATACCAAGTCTAAAGTCAGGAAGACACATTTTCCTGGGTTCAAATCTGATCTCAGACGTGTACTACCTGTATGATTCTTAGCAGTTCACTTAACCATGTCTGCCTCATTTTCCTTGTCTGTAAAATGGGCTAGAGAAGGAAATGACAATTTCCTTTTCTTTGCAAAGAAAACCCCAAATGGGGTCATGAAGAGTCAGATATGAGAGAAACATACATACAAACATACACAGAAATGAGCATAGTAGTATTTTATAATATCAACCCTTTTCAATCAATTACATAATCTCAAATAAGTGATCAATAGGTATTATTGCTAGTAACATCCTGGCTATCCTCTCTTCAAGTATACCTTTAAATTATACATATTATTAACCCAAGAATATGATGTAGGTCGAAAACTGAGCATTTAGTCAGTAAATATTTCTATTTTCTTTATTATTTTTTGGTGTATTAATTTATTAATAATGATATATTTCCCTCTGGTTTCTCACCTGGCTTCAGATACCCTATGTACTCACAAGTATATCTCTTCAAGAATGGTTGTCCTCTAAGTTATGTTAGGTCTAATGTAAACCCTATTTCTACTATCTTTGCTCACTTTAGTGCTATTTATACATTCTATAGTAGTATATCTAGGGCTTTTATTTGACATATTAAGTATGATTGCTTTATAATTCTTCATAATGAGAAAATGCAGATTCTCAAGCCTCTCATTTTTTTCTTCTATTTACTGTCTATTTTCTTCATAAAAAAATCAGCTGGAGGGGTGGAAAGGGCTGCATGGTATTGTGAAAAGGCCACTGAATTTTGAATCAGGATTTTGTTTCAAATTCTTGTTTTACTTTTTTTATTGAACTCATCATTTAATCTCTTTCAGTGTCAGTTTCTTCATAAGGAAAATGAGAATATTAGACCAGATGATTTAAGCATCTTCTTTCTCTGTCTAAATATATGCTTCCATGGTCTATGTGTACAATAGTGACTTTGTTTAATTGGTTCACTTACCAAGCTTTTTTTAACTTAGTTCTAACCTCCATTGTATCTCTATTATGAGTTGATTTTCATAATTTTCTTTCATCTTCTCCATATTTCACAAAGAATTTTAAATTATAAACTGTAATTGCCTTTGGATGTTATACCTTTCCTCTTGGAAAATAAACCAAATGACCTCTAACGAAGACACTTTTAGATGATCGTTTAGGGCTCTTTATTATTGTAAAATTCTGTGTAAAATTATTGTATTCTTATATATGACCTTCTGGCAAAATTCCATTTTGTCATCAAAAACTTTTTTAAACTCTTTAAAATTTTATTTTCAGTTTCAAATTCTCTCCTTCCCTCCACCTCTTCCTCCACGCATTGAGAAAGCAAGAAATATGTTATTTATTATATATATGAAGTCATGCAAAACATTCTCATATTAATCACATTGCAAAAAAAAAGAAAAGAAAGAAATATGCTTCACTCTGC
>CM053592.1:175819864-175868098 GCA_028646515.1 Pseudochirops corinnae
TGGGTTGGCTGTTTTGGGGCGGTGGGTAGGGGGAAGAGGGGGAGAAAATATGTAACTCAAAATCTTGTGGAAATAAATGATGCAAACTATAACAAAAAAAAAAAAAAAAAGAATGTAAGTCCCTTGAGGGAAGGGGCTGTTTACATCTTTGTATTTGTATCCCTTTGGATCTGTAATATTTAACATAATAACTGGCATATAATATGTGATTACTAAATTCTTGTTGATTAAGTGATCCTTATTAGAGAGAGAGAGAGAGAGAGAGAGAGAGAGAGAGAGAGATACGGTATATAATGCATTATACACATGAACAGGCACATATGAATGCATATATGTAAATATTCATGAATGCATGCATAAGTACCTATTATTAGATCATCATGTTTAACCATCATTGCAAACTCTAAGAAGCAAGAATTTCAAATATTATTTTCTCATTTCATAGATAATAAAACAGGCACACAGGTTAAGTAAATTACCCAGGACCTCACAGCTATTCATTATCTTTGGCAGTACTAGAATCTAGTGCTTTGTGAATCTAGGCCTCATGCATTCCACCCTCTGGAGTGTCTTGGTAAATGCAGGCATAGACCAGAGGATAAAAGCCTTGAACACTCTCATCTCCCCTTGGGTTCTTGGACTGTAATCCTGCTCCTTTTGAATTTCTAAAATATGTAATTTTACTTGGCACTTCACATACAGATAGTCTGAAAACATAGAAATTTAGTCATTAACTTGAATGCTATTTATTCCATTTTAGAAGTGATTATTTATGAATAAGAATGTCATTTACGTGTTAAAATTCAAGGAAAAAATGCTCCCTATCTATTCATTACCCCTTTCATTCAGCTTGTCAGTCTTAAAGAATCTGGAAAAGGAAAGTGGAAAAATATCTATTCGTTCAAATCAAGTCCATCCTTCGGGTGCCAATGGAGGGCTTCTCTTAGCATAGCTTCTAAGTAAGGGGGGAAATTGAGAGATAGGAACAGTGAAAGCAGAGAACAAGTATAGGAGTGGAATTTATGGGAAGTGCACAGAGTGTGGGTTACTAAGGGATTTATTAATATAAGAATCTTGTCTTTTGAAAGTGATTAAGAATAGCAGGCCATTCTTGGCTTCTCTTTTATGCAATGTTTTCCAGACAAAGGAACTGGCCATTTAACAGGCTCATAGGAGAGTATTATGGAGAACACTGATGACAAGAAAAGAGATATCAATTGGAGAGGAAAAAATATTTCTTCTATGAATGTGCTAAGGGTCAAAGATCTAAAGGAAGCTGACACAGATTTACAAGAGAAGAATCATTCCTTAATGGGTAAGTGGTGAAGGGATATATGCAAACAGTTCTCAAAAGAAGAATTTCTGACTCCCAACATCCATATTAAAGGATATGTCAAATTCCTTATAATAAAGGAAATATAATTTAAAACATCATTGAGATTGTTTTTTCTCATGTTCATCCATTAATGTATATTACTAAAGGCAGAAATATCTAATGTTGGAGGGGCAAAGGAAATATAAGGGCAATAATATATTGTTCATAAAGCTATGCTGACAGGAGAGACAGTCCTAGGTGACACAGGTATATTACTTGGATGAATTAGGGGTAGCTTTTTTCCAGAGGAAGAAATGTGACCTAGAGGCTCTCCTTTAAACCCTAATATTTTATGGTGTTCTGTAACATTATAAAATACAGACTGATGCTGTGAGTATCACTGTCCATTTTAATTTCTGTTTGCTAAGTCTATAAGTTACATCTTCGAGAGGGTAATATAGAAAAGATTTTGGAGTCAGAGTGTTTGGGTTCATAGTATGATACGATTCGATGCTAGAAGGGACCTTGGTGATAATCTAGACAAAAAGCCTCATTTCACATGTAATGAGAAATGATGAGCAGATAAACCTAGAAAAACTTATGTGAACTGAGGCAAAGTGAAGTGAGAAGAACCAGAACATTGTATGCAGCAATAGCAATATCATAAGGATGATCAAATGTGAAAGACTTAGCTACTCTGAAGACAAGGATTCAAGACAATTTCAACAGACTTATGATGGAAAATACTATCCGTATCCTGAGAGAGAACTTAGGAACTCTGAATGCAAACTGAAGTATACTTTCAAATTTTTCTTTAATTTTATTTGTGTGTGTTTTCTTTTGCAATGTGGAATATGCAGATCTGTTCTGCATGACCGTATATGTGTAATTGACTATGTAGTTTGCCTTCCTAAGAAAGGGAAAGGAGCAGAAGGAGGAAAAGAAATCAGAACTCAGTTCTTTTAAAATTAATTTTAAAGGTTTTTGCATATAATTAGGAAATATTCAATGAAATAACTTTAAAAATTGAAAAAATACAAAGTCCTTGACAGAAGATTTTTTTTTTTTTTTTTGCATCTTCCAGCACCTCATATAGTCCCTGATACATTTTAGGTGCTTATTGCATTTTTTTCAATTAAATTACTGAATGAATCAAAATGGTCTTTGATTATATTTGTAACAACACGAAAACATAAAATTATAAATGGATTTTACAATCTTACTAAGAAAAGGATATGAGGAAACATACAAACTATAGGGGAAAAAATTAAGATAGGTGCAAATACTGTCCCAACATCCTGAAACATTGGAATGTCTTACCAGGGAAAGTTGGACTCCCTCTCAATAAATTTCAGACATTGTAAAAAAACAAACAAACAAACTAAAAATAAAAAGAAATAGGAAAAAAAGAAAAAAAAAGAAATTTCAAACATTGTGATAGATATTCATCAGTTCAGTTGATTTACATTCTTGTTTACAGCTGAGAGTAATTGAGAACTGGCAAGATCTCCAAAGTCCTTAAGTTCTATCCTTTCCCTTTTTGTGGAGAGCATCAGTTTAGTAATTATGAACCTTTCCTCCATTGAGGAGGGCAGTTTTGGAAGGGAGAATACACTTTATCCCTTTATTCCCATAAACAAATGACACATTAGTGCTAAATCTCTTAGAGTGGATAAAAGTAAATACTGTCAGTAGGATCCCATTGTCATCCTAAGTCTCTACCTCTTAGATCATTGTATCAAAGATTTAGAGCTGTAAGGGCCCTCTTTAGTTGTCATTCAGTATTTTTTTTTTTATTTGTGTTCAAGTCTATGTGACTCCACTTAGAATTTTCTTGGTAAAGATACAATAATGGTTTGTCATTTCCTTCTCTAGCTCATTTTACAGATGAGGAAACTAAGGCAAACAGAGTTAAATAACTTCTTCAGGTCACACAATCAGTAAGTGTTTAAGGTATTTAAGGCATGTCTTCCTGACTCTAGGCCCAGTGATCTATCTGCTGCTCTACCTAGCTACCTGTAATAGCAATGAAATTTGAAGATCCTTTTGTATTGCCCAGCTAATAGGCACTTACTACTTAGTTTCCAATTAATTCCCTGTAAAGAAACAGGAGGTATGAACCCCTGTTGCTGACATGATAGGAAGGGGCTGAACAGGGAGGAGCTAATACTCTTTATAAGGGAAAGCCCCAGATGGGAGAGTCAGAATTTCTTGGGATAAGCATTGTGGAGACAGAGCAGCTGCTGTGGCGGAGAGGGGGAGAGAGAGAGAGAGAGAAAAAAAAAGAGAGAGAGAGAGAGAGGGAGAATATTTCTCAGAGAGCATCTGGAGGCTGGGCTGCTACGGCTCGACTGAAGATTGAACTAAGAATTGAGAACTGTGAAGAGAAATGGGAATTGAGAACTGAGACAAAATTTCTTGGAGCAAACTGTGTGGAGGCTGGATAAAGTGATTTTGATTTTGAGAACAGAGCTGGAAAAAGTGATTTTGATTTTGAGAAAGGAACTTGGGGTGGCAGCATTCAAATATGTGGTCCCAGAGCTGCTAAAGACTTCCAAGGACCAGCTGAAGCTGCCAAAGACTGAGGAAGCATCACTGTGATGCTCATACTTTGCACAAATGTTGTTGTGGCTTTGTTAATGTACATGCATGTTATTGTGGCTTTGTTAAGCCTTGTCTTCCCAGTAACAGAAACTGTGAGAGATTTTAGGTGGATTGGACACTGTGAGCTTCAATGTGGAGCAGGAACTACATAGATAGCTGGACAAGGAACTGGGAGGTGTCTGCCTTTGAAATCGGGTGGCAGTTGGTTAAATTTGGGTGGGATTTGGGACCATGCAAGAGGAAGCATGGAAGCTGAAAGCCAGCCTCAAGTCAAGCTAAAATTGTCTGAGTAGTAACTGACGAAATAGGCTACTGAGTAGTGACTGGTGAAATTCTAACTTACTTGTGATATAGGGGTGGATGGCTTTTGTACTTTCCACTACCCCTTAAGAGGGTACTGAGTAGTGACTGATGAAATTGTAACTTAATTGCACCCCATGGGTGGAGGGCTTTGACTTTTGTACTTTGTGCCTCTTAAGGAAGCATTGAATGATTGAGTTACTAAATGACTGATTTTAAAAATGACTGAGTTACTAAATGATTGTACTTTGTTCAAAACTATGTGACCACTTTGGTGAAAACTATGTGGCCATTTTAGTGATAAGTTGTTGAGTTGTGACATGGTGAATGCTGTATTTTGATTTTCTGTGAATGTTTTGCTCTGATTTGTTACTGAATAAATGGAGAGTTTGCTATACTATGTAATCAGAACCTTGAAAGCTGTTCACAGCAGCAGTCCTCTGGAAAATTACTATTGCTTGGCTTTACACTACTTCATAAAGGCCCTTAGCAATCATCTAGTCCAATCTTCTCAGTTTTCAAGTAAAGAAACTGCTGTCCAAATAAGTCAAATACCTTTCCCAAGGTGCTCAAACCAGTAAGAGAGGCAAAGTATTTATTTGTCATCTCCCCCATTAGAATGGGATCTGTTGGGTAGAAAGCACTGTTTGTTTTGTTTTTAATCCCCAGAGATTAGCACAGTGCTTGGCACACAATAAGTCTTTAATAAATGCTTGTTGACTGACTGTCTCTTCTTTCTGTGGTAACATACTTTTATATAATACTTCATATTTTTCTCCTTTTTTCTTCCATTTCATTAACCATCTGAACTTCAATTAGGTGACCAAAGATAATAAACAAATGGATTTTATCCTTATAATTCACCAGGATAAGAACAGGAAAAGAAGTCTGAAAAGGGACCCTCTGTAGGAGATGATATATGGCACCAATTTGTGCTATTCATCATCTTTCCAAGGAGTTCCAGCTAGAACTAATTACCATAGCTTTGAGGGTGGTTATAATTCCCCCACAACAAGCAACCTCTGAATCAAACTGTGAGGTTTTAAGTGGAGAGTGCTGTCCTTGTTATCCCTGGACATGAATTCACATCCTTGCTCTACTACTTAACATCTATGTGACTTTATGGTACAAAGATAGGGATCTGAATGGAGACAGGAGGATTGCAGCATTGACCTCTATTATTCTTGTAGCTTTACTGGATTAAAACTTTGTGCAAGGATTTTAATCAAATACTTGGTTATAGGTACTAATGATTCAGAGCTGAAAGCAACCTTAAAGGTGACCCTTTTATTTTCAGATGAGGAAACTGAGTCTCAGAAAGCAAAAGTGATTTGTCATAAGTTTCACACATAGTAAAAAACAGATTTGGAATTCAAATCTAAGTCTCCTAATTCCAAAGCTAGTGCTCTTTCCAGAATTTATTGCCTTTCATTAGCATTGAAAAAAGTCAATATGTAAGGAATTAAAGTTGTTAATATCACATAAAATAGTAAAGTGAAGTTAATTCTTTTACCATGAAATTTTGAATGCAGTCATACATTCAATCATGGTTGGCTTTCCCAGATATAAAAAAAAAAAAAGACAAACTGAATAGAAGAAAAAGATGAGCAATATAGTATAATCACTTCCTCGAATACAAATCAAGTATGATTTAGTTCTAGAGTAAAGGTACTTTTCAATTTCTCATCAGACATAAGAGAAAGAAAAGAAGAGAAAGAGAGAGAGAGAAAGAGAGAGAGAGAAAGAGAGAGAGAGAGAGAGAGAGAAAGAGAGAGAGAGAGAGAGAGAGAGAGAGAGATTAGGATCAGAGCTTCCAGTATTTCTTTAACTTCGAAGATAATAATGCTCTACTTTTTTTTTATTTTTCTGATAACATTCCCAGAGAAGTGAAAGGATTTCCTAGACATTAGCTCATTAAATCTCTCAATAATTTGGAGTGATAAACAGGGAAGATGCCATATATCTTGGTGATTGGGGACAAGGAGGAAGCACTTGCTATCCATTAGTCATGACATGGAAATATAAATGTTTGAGTTTTCAGAGATTACCATAATTCCAAGGACACCAAAGGGTAAAAAGTTTTGGTCATTGTTTGGGCCCTGAAGGCTCAGAGTATAAATAACAATTGTTTCTGTTTGGGCCAGAAATCTTAAGGGTCTTACCCTTCCAGATTGGTTTTTTTTTTTTTTTTTTTTTTTTTTGCACTAGGTAAAAGAGGACATTCTTTGCCTCATTTCTTATCTACCCTTAATCATTGAATGGGTGTTTCTTCAGACAAACCGAGACCTGTGGAAGACCTTAGCTTAAAGGTGTCAAGGTCTCACATTGCATAAAGGCCACTTCCTGTTGTCCTGAACTACATCCTCCTACTGGACCCAGATGGCTCTGGAGGAGAGAATGAGGCTGGTGACTTTGTGAAACCTTGCCTTACTTAAAGCTAGTTCACTTAAAAATCATGGCATCACCTTCTTGATGTCATGGTCTTCTTCCAGAATGAAGGACACACAACAATGGTAAAAAAAAAAAAGCCAATCTCATCAGCTCTTTTCTCATTGCAGAGTAAAGTTGCTGGATACTCTGGTTTCTAGGAGTCCCTAATGATTTCTTTTATTTGCAATTAACTTTCACCAGTATGTATTAAGTACCTGCCATGAAAAAAGAAAACTTGAATAAGAGTTAGAGATGTGAAGACAAAAGCTATGAGGCCCTGCATTCAAGGTTCTTATCTTCCTACATTACATTTTTTGGTCAGCAATGCAACCAATTAATTCAATAAGGCTTTATAAAGTTCCTAATATGTGAATGGAATTGTTGTAGGTATCTGAGAAATAGAGAAAAACTGACCCAGACTCTCCATTTAAGGAGATTACATTTTGACCTGGGAGAAGGTAAGGTCTAAAAATGAATATAGTCAAACAAATATCAAAGTATCTGGAATTCTTTTTTCAAGAGGATAGACTGCCTCATATTAAGGGAGAAAGGTCAGGGAAGATGGGATGACAATGTAAATGCCTCTTGGGATTTTTCCTCAAATAATCTTTAAATGAATCTTTACCTAAAGAAACCAATTAAATTCAATTAAAAAGATCTCATGGAATATATTTTTCTTCACATGAATAATTTCAAACATCATGCAAAGGAAGAGAATGCACGGTCCATTATTACTTGATGGCCATCAGGTTTAGTTGGTTATAGTAAGATACTTATGGGGACCATATTATGGTTTCAGTTTCCACAAGTTACAATTTCCTTTATCAAATTCTATGGACTTTCAATGACTTCTTGACATGGCTGTTTCAAAAATGTTCTATGTAAGTATTAAGAAATAACTACAAATCAAATAGGAAGAATTGAATTTCTTGTGGTAGGGGAAAGGGAATCCCTCCCCCTGAAGAATACTATTATGCTAGTGATGAAAATACCACATTTTACGGCATGATCATCACAGATTTCATGCCATTAAAAAAAAAAAAGTGGAGTGTGACCATTATATGAAGCTATTTTTTTAAGTGTCAGTATTACTTAAAAATCACTTACTACTAAACTGTCTTGGTGCAAGATTAGGATTCCCAGAATACTCATGAACATACATTAAAATTGAATACCAAAAATGTACCTACACTGAGAATTCTAGGCTCAGGGCTCACAATGTGTGAGAGATAAAAGCATATCCAGATGCCACTGGTGAATACATTGCTGCTCTGTTAACTTTTCAAGTGGCATGAGGAATCATGTGACGATTATGTGATGAAAGGTTATAAACCACTTAGGGCAAAAAAAAAAAAAAACCAAACCAACAAACCCAAAACGCATGGTGCGATGATTATGTGATGAAATATGGTATTTATCTCCATGTATGAAAAGCAGAGCAGCAATCTCATGTGACTCATGGAGTTTACCCCATTTGATTTTGGAAGAGGTCATAATGTGAAAATGTCTTAGTTGCATATGTACACATTCCCAAAGCCATTCTCCACCAGCCATTCAAAAATACATAAATTACTTTCTTTTTCCTTCAAAAATTAAGCAAAGTTGTTATTCCATTCTACACTGAAGTAAATACAGAGACTACTGTAAGACCTGCAACCATTCTTCAACAATTATACATATAGAGGAAAAAATGCATATTTGTACATCAAATTTGAAGAATTTTTTTTGGTTTGCTTTTGTTTTTTGACCTTTCTGTGCCTTGGTAAAAAAAAAAAAAAAAAAAAACTAGAAAGAGTTCATGGGAGAATCAAAGTGAATTAGACATACTCTGCATTATCTTACTACATTTCTTCATAATTCTTGGTGAACTACCAAAGTAAAAAGTCAAAGATCAAGTTCAAGAATTTTTACAACATGCTATGTCCATTTCGATTATGTCTCAAATCAAGGGTAATTCAAACTTAACCAGTATCTCTCAAAGACAGTTCCACCAGGACTGAACTGTAAATATTCAATTGTACCAGATGTCAACTCTCATGAATATATCAATCTTGCTTCACAAATAGATATCTTGAATACCCCACGGGGAGCAAGTACATTTCAACAAATATCAGTGAGCTCCCAAACACCAGCATTCCATATTTATAAAAGAATTACTGTGTGAAAAACTATTATCCCTAGAAAATAAAAACTAAAAAAAATTTATTCCCTCAGGGAAAACTCAAGCTTCCCTTTATAATTAAACTTCTTTTGAAACTAAAACAAAGGAATTTTCCAGAGAGAAGCTTTTGAGTCCTGAGAACACTTTGGCCCCCTCAAAGCCAAGAAAGGGTTTAAACAGCTTGGAAGGGATCTGAATTTGTCTAAAGGCTCTTTGGGGCTATTTTGAGGGCCTGGTTTTCAAGAGTGAGCTAACAACGGCTGCCAGAACTCCAGTTTTCTTCATAAACAGCAATCGTATTTAAGTTCAGTCTATAAAAGTGTATGTTTTTGAGCTGGTTGAAGACCTTTAATATCATATCAAAGGGTAACAATGAATATTTTCATGAAATAGATATTTATACCTGGAATAGATTCTGCCCTCTGATTGAAGAACAACAAGCAGATCTCTTGTTCCCGAGTAGAAAAAAAACACTGTTTCAACAGTGGTTCTCAACCTGTGGGTCACGACCCCTTTGGAGGTCTCCTAAGACCATCAAAAAAACACATATTTCCAATGGTCTTAGGAACTGAGAAACCACTCCTATATCTGTCTCCAGGCAGGTCCACCCACATGCAGATAAACCCACATATGAGTATTAAAGGGTTGCGGCATTAGGAAGGTTGAGAACCACTGGTTTACAAAATGGGATCTCACTTAAAAGGAAACATGGGTAAGCTTCAGACAATGGTAAAGTATTAGAATTAGGCGGAATATTAGAAGTCATATAGTAGAGTCTATGCATTTACAGATAAAAGCAACTGAGATTCAGGAGGAAGATTTAGCATCTTTGCCAACAGTCACATAGCTTACATGGCAGGGCTGAGATTTTGTAGGCAAGTTGTGAATCAGAGGATGGGTTACAAGAAAAAACGTAACCCTATATTGTTCTATATAGTCTATAGGAATATTGTCTACACAATCCTATATTGTCTACCTCCTATCTTCTCTCAGAATGTACATTCAGTTGTCCCAGCTATTGTGGCAATGTCCCACTGCTTCTAATTATTTGATGTTATTCAAATAATTGTCAAGCATTGACCAAGTATTTACAGTGCACCAAGGACCTGGGGCCAAAAAAATATTGGGGGGGTAGGCAAGGTAGATAATGAAATGGTTCTTGTCCACAAAGAGTTTACATTACATTATTCCAGTCAAAGAAGATAGCACACACACACAGACACACACACACACACAGACACACACACACAGACACACACACACACAGACACACACACACACACACACACACACACACACACACACACACACACACACACACACACACACACACACACACCCCAAAACAATGGAAAGCAATTTGGAGGGATAGGCAGAAAACCTGCACCTGGTGGTGATGAAGATGTCAATGAAAACTTCTACTGACATTTACATAGTATCTCAAAGTTTATAATACGTTTTCTTTAAATTATCTAAATGAACCACCAGAACAACTTTGTCAGGCAGGTGACACACATGCCCCATTTTACACGTGAAGAAATTTATGATAAGGGACCTTGAGACTTTTGCTCGGTGTCACACATAGGTAATAAATTATCAAGACAGAATTCAAGTCCATGTATTCCTATTGGCTACTTTTCCACTATTATATCATTGTAATAAAATCTGTGTCACTGTCTCTTAACTTTTTTTATCCCATTTCTTTCTATAGCACTTAGCACTTAGCACAGTGCCTGACATATGGTAGACAATGGAGACTAGGAGAAACACTCAGAAAACAAACAAATAAACCCAAGTATATTCTGGTTAATTGATATTATTTGAAAAGCAGTGTGATGTCATGGAAAGAATACTGAACTTAAAAGTCGAAAGACTTGGTTTTGATACGTCTTTCTGAAGCTTTCTAGTAGCACATCCTTACACGAGTGACTCACCTCTCAGAAAGCATTTTCTAATTCATAAAATAAAGACAATAATGATTGTGACTGCCTGCCTCACTGAATTATTGTGAATCAAGTCAACAGGTCAACAAACTTTTATTCAATTCTCACTATGTACCAGACACTTTGCTAAATATCGAAGGAAACATTTCTAAGCAAGATACTAAGTGTGATTTAAAAAAAAACAACAACCCTACTAATTAACATTTCCCTTTGTAGATTCAAAATTTGTATTACAAAAATCTATTTTTGGGGGGTCTAGTTGAGAGTTAATGTGTTCCTCTTCACTGAGAGACATCAAAAAAAGACTAGGTCACCATTTGTATATACTATTGAAGAAATTCCAACTGAGAAATTTTGTGAATCTGGAGGTTTCTATTCAAATGCTCATTTAGTCAATAGGCTCAGAATTAGAATTACAAAACAAGAAAATTTTCATCTCATTCTGATTCTGAGTTACATCATTATCAGCAGACCAAAAAAAAATTAAAAATGCCCATCTTCTATGTAGTCAGAGCTTGAGTGTGAAAGCAAATATAACATTTGTAAAGTGAATCTCAGAACATCAAGAGAAGGGGTGAGAGAAAACCAGGGCATCCATACTATTTTCTGTAAGTGAAGGAGAAAGCCTAGAAAGCAGGCACTGACCTGAGTAATTGTTTTATTATTATCATCATTAATTTTATGAATGCTATTCATATATTAACTCTGTTAATGTGGATAAAATATACACATTCATTCTAAAGATGAAAGTAGTGCTACAGAACGTTAGCTCAGACCTAAAATAATGTCTAACATAGCTAATTAGTAGTAGAGCCCGGACTCCAAACTCCCAGGTCCAAGTTCATTACATTCCGTCTAGGGCAACACTCGTTGTAACTTTAGTTTATCTCTCTGAGTCAGAGGCCAACCTAAGTTGATGGAAGGAGATTCTACACTTGGATAGAGAGAAACGCTATGGTTATAATTTCATTAGTATTTGGAACTAATTCCCCATGTGTGCACGATACAGATTGTACCATCTCCAAAATTTATAGTTGCAAGGAGTTGTCTAGAGTTCTAAGAGGGGACGTTATTTGTTCAGAGTAAGACAGTTGTTATGTTAATTAAGAGTAAGATTTGGGCCCAGGTCTTCCTGACCTTGAAGGGGATTCTCTATCTGCTGCTTAAGCCACCTGAAATTTCTTTCTTTCATTCCTTCATTCATTTGTTTATTAGTCCATTTGCCCATGTATGATCGACTTGTTTATTTAATTTAAGAAGTTCTGGTTGAAGAAACTCCCTTCACCAAAACGCATCATCACCTACTTTGACCCTTTATGCTTTTAGAACGTTGTTTAGTGAACTGAAAGATTGTTACATATTGCACAGCCAGTATAGTTCAAAGGTTGACTTAAACTTGTCTTCCTTACCAGGATTCCAGTTCACTATCCATTATGCCACATTATCACTCAGAATATCTATGCTTACTAATCATGTGACCCTGGGCAAGTCACTTAACTTTGTTTGCCTCAGTTCCTCATCTGTAAAATGAGCTGGAAACAACAAACTAATCCATTATCTCTCCCAAGTAAACCCCAAATAGAGTCAGAAAGAGTTGATAATGACTAAAAAAACAAATGACTCCCTCTCTCCCTCCCTTCCTTCCTTTCTTCCTTCCTTCCTTTCTTCCTTCTTTCTTTACCTCCTTCCTTTCATTTCTTCCTTGCTTTCTCTTCCTTTGTTTTTTCTATCACCTATGTATGTATACAGATAGATGTATGTATATGAATTAGCTAGTTAGATATGTGCGTGTATATATACACACACACATACACACACCTATGTATGTACAAATATATACATATCTAATTTCAGTAGTATTAAGAATATAATGCATAATAGAGGAATAAACAGAGAATTACCCTTGAAACCAGAAAAAATAGTTTCAAGTTTTGTTTTTCATATATACTGGCTATAGGATCTGGGCAAGTCCCGTTAACTCTCAGCACTCTGCTCAGATCTCTAAGAAATAGAAGGTACAAACTCGAATTGGTAGAGCCTTTTTCTTTATGTGAAAATTCTCTCTGTATCAATGAAATCACAGGTCCAATGTCTATCCAATGAGTATTTATCCAAAACAGAGCCTATGCCCCACCATGAGAGGTTGCTCTCAGGAAACAAACAAACAAGCAAATAAATAAGTAAACAAATGCACACATATGCATATATATATATATATATATATATATATATATACACACACACACACACACACACACACACACACACACACACACACATATACATGTATACATTTATTATAAAGAGACATGTGTGTATACGCTTATATACATATTTGTGTGTATATATACATATACATACATCCATATGTACTAAGCTAAGAGATGATAAGCATCTATGCCCATGATGCCTTTCCATAGCTCTGAACATGCATTTCTTTCCAAGCCCCATTATGAAGGAGCTGTGGTGGGGTGGGGGTGGGGCGCAGATCTGCTTCACCTAATGGCAATTTTTGTTGTTGTTGTTGTTATGTTCTCTGGCCACTGAGCACATAATGCTCCCTTGGAAAAGTGAGTAGAATGGGTTTCAAGATTAGCAATGAATTCCTATTAGCTGTAGAGACAGAAAGCAAATAGTATTATCATTGCAAAACAGAGCCAATTGTGTACATTCCTGCCCTAGAGAAGGAGGCTAAAAAAAAAAAAAAAGAGTGTGAATTGTTGGAGAACAATGACAACAGACAGATGATCCTTGTTTCTTGTAAATAAAATATTTTAGAATTCAGAGGACCATAGAGTGTCCAAGTGGCAGGACAGAAGAGGCTTTTAAGGCAAATCTACAAGGTACCATTTAGAGCATCCTTCTCTTGGAAAGGCTTCACTTTCCAAGAATGGACAGAGGAAAGGATGGAAGGGAGGGAGGGAGAAAGGGAGGAAAAGAGGGAGGAAGGAAAAAAGAGAAGTTAAGAAGAAATGGAGGGAGGAAATATTTTAAAGCACCTGCTTTGTGCTAGGCATTGTGCTAAATGCTTTATACATATTATCTTATGAAATACTCACAATGACCCTAGGATTTTTAGTGATATTATTCCACAGATGTAGAAACTGAGGCAGACACCAGTAAGTGACTCAACCAAGATCTCACAGCTGGTACATATCAGGGTCAGAATTTGGCCCCTGGTTTTCCTGACTCTTAAGTACAACACTTAATTCATAACATCTCTTGGCTGTCACCTCTCTGGGCTATGCCTAGGGCCAGGTTCTTCAGTTACCAATCAAACAGGGAGTCAGTCTTGACAATGGAGAAACTCATGTTCTACAAGGGAGACCCAATGTTCGTGGACAAAATGAACAAGATGTCAACTCACTGAAGTAAGGAACTGATATTTTTGTCCCCACCTTTCCCGTTCTTATCACAGTGTTGCATGTAATTGAAAAAAATATTTATTGACTGATATATCCCATAAATATTCTGAGACAACTAGATGGTACAGTTCATAGAAGGTTATAACTATGAAGTCAGGAAGTCTTGGGTTCGAATTTGCTCTCAGACTCTTTCTAGTTGGATGACCATATGTAAGTCACTTAGTCTTTGATTGGCCTAGTTTTCTCAACCATAAAGTGGGGATAAAATAGTGCCTAACTCTCAGGGTTGCTACGAGGATCAAATAAGAGCGCTTGTAAAATACTTAGTGCAGATTCTGGCACACAGTAGGTGTTGAATAAATGTTTACCACCTCTCCCTATTCACTCCCCATGAAATACAGCTAGTTCCCACTTAGTGAGAAAAATGAATCCCTTAAAGTGCTCACATGTATTCAAATTTGCATTATTGAGAGTTATGATTAAATAAAACATGGTGATTGGTTCCAGCCCAATGAAAATATGCTGTATATATACATACATAATGTGACCACTGAGTCAGATTCATTATTCACAGTAATCTAAACCTACCTGTAAAAACAGAGGAGCTAATTGGCTAGGGGATTTAAAGTTTATGTTCATTACTCTCTTCAAACTCAGCTTAAAACCAAGAACAGGTACTCATCTTGGGCTTTCATTTATAGGGAAAATCCCATGTGGGAAAACTCCCTCTACCAGCAGAGGCTGGTACCTTCTTTGCACATTGTATACTGAGAGAGGTCCCTAGAGCACTGTGAATGTGTGTCCTGCTCAGGGTCAGATGTTTGGTATGTGAGGGAGGAGGTTTGAGTCCAGGTCTTTCTGACTTAGAGGATGGCTCTCTTTCCACTAAGCTATGCTGACTCTCAATCTTAAATAATTAATACGTAGCAGCAGTGAGGTGGTGTAGTGGATAGAGCACTGGCCCTAAAATCAGGAGGACCTGAGCACAAATCCAGCCTAAGGCACTTACTACAGCTTGGGCAAGTCACTTAGCTCCTATTGCACCCCCCACCCCCCCAAAAAATAATAATTATAATCATAATGATGATGCTGATAAATACATAAAGAGCAATCAATATTCTACTCATTTACTTAAAATAAAAAGAGAACTTTTTTTTAAATCATCTTGGTAAGTTGCAATCGTTACATGCACAATTGAACGTGTGTGTGTGTGTGTGTGTGTGTGTGTGTGTATTTGTGAGAATACTTATGCACATAGCTAAGGCCTGGTGGTGATTACTATATAAAGACACAGTTTAAAATACTCCAGCTTATTTATTCTTTTTGGAAGAACAGAAAAAGCATTGGTTCATTATAAGGATCAAAAAAAGCTATTCAGATAATTACTAGAATAGATACGTCTTATAAAGAGCACTTATTTATTAATCAACAAATTGATCAATTTTGATCAATTAATTTGTTAATTTGTTTGGTCATTTATTGGGAGGGGCTGTTCCCTTATAGAAATTCTATGATGCACTATCTTTCTTATCAAGATTTTAGGAATTGGGAGTGGGATGGAATCTCTACTTTTAAGCATATTAAAATATCTTCAAAACCCGGGATGGGCATCAAAGCTATTACTGCTTCAGACACTGATTATGGGCCGATATCATAAACCTAATAAAACTGTGGTAGCATGGTATAGAGAGCAAAGCTTGTCTGGGACCCAAGAAGACTAAGCTTTAATTCTTGTGTCTTAGACACATATATAATTCCCTGTAGAGTACCCCTCCCCACACCTTGACATCCCACCATTATTTGGAAGAGAGAATAGGCTTATGGAAGATTAAATCTAACATGGTTCTTGAATGTGTGCTGGATTTGGAATAAAGGACTGACTTTGACACTTAACTATCTTTGTGGTCTTGGGGAAATTATTTTACCTACCTCTGTCTCAGTTTGCTACACTTGTGTAGAGAGTGAAACAGGATGACTCAGTCTTCTTAACCACAAGAAGACTACAAAGATAGAATGGATGATTCTCTGACAGCAAGCTACCAAAGACCTTATAGTCTCCTAAATTCTATTTTCTTTCAAATATATGAAAATTTTCTGTGACCAAAGTACTCTATATACAAATTCCAGCCCTTCCTAGATGATAATCCACCAAAGAAATAAAAAGATGAGATTCAAGCAGAAGAAAAGGGAACGATGTTAAAAATGGCTACCGTGGGTTACTGCTGGTGAGAGGAAGCAGAAGAAAGCTTTAGAGGGTAGGATCTGGAGGAAATGAGCCAGAAGTAAAAACAGCCAGTGAAGTTGCCTGAACTCTCTTCAGAGAAACGGAAATACCATTGGGAAACCTGATTTGTCAACAGTGTTTTGGGGGGTCAATGTGGACAAAGGATTTTGTTAAGATGTACAAAGAGACAGCATAATGAGTAGGGAATTGGCTTCAGAGTCAGGGAGTCCTGGGCTGAAGGTTTGCCTTTAACACCTGGCATCTAGATTATGCAGCTGATAAAGCACGATAACTAGTGTCAGGAACACCTCAGATCAAATCTTGCCTAAGATGTTTTCTAGATGGAGTGATGTTGGGCAAATGATGATCCCTCTATCTGCCAAGATCATTAACCTGTAAAATGAAGATAAGAATAGCTCTTAGATCCCAGAATTGTTATGAAGATAAAATGAGATAATTTTTGCAAAGTGCTATACAATCCTCAAAATGCTACATAATTACTAGCTATTATTATTGTTGTTGTTGTTGTTGTTATTATTATTTATTATTATTATTATTATTGCATAAAACCGAGCAAGTCTCTAACACAATAATTTGCCAACCAGTGGTAATATGTACTGGTAGAGGGAGTTTCTACTCTACTATACTCCAGAACTTGACTATTCTAGAACACTGAAATCACAAGTCTGGACCAAATAATAAATAAAACTCGAACAACAAGTAAATAAATAAACAAATGAATGGACGAATGAGTGAATAGGTAGAAGGTATGATAATATTATTCTCTTATGAGGGAAATAAAACTTGAAGAAACGGGTAAAATTTAAGGAGAAAAACTTTGGGTTGATGAAAAGAAAAACTTCCTAACAATTAGAGCTATCCATGAGCGGAATGGCTAAACGAGATGGAGTCGACTACCTCCCACACTATTGGTCTTTGGCAAAAGTGAAAAGACTACTTGAAAGGAATGTGATAGAACAGGTTCTTTTTTATCTACTGTTTGAATAAGATGACCCCTATGGTGCTTTCTACCCCTGCGATTCAGTGCTTCTTATATACCTGACCCTTTGTGGGATGTCTTAGAAAGTGGCTACAATGAAAACACAAGGATTTAGTGCTAATTAAAAACTACAAAGCCATGTAAGATTGAAAGTATTATTATCCTTATCCTTCTTAATTCAGTCTAGTTCATATACTTTCCTCATTTTTATGATTGGAGAAGGAATATTCAATTTTCCTAAACCCTGCCTCCCAGTGCCTCACAAAACTTGTTTTAGTTTTAATTTCACCTAACATGTTTTCTAAGGCTTTAGGGATGGAGGCAGGGGGGAAAAGGTACCATGTATCAAGTACCATTTGAAATAATGCATTTTCCTCAAGGAAGGATGGGGACATTGAGTTATGTTTCTTCAACCATCATCCTTTAAAAGCAGAAAGGAAGGAAGAGACATAATGGTCAACAAAAGTCAATGAAACCATCATAAAACCAGAGCTACTCAAGACAGAGTGTAATGTGTCAGCTACTCTACTATTGCTTTTGGCTGGACATAAACCTATTGTAAACAAGGGTGCTCTATGATTGGTTTATGGTGTAGTCCTAAAGTAACAAATAGACATTGGAACATGATTAGATGGACAGAAAATACTTCAAAGGCATGTTTCAAAGCACAAAATGAGTAAAAACAATGGAAAATAATTAGAAACTTGCCCCCTTTCTTTAAAAGAATTCTGATTTCTCAGAGAAAGCCTTCCTTGTCTATCTTTGTATGGATTCCAAGAACAGAATGGGGTCTCTGTTGATCAGGGTTCCTGGAGACTGGCCTTTCTAATCAGTTCTCTTTATTGTTGCTGTAGCTTTTAAAATGCATGAGAATCAAGTGATGAGGGCAGCAAGCCACTGAAGATTAATCCAGGTTCAGCCACATGTTCATCATAAGTCTTAGATAGGGTCATTTAACTTCCCTCTGAGTTCATTGAACCATTGGACATCCTGTTTCTCTCTCAATGCTCACAGCTAGGGACTCAGTCAGTCTATTCCAGAGTCTCAGCTGTTTAATTGACCAGGTGGCTAGAGAATAAAGTCCTATTGATTCCTCTCACTGCCCACTTGAAACACAAATCCATTCGGCTGGTGCACGAGTAGACATCCTGCTGCCTATGCATCTAAAACTTTATTGATAAAGTCTTTGCACCTAGAGGCATAACAGCAGGGTTTTAGGGGTGGATGCAAAGTAGACTGTGTGCCAACACTGAGGAGCCCTTTCATTTCTCATTTGGCATTAGTGTCTTTTGCATGGTGGTATCAGGCAGTAATATACTTGTCTACCAAATAAACACCATGGGGGAAACCTGATTAGAGCTCTGGCCTGGGAAGTGAGCTATCTGTGAACCAGTGGCAAAACCACAATGTGAGCTAACATCTGCATTCTAAGATTCCAAAGGATCAGTAATCTCATTAATGCGAGCTCTTCCTCCTTTGATGCAGATTGTAAACTGTCCAGCCTTGCCCATCCTGTTTAGCATGTTCATAATTCCCCCATAAGTTTGTAACACGTGGTGTCTACCAAAATGTTGATAGCCCTCATCATACCTTCCCTGGTCTATTGCAATAGTCTCTTAATTAGTTTGCTTGGATCCAGTCTCTTTGCTCTTTCATTTATTCTCCATCCAACTAAAATTTTGATATCTAAGATATCATCTCATTCCCCTGTTTGAAAGCTGCAATAGCTTTCTGGTTTCTCTAAAATAAAATTGAAACTCAAAGATTTTCTCTTTAAAGACTTTTCTCAGTTTGTGAAGAGTGGCATGGCATAGTGGATAGAGAGATGGCTGACCTTAGAGCTAAGAGAGTCAATGTTTATTTCTGCCAGATATGAACAGTGGTACTGGGCAAGGGTCTTAATCTCTCAGTGTTCTAGGCAGCTCTCCATAATGAAAAGTTTCAGAGAAGGTGCTGACCTCCATTTATAGGAGTCTTTTCATCTAGGATATCTCTATCCCAAGGAAATCACTGGCCTTAGTCCCTATTGCTATCCCTAATCACAATCTGCTTCCTGACAAACTTTCTACACTGATGTCTATTATTACTATACTCCAGTCAAAGTTGCTTATTTGACATTAATGACAGAGCATTCCATTTCCTCACTCCTTGCCCACTTGCTCACTCTCTGCTCACCTTGGCCCTTTGGAGTCCCCACTTTCCTTCAATCAGCTCAAGCTCCATCTCTGATAATTCAGCAATCAGTAAATCAAACAAGTGCTGAAAACCCATAGGCACTGAACTCAGCACTGGATGTGATGCTAGATAGATAGATAGAAAGATAAATAGATAGGTAGATAAATAGATAGCTAGATAGATTAGATAGATAGATAGATAGATAGATAGATAGATAGATAGATAGACAGACAGATATAGATAGACAGATAGATAAATATAGATAGATAGATAGATAGATAGATAGATAGATAGATGGATGGATGCGTAAATAAGCAAATAAATAGATAAATGAAAGTACACATGAATTAATGAATGAATAAAACATCCATGCCTTTAAGGAGTTTCTATTTATGGGGACATATCAGAGTAACATATTCCTATCTGCACTGTGTACATCTTACACATACCTATGTATATACTTGCTTTGTTTAGCACAAAGTAATTACTAAATAAATAATTGCTACTGAACTGTTTGGAGTGGCTAAGGTAAGTATCATCATAAGATTTACAGATCAAAGATTTAAAGTTGGAAAGAACCACAGAGATTATCTAGTTCATTTCATTTTTCTTGAGGGAGAAACTGAGGCCAAGAGTAATCAATCTGCCCTAAAATTCCAACCTAGGTTCCACCTTTCTACTTATCTCATACTGCATCACTTCTATACATCTTTACAGCATTACTAATCAAAACAGCTTCAAATGAACTATCTTCCTTTTCCATAGGAGAATATAATAGCACAAGAATAGATTTAGAAGTAGAAGGAAACAGATCTAGAAAATGTTACTGGAGATGATTTTAAGACCATCCAGATGAACTCACTCATTTTTGCAGATGACAAAACAGAGGAAACCAAGTGACTATCTAGGTTATAGAACTATTCTTTAAAGGAATAATTAAAAAAAAAAAAAGCAAAACCGCAAAACCCCTTCAAGGATAGATTTAATCTTTTCACCTTGACATGTTTGCTATGAAGTCTTCAAAATTCTATTAAAACTTAGCATGGAGTTGGATGAGATATTGAGAAGTCAGCCATGTATATAAAGAGGCCATTCTGGAAATGCAGTTGTCTTCAGCTTTCTGCAAAGGTTACAGTGAATGAGATTCCATAGTATTAGGTGCAGTAGAATAGAAATCATTTCAGGGCAGGGATTGGAATGTTCCTGGGTTTTTATCCCTTAACCTTGCATAGTGTCTATCATATCAGAGACTCATAACTGATTTTTATTGAATTGAATTGAAATGGATTTAATTATCAGTCAGGAATTCTAGTATTCAAGGAAAATCAGAGAATATAAGCAATATAATGGGCATGAATGGGTGTCCATTCCAGTCTTTGCTTGTGTAAGAATAGTGTCTAAGTATCTCCAACAAATTATCTTCTGACTTCTGTTTAAATATGTGTGTGAATATTATCCCTTCAGTAATCTTCTTACAATCTTGGATAGCGAATTATTAGAAAGCCTCCCTCTCCTCATCTCCAGCCCCCAACATCAAGCTGAAATTTGCTTCTCTTCCACCCCTTATCCCTTGGTCTTCCCTCTGATGCTAATCAGTCAAAAACTCAACAAAAGCATATTTATTAAACATCCACTTATAGAAGTAACATGGACTAGGAAATCCTGGGTTCAAGTCCTGCCACTGCCACATACTGTGTTTGGGACCCAGGCTACCAATCACTTATCCTCTCAGTGTTTCAGACCATTATCTGAGTATACAAATTGCAGAGATCTTAATCTACTCTGGCAAATGAAGTTTGTTTTACCACCTGGGAATTTTAGCAAAAATAATAATAATAATAATAAATAATGGCATTTAGAAAGCATTTTAAGGTTTGCAAAGCACTTTAGAAATGCTATCTCTAATTTTATCATTATAATATTGGAAGGTGTTTGTTATTTTTATTCTCATTTTAAAATTGAGGAAATTGAATGAGGTCAAGAAGGTTGATACAGCTAGTAATTATCTCAGGCATTGTGGGAAGTGAAGTCTTCCTGACTCTGGTCCAGTGTTCTAGCCTGTTTATAGCAATGAAATCATAGGTCAAATTCCTATGTCAGGAACCCTTTTAAGTAAAGGAGATACAAGGAAAAAAAAATAGTCCCTGTTCTCAAGAAGCTCACATTCTAAGTTAAGAAATGTTGACTTTATGGATCTTTGTAGAATATATATCACATGAACATACAGGAGCAGCCACTAGGAGATAGGGGCCCCCAGGAAAGGCTTTATGTATGAGATGGAGTTGGGGGTGAGTTTTAAAGAAAACCAAGAACTACATGAAATTGAGGTTTGTAAGGGAATATATCCCAATTATAGGGGGCATGGAGAAAGAAGATGAAGCATAATGCGTAAGCAAAAAAGATTTAAGTATAAAAAGAGACCGGGTAGTGAAGAGTTTAACTGGTAGACAAAGGAGTCCTGATCCTCTTCATTTCACTATGATTAGGTGGCACAGTGGATGGTGCACGGGCTTGGAGCCAGGAACACTATTTTCCTGGGTTCAAATCTGGCTTCAGACACTACCTGTGTGACCTTGGGTTAGTCAGTTAGTTCTATTTGCCTCAGTTTCCTCATATATAAAATGAACTAAAGAAGGAAATTGCAAACCATCTGTAAGGCCCAAATTGGGTTACAAAGAATTAGACACAATTGAAGTCATTTAACAGCAGCAACACCACCACCACTCATTACCAGCACATATCTGATATGGACATAGTTGTCTGCATGGCTTTTGTCCCTTTCCGATGTGAGTGTCTTGATGATAGGGAATGTATATTTGCCTTTCTTTGTGTTCCTAGCACATGGAGGGAAGGGAGGAGAAAAACAATATGCATTTGTATGATGCCTATTACACACGAGGCATTGTGCTAAGTGTTAACAAATATATCCTTACAACAATCCTGAGAGGTTGATGTCATTATCTCTATTTTGTGGTTTGGGACATTTAGACAGGCAGAGGTTAAGTGACTTGCCCAGGGTCACAGAGCTAGACGTTTCTAAAGTCAAATTTGAATTGAGGCTTCCTGATTCCAGGCACAGAACTCTATCCACTGCATATAAGGCATGTTGCCTGGGACATTATATGTACTTAATAAACATTTGTTGACTGACTGATTAGCTGACTATATATTTCATCCTAGAGAAGAACAAATCTAATGCTTTACAGAGAGTAATAATTCCTTCCTTCCCTTCTTTCCTTTCTCCCTCCCTCCTTCCTTCTTTCATTCCTTCAGTCATTCCTTCCTTCTTCCACATGAATACTTTAAAATACTTGAAGATGAGCATCTCATCTTTTCCAAGCTATTTCCTCTCTATGGTAATTGGCTCTCTCTCCTTCCACTCCCTCTTTTCTGGCATGTTCTCTAAATGCCCTCCTCCGGACAGACAGAGGCTTGATCCATATCTCTGTCCTGTGGTTTGCTTTTGTGAGGACCATAGCATCATTGACTCAGAGAAGGGAACACTACCCTTCCCCCACACTCCACAGCTGTATTTGTACCACTTCACAGTCCAGGTGCCTGCCTCCACATACATATTTGTGCTGTGTGTGGCTTTGAGACCCCTCTGCTGATTTAACAAGTTTTCTCTTCCATTTGCACCACAGGAGTCCACACTGCTAGGGAAGAGCTGAGCTAGATTCTCTTCAGGTTCACATGCCATTAACAAAATCGTCAGCTAAATTCTGATTGCAGAACTTTATTACTGGTGATTATATAAGAGGTAAAAAAAAAAAAAGGCACAGCAGGGTCTAGCCTTCCCAGGTAGAGCACAGAATATTGCCAGCCTTTATAAGCTCCTTTTGCTTGGCAACCCAACCTGGCATGATCCGGACAACCAGACAGACCCTGCAGACCCCCAAAGACATTGGCATGGGTTATTGCTTTGAACAAAGTCACCGTCTTGGTGGGGGGAGGGGAGGAAGAGGTTATATGTGTAGCACAGATACATTTTTTTAAAATGTGGCATCATTATTATCTGATAGGATGCTCTAATTTTCCTCTTGTGAGATTTAACTGACAAAGGTATTTTGAGGAAGAAAGGAGATGATGACTAGTCATTCCTCTCTCAAGGGCCCACCCTACTATGCATAATACTTCCCTCTAGCTCTGTGTTCTTTGCAGCCATCAATGGCCTAACAGCCCACAGAGCCATGTAGGAAATTCACCTCCTCAGTCAGAGGGAAGCATTAGTTATGTCTTCAGGCACCACAGGAGAAAAAACTGCTTTATGAACTCAGGACTAGTTAGAAGCCAAGAAAAGCCACTCAGTCTGCCTCTGAAAATGTACATATAAAAGTCACCTACGAAATTTGCCCACTGGACCTGATAAGCATGTTTGGGATGTTTTTTTTTTTTTTCAAGAAGGTCTTTCAACTTAAAGAAACTTGGAATAGTCCATGCCACCTAAGTAACACTTGTTTGGTCCCAAGATTCCTAACAACATCAGGTTAAGAAACTAAGAAAACCAAGAATATTTCTATTTATAAAAAGGGAACCCAAGAATTTCTAAGCCAGATATTGTCATATAAAGAATAAAATATGAATCCAGCTCTATTTGACAAATGGAATAATGAGATGCTTTAAAAAATTTAATCTGAGAATTAAATTTGACTTCCACTCATGTTTAAGAAATCACAGGGGAAAAGGATGCTAGATTTGGAGTCAGATGACCACAGTTCATATCTCAGACATGTTTTGAATCTCAGCTCTGATATTCAATCTATCACCTCAGGCAAAGCATTTAACCTCTCTAGACCTCAGTTTCTTCATCAGTGAAATGGGATCTTTGGAACAGCCACTTCTAAGATCCCTTCCCACTCTTATGCCCCTAGCTAATTTGCTTTGATTTCAAATCCAGCATTCTTTCCACGTGACTAATTCTGGCTGTCTCTCTCTTAACTTAAGATGATATTTTAAGTGATTTAGAAAGAGTACAAAGGTAGAAAAAAAGCAAAAGGCAGAACATGAACCCTGGTCCTCTGAATCCAAACTGGATAAACTCTATAGCATGTCACCCAGAGGTTCACTTCTCTCCCCAAATTAGTCTGTTAAGGACATAGGTGGTTCACGTTCAATATATCTTAGACACTATTAATGGCCACCTTGTCATCTGTAAATGCCATTACAACAAAGCAGGCAAAATCCTGAAGAGTCACCAACAGCTTCACAGAAATTTTTCTTCTACATCTGAGGCCAAAACAACAAATCAGGGAGTACCTGTAGGGATAAGACCCAGAGGACAGGTCCATCATGGGTGCAGTCAGATCAAACACATCTTCATTGGGAATTGCTGGAGGTGGGAACGGGGCGTCTCTAGAGATGGTTACCTCAGTGATAGGACCATGGGGATGGCAGTCTATAAAAGATTTGGGGGAATGACTGTGTCATACCATAACTATGATTTTCTGGTGATCACATGGTGAGTTACAAAGATCAAAGCCACCATAGGAACAAAGTATGAAAAACCACAGGTGTTAGCAAATTGGGACGAAATCCCACTGGACTTGACCAGCACACACACACACGAGATTATGGAATTCTAGATTTGGAGCTGTGAGGGTCCTGAGGGGACATCTGTTCTAATCTCCATCACTATGCAAATGAAGAAATTGAGGCCAAGGGGGAAAAACAAAAACCAAAAAACTTGGTCACAACTCTACTCCAGTACCAAGTATATCCTAGCAGTAGTAAGGGTTGGGTGTAATATTCTTCACTTAATTTGGGCCACTTATGACCCAAAATATGTATACACATGATGTTCAAGAGAAGACAATAAAAGAGTAAAAATACCTCAGTCAGATCTTTCCTGTATTTTCCATCCTTAATGAGTAGAAGTTGCTTTAAAATATAGTTATGTCAGTCTTACTCTGTTTAGGTATGTTTGGGTTCATTTAATGTAGTAAATCTCAGTCTCTCTTCTGGTTCAAGAGCATTACTAGCTTAATAGCCTGGTGTCCTGTTGCTAACCTTAATTTGGCATCTAGGGATTTCTGGATTTTCAAAGTACTTAAGACCCTGTTTTGGGATGAAATATCCAATATGCCTTGAATTTCTCTTTCTTTCACACCTTAATTCTGCCATTTTAATCTGTTTCTGTCTCTCCAAATGAGCCCTGGATTCTTCCCCCACTACAAATCCTTCCTCCTCACACCCCTCCATTTCAGAAGCCATGCAGCACATGAGGAGTGCTAAATAAATCAAAACCAGCTTAAAACATGATGATTCAACAAAGCAAGAAAAGCAGCGCTCTGAGTCAGAGGAAGCATTTCAGCATTTGTGGACAGATTTGTCTGTTTTGTTACCCAGACTGTGTAGGATTTAATGATGTGAATTGGCTCTTTGTGAAACTCACAGGCCCATCTATGCAAAGCAAAAATAAACATACTTGCCAGAAGAGATCACAGCAACAGAAGAAGAACATCAGTTAGTACATGTGTCTGTATCCTACACTGATATACCACCAAAATGGACCTCCTCAAAATTGCTAAAGAAATGTGATAGCAACATAATGTTCACTAATCTCCTGCTTTGTGTGAGGTCAGGACTGATCACATAAGACTCCCCCTCAAGCATTCTACATTCCAGGAAGACTGGCCTACTTCCTGTTCCAAGTAAAGGAATCCATCACCTGCCTCCATTCTTTTGCAAAGGCTGCTCCCATGCCAGGAGTATACTCCTTCTTGCTCCTCACCTGTTTCTCTTAGAACAAAGCTCATTAGCTTTCCCCTTAATCATTCTACTCTTGATAAATTCCTTGCTTTTTGGTTCAATTCAAAGCCTTCTTTTCAAACACCTACCTTTGCCAGCTCAGTTTAGCTATATCTTCTTCCTTCTTCCTTATGCTCTACATTCAATGAGTTGTCAAGGCTTCTCAATTCTACCTTCACAATCTCTCTCACTCTCTCTCTCTCTCTCTCTCTCTCTCTCTCTCTCTCTCTCTGTGTCTGTCTCTCTCTCCCTCCATCTCTCTTCCTCCAACTCTCTAACTCCATCTCTTTCTCCTCTCTCCGTCTCTCCCTCCATCTCTCTCTCTCTCTCTCTCTCTCTTTTCTCTCTCTTTCTCTCTCTCCCCCTCTCTCTCATTTATCCCTTTTATTTCATTCAGGTAGCCACCATCTTGCCTCAAGCCCTCATCGGCTCTCACCCACACAATTGCAATATCGTCCTAAGAGATTCTCTTGGCCTCTGTACTCTTCACTCTCCAATTCATTCTCTTTGCCGCTGCCAAATTTATAATAAAAAAAAATATATATGGTTCTGACCATGTTAGTTGGCTAACCCCAGAGATTCACAAGCTCTCAGTAATCTGTGTGATAAAAAAGACAAACTCCCATGTTTGATATTTAATACCACTGATCATCTCCCTCCAAACTACCTTCCTAAGAATTTCACAGCTTGCCCTCCTTCAAATATATAAAGCACTTAGCACAGGGACTGCACAGTCAGTACTTAACCAGTTCTTGTTCACCTGCCTTCCACCCTTTCTCCTTCCCCTTCAAACAGCTTATATTCTAGCCAAACCAGTCTACTTGCTGTTCCTCATCCATGTCATCCCATCCTCCATCTTGGTTCCTCTATCCAGAATCTGACCTCATGCTTTAAATTCACTTCCTTCTTCTTTATACCTCTAGAAACCAATCACTTCTTTCAAGTGCTACCTCCTATAGGAACCTGATTAACCCAGTTGTTAAACATCCAGCCTTCCAAAAATTATTTATTTTTATTATTTCACTTTAAATATTTATTCTACTTATTGACACATATCGTCTTCCCCAATAAAACATAAGCTTCCAAGACGTTGTTTCTTTTTTTCTCTTTGCCTCTCTAGGTACAATGACTGACACATAGTAGGGACTCACAAAGTATATCAAATGAATTACAATCATTAGCTTCCTTCAAAGTATAACCCAGATTCTTCCATTTGTTAATTTTCTTCAATTGAAAATATTTAACTCATTGTATAAATATTTATCAGGGTATTTTCACCTCCATTCTCCCCAGCTATGACCTGGTGTAATATACCTTTTCGAGGGTATAGATGACTATATTCTCTGTATGGATATGTGTACAGATATCTGTATATACCTATATATCTACATATATATCTGTATATACATATATGTGTGTGCGTGTGTGCATGCTTATGTCTGTGTGCACATGTTTATATCTGTGATCTAAGGAATGCATTGCCTAGCCCATGGTAGTAATAAGCACTAACTGAATTTAAGAGACAGAATCTGACCTCAATGAGCTCACTTTTTAAACTAGCTTGATTAATAATTCTAAAAATAAGATGAAACAATTTCCTATATGGGAGGTGTAACTAGCATCCAGAAAGAATTCCTGACTTTTCTTACTTTTCTTCCACAAAAGGGTTGGGATTTAGTGGTATGCAGTCTGTTTCATGGTTAAGGAAGGTTTTTGTTTTTTTTTTGTCTTCATTGCTTTTTAGTTTAATGTCTATATCCTTAATGCTTAGCACAGTGCCTTCCATAAAATATTCACTTTGTATACACTTGTTAGATCAGATTAGATAAAAATGGGTGAGAAAGAAAGAAAACACTCTACTCATATGTTCTCCTCAGCTCTGTATCTGCTTTATCTGGCTACCTTCAAAGTCGGAATTGAATACAGGCTTTGGCAACTGTTACTTGTGTGACTGTGGACAAGTCCTCTCACCTGTATCAGTCTCTGTTGTCTCATCTATAAAATAAGGAGTTTGGGGTTCGTTGGCTGAAGGATTTGTAAGCTTTCTTTGAAATCCCCATCAAATGCTCCAATTACGTGACTTTGGTTTGCAACGGGGCACTTCAACAGTAGTTCAACACATTAATGAGGAGACTGAATTAAATGTTCCCAAGTCTGAGCTGCATCTTCCAGGGAGACTGATGTCTCTTGGCCAAAAGACCATGATGTGTTATTTCCAGTACCAACTTCTATCAAAGTATTGCTTCCTTTAATGAAATCCCAGCTTTGGAGGGAGAAAGCCACCCTAAGTATTTCCCAGGCATGCCTTCAATTACATTTGTTATTCCAACAAAGGTGCATGAATGAAATGCTATGTGCATGGTTCTGTGCAAGTTGCTAATTGTGAAAAGGATCAGTTAGACATTGCTGTTGCTCTTAGGAGTTTAAAATTTTGTTTGTGTTTGTAGTTTGGCATGGGAGTAGGAGATGACTTCTCACATCAAAGACCAAATGTTCTTCTTTATGATGTGGCCTATGTTTTTATTTCAGTCCAAGTATGCCATTTATTCAGCATAGGGAGCTCTTGACTTGGAAACTCCATCTATCAATGCAGAACAACTTGTAACTTTGTACCTTTCTGTCTGAGGCTACCTGCCATCTGCTCTGTATATATCTTAAATGCACCTATTTAGTTACATGTTTTTCTGTCTTGTTAAATTATGAGCTACTTGAGGGCATGGGTCCTTTATGTCTTTCTCTGCATTGCTGAAACTTAGAGTGCTTGGTTTCTAGTAAGAAGTTTAAAAAAATAATGCTCATTGGCTGGCTGCCTGATGCTCATAGAGAATAAATCTGGAAACAAAAAGGTGAAGTGATTTGCCTGGTGTCACAAAGAAATGGTATGATAGGAGGAAGGCTGGAACCCAGATCTTCATGACCCCAAGGCTGGACATCTCTCCACTATCCCATGTTGCTTCTCAATGAGATGACGTAATATAGAGCTTTTTTTCTTATCAAGCTGAAAAAGATTGAAATTGAGCCCCTGTAACTGAATGTGTTTGCCTCTTTGAAGTACACATTTTAACTCCAGGTATGCAAGAGAGTTCATTGTAGTTTCCCCAATCCTCTTAGAGTAATGAAACTAATGTTTCTGTTTTGCCCTCCATAGAAGCATCTCTCCAGTATTTCCATGACTCAGAAAAGCATCTGTAGAAAGCAGAGAGACGTGAGGGCTACTTCTAACACAGCAAGTACCCTACCTTTTTTTAGAGAGGGAAAAAAATGACAGAGAAAAGAAATGACTCACTAGACCATGAATGAAAAACCCTGAGTATCAGATGACTACAAATATATCTTGGTATCCAATGGTTATGTTATCTCATCCATGCTGTTTGTCTTTCCATCTGCACAAATGGAAATTCATTTAGACATTCCCATCTTATACCTTTCTTATTCACATTTTTTTTTTAAATTTCCCCTCAAATCTTCCATAGAGGATTAACTTTCTGCTTTGGAGACCTAGCTTTGGTTCTTTCCATTGTAATCCCAGCCCTGTGATTACATGGCTGGCCCAACTCCTTTTCTGAATATCCTTGTCCTTGATACTGAATTTAAAGTTGCTTCATGCACACAAGTCATCATTGGTACTATATTTCTGCCTGTAACCCTAACATGAGTCATCTCTTTGCCCTTTGCAAAGATATAATGGTGATATAATGGAGCAGGCATTGAATTTTGGAATCTGAGAACCTAGGGTTGAATCTTAGCTCTGCATTTAAATATATGTCAAGGGTTGGGAGGCATTTCCATGACTTGACTCTACTTTTAAATGTAAAATGAGAGGATTGAGATAGATGATACCCAAGTTCTATTCTCATTCTAAATCCTATAAATCACATAACACATAGAGCAATCACAGCCACAACCATAACCGCAACCAAACTCATCACAACAGGCTGATGAGGATCAAAACTCATAGCTGCATGTTCAAGAGAAGTAAAGATGCATGTTCATGTCACTGAGGAACACTTTTAATTTTAGGCACACATGCCCACACATATATAAACACACATATAAACAGGTGTGTACACAACACATGCACATTTCTTCTACACTTGTACGCACAGATACATATATATATATATACATATATGCATTTACATATAGACAAGGATAGAAAACACACTTGAATATATGCATATGTGCAAGTATGTGTGTATATGCATGTGAGCATGGTATGGGGATGTCTGGGTATGTATCTGTTCATATGTACATGCATAGAAACATGCATATACACACATAAAATAATATAACTTTTAATTGCATTGCTATAAAGAGCTCCTGGATGAGAAACAAACAGCATTCTACTGATGTAGTTCAGCATCTTATATGCAAATCACATTCTTAGAGCATTGAGTAGAACAATGACAGATTAAATGTTTAGTTCAGGGTGACATGGGCAGAGTGTGCCATAGGCAGGATGTGAATCGAGGACCTCCTGGCCCCAGGGCCATCTCTCTAGCTCATTATACCCCAATGTCTCCTTCCTCTTCTATAATCATGATCTTCCTACAAGACTTTAGCTCTGGGGTCTGCACTTATGCATAGTCTGTGCTAATTCCTCTAATTTTTTGGTAAAGTTGATCTCTCAATTTTTCTAGATCACTTTCTTTGCTCCCTCTCTTGCCCATCACTGCCTATATTTTATTACATGCATCTGTGTAGACATTGAATCATAGACAGACCACCTATGAAGCAAACCTGCCCAGACTCTGATAAATCCTGGCTGAGTGACTCTTGACAAGACCTTTAACCTCTTTATGTTCTCCATAAACACTCTAAGACCCTGAGAGATAAGATGTTGAGTTGCGTTGATTGATAAGACTTTCTCATCCAGGAACTCCCTATAGCAGTGAAATCCCATGCCTAGTCTCAAACTCCATCCCCTCTCTCTAACGCAAATAAATCAGACAGATGATAGACAGATGAACTGAAACACAAACAATTCTTGTACAAATTGACTAATATGGAAATGTTTTACATGCATAACATATTGGGTCCTATCTCAGGGAAGGGGAGAAAAGAGGAAAGTGGGAGAAAAGCATAGAATTTGGAATTCAAAACTTAAAAAATAAAACAAAATGTTAAAACAGTTAACATATGATTGGGGAAAATAAAATATATGTTTTAAAAAAAAAACCCTTGTATCCCCATTACTTAGCCCAGTATCTGGTATATAATAGGTGCTTAATGAATGGTCACTGAATAGAACTTGATGAGTTATTTATTGAATGTATATTAAAGTGGGGCCTTTTAAGCAGGGTGAGAGCTATGAAGTAAATGTTTCTGATTCAGACACAGTCCCTAGAGTAAAAGAGCTGTTCAGTTAGTTGGGAAGGCAACATATTGTGGAAACTTATTCAGCCTTATGAGAACTTAACAAAGAAATATGGGACTTGGGTGAATTCCATAGATGAAACCTTATGTCTATAAAGAGCCATAGAACTAACATGAGTTCTCTTATCCTCAAGCTGCAATCAAATATATCTTCCTCATTTATGATAAGTATGTGAATTGTGCAGAGAAGCTGCATGACAGTGAACAGAATGGTAGCCTTGGAGTCAGAAAGAGTTGGGTTCAAGTTCTGCTTCACATAGCAACTAAGCAAACTGTAACATGGTAACACAATCTCAACTTGTCTCAACTAAGTATCAGGATGATTGCAATAGTTCCATTTGACTCAAGTCTCTCTCCACTCCAATCTATCTTCCATTTGGCCACTAACGTCAATTTCCTAAAGAGCAGGTCTGATCATATCATCACCTACTAAATATATTTGAGTGGCTTCCTTTTGTTTCCAGGATCAAATACAAAACAGTTGGTTCAGTATTCAAAGTCCTTCATGACCTATCCTTCTCATACCTTTCTGGTCATATAACTGGCCATCCACATACTCTTTAATCCAATGAGACTGGTCTCCTGATCATTCCATGAACAAGACACCCCATGTCGTTGCAGTGGGAATTCTCTCTGGCTGTACCCCTTGCATGGAAAGTTCTTCCTCCTTTTTGAATACTGGACTTCCTGGCTTCCTTCAAGATACAACTAAAATCCCATCTTCTACAGGCAGCTTTCCCCAACCCCTCTTGGTTCCAGTGCTTTCTCTATATTAATTATTTCCTATTAATCCTTTACCAAGCTTGATTTGTGTATATTTGTGTCATTTTGTCTCCCTCATTCGATTGGGAGCTCCTTGTGGGCAAGGACTGTCTCTTGTCTCTTTTTGTGTCCCCAGTGGTTAGCACAGTGCCTGGGACATTTTATTGTTGTTGTTGTTGTTGAGTTGTTTGCATCCAAAGCTCTGACTCCATTTGGGGATTTCTTGGCAAAGATACTGGAATGATTTACCACTTCCTTCTTCTGTTCATTTTACATACCAATGAGGAAACTGAGACAAAAAGGGTTAAGTGATTTGCCCAGAATCACACAATTACTAAGTGTCTAAAGGCTGACTTTAACTCAGAAAGATAATTCTTCCTTTAGCAAGCTTTTGAAGCGTTTTTCATGATTTTCTTGCATCACTCATTTCTCTTCCCAATTTTTCTTCTACTTTTCTTACTCAGTTTTCAAAATCCTTTTTGAGCTCTCCCATGACCTGCTACCAATTCATATTTTTCTTGAAGGCTTTGGATACAGGAATTTTGATTTTGTTGTCTTCTTCTGATTGTTTTGATCTTCCTTTTCACAAAAGTAAGATTCTATAATCTGACTCATTCGATCTCCTCCTCCCCTATCTTCACCCCCTGCCCCCATCACCGTTTGCTTATTTTCCCAGCCAATCAGTTCACTTTTCATTCATTGTTAAGGTAGGATTCTAATTCTAGTGTGGGGGGGTGTACTGTCCCAAGCTTCAGGGGTTTTGTGCAGCTGTTTTCAGACATACCTCTAGGCACCTGTAAGTTTTCAGTTCTTCCAATGTTGTGTGATCAAAGGAAAGGTGTTTACTCCTCTCCTGGCCTGTACTCTGGCCTGTGATTGACCATAGACAATCTTTGCCACCTTGGAACTGTGAGGAGTATTCCCTTTCCATTCCCTTGCAAGCTCTGCCATGCCAACTCTTCTCCTCACCGCAGGACCATCTCCCAGGACCGCGACCCAGATCAAAGCATGGGCAAAGCAAGAGAATCTTGTCTCAGTCCAGGCAAAGAGATCCCTGAAATCTCCCTTTGATCAGTCCCTGGATCCCCTCACTGTCTGTGGGCTGAGAGCTCCTGAAGCAGTCGCAGCCACTGCCACTGCTGCTGCTGCCTTCAGGCTGGGGCCAGACAGTGCTCCTCTCACATCCAAGTCCAACAACATCCCCTTGCCACTGACCTGGTAAGTTACCTTTGACATTTGTGGGTTGAGAAGTCTGGAAAACACCACAGCTGCCAATCATTTCATCCCCTGAGGCCTGTTCCAGCCCACTCATGCCCCTGTAGCCCACAGTGGACTGTGTTCTTCTCCCAGCCCGATGCAACAGACCATTCCTGCTGACCATCCAGGTAGTCTTGGCCTGGAAATAGGCATTACGTTGTCATTTTTGGGGTTCTGCTGCTCTCAAATTTGTTTAGAGACATTTTTGACAGGTATTTGGAGGGGTTTGGGGGAGATCTCAAGCAACTCCCAGTTTTTACTGCACCATCTTGGTTCAACCCCCTTTCTGATTCTGTACTTATAAAAATAAAACAATAAACTAGATTATTTCTAACATTTAAGATGCTTCATGTCTTGATAGAGATGATTATGGCCATTCAAACTTGACCAGACTTCAACACTATCCCTTCTATCATGATATACCCAGAGAATGATGATCCAGTATTTTCATGAATCAGAGCAATAACTAGGGTTTAGCACTTCGTGCTATATGTCAAAGTACCAAAATGTAGCAAAGACAATGAATTAGCATATTCCTTTCTACAGAATAATTGAAGCAGTAATATATAAACTCTTGAGTATATTATTAACAGTCTCCATTTCTGAACCATGATAACAACTGATTCCCTTCCCACTGAACTGAAAATTCCTTAATACCTTATTATAACAATTTAACATCACGAATTACAAAGGTGATTTGAGTATGTATTCTGTGCTGCTTGCTCTAGATGATACAAAGGTTGGATACAGTCTTTACATGAAGTCTTGTAATAATGGGAAATCCATTATCTGCATTCTGAGCCATCATATCCCACTTTGGGAACAGTTCCAATTTTGATGAAGTCGGTTTATCTTCTCTTTTCATCAACATGAAGTATGCCTTTGCAACCTCCACTCATATCTCCTAATTCTTTTCAGATTCATGTAGAATCAGAGATTTATTTGGAACCCAAATCAAGGACCTATTTTAATTACTGATCTCTCTGTCAGGGTTATATAAAAATTAACTTTCACATATATGTATATTTACATGTACGCATACATACAACTACACATACAAGCCCTCTACATATGTTGTTTAGGCATTTTAGGTGCATCTGACTGTGACTTTATTTGGGGTTTCTTCGCAAAGATACTGGAGTGATTTGCCATTTCCTTCTCTAGCTCATTTTACAGAGGAGGAAACTGAGGCAAACAGGGCTAAGTGACTTACCTAGGCTCACACAGCTGGTAAGTGTCTGAGCCCGAATTTAAATTCAGGAAGATTGGGGGTGGCTAGGTGGCACAGTGAATAGAGCACCGGCCCTGGAGTCAGAAATACGTGAGTTCAAATCCAGCCTCAGACACATGACACACTTACTAGCTGTGTGACTTTGGACAAGTCACTTAACCCCCAATTGCTCTCCAAAAAGCAAAATAAATAAATAGGTAGATAGATAGATAGATAGATAGATAGATAGATAGATAGATAGATAGACAAACAAAGAAATAGATAAATATATGAATAAATACATAAATAAATAAATTCATGAAGATTAGTCTTCCTGCTTTCAAGGGTTCCATCCACCACACCACATAGCTTCTCTTATACACTATACATGTACATGCATTCATACATACTTATATTACATTACCTATGTTTTCCTCCCCAAATCTGTTTGAAACCATTTGTCTGCCTAAGGCCACCAAGATATCAGTCTTCCTTTTAGGGCTAAAAACTTGGTTGTCAGAAGAACAAACCTCTGGCAAGGAATAGATCACTGCCATCCAAATGGACTTCTCCCATAAATCACTCTGAGGAGTCAATGGATGTATAAAAAGGAAGAAGAGAGAAAATAACCACAACCACAATGAAAACCACAACATTTTTTTTCTGGCCATTAGACAATGACTTCCCTAAGGCAGTCAGGAATGGAGACAAGGTGATGCACCCATAATGTCTGATTCACTCAGAGAAAGGAGTCTGCGTTGCCTCTGGGCATGATCCAGAAGCCATATTTCATTATCAAAGAATGTAACAGGAAATGAATACCACTTAGTATATCACCTAAGTCTCAGCTGGGAGCCACCTGAGGGGGCATCTGCTCTGCTCAATACTTTTGTCCAGTCTGATGTGAAAAACAACATAGTGTGTGTGTGTGTGTGTGTGTGTGTGTGTGTGTGAGAGAGAGAGAGAGAGAGAGAGAGAGAGAGAGAGAGACAGAGAGACAGAGAGAGAGAGAGACAGAGACAGAGAGAGAGAGAACACATATAGATTCTTGGACTAGAAACACATCACTGACAGGCACCTCCTTAACAGCGATGATAAAACCAAATATCTGAGGCATTGTTACTTTCATCAAAATGCCAGATGATGTCATGGAAAGGGAGTTAAACAGATGCTCTCACTACCTTTCATAACGACCGCCAATGAAAACAACCATCATCCACAAAGTTCCATTTTTGCTGCTTTCCTGTAAGGGATTTGCAAAGTGCATGGCAAAATGGAAATAAACATTAATTATGTACTGAATGGGCTAATTTGACTGGCTAATCAACAAGATATTATTTCCTAAAATATGACTTCTCATACTGGAAATGTGCTACCTGCTCCAATGCAAAAATAGCCAAGAATTTGCAACTTTGGTATGAGTAGAGAGCAGCCCTGCCATCAGGCTGCCAGGGCACCCTGGTTCACTCTAATGTTGCCACCGGGAAAGAGTTAGATGGAGATAGCTTAGAACCTTGCTCTGTTACTTACTGTGTGACCTTTAACAAGTCACTTCTATGATCACAGGGGCTTAGTTTCCTCTTCTGCAAAAGGAAGAAATTAGAACATTATGCCTTTGCCAAAGAAAATGCCAAATGAGGTCATGAAGAGTTGAACACCAAAGAACATCATCATATTCCTCTAGCTCTAATTACTCTAATGATAATACTCCAGTAGATATTGCATCAGACAATTTTTGGAATAAACTCTAAAAAGGATTCTGGTTTAGATATAGATTGTTATAGATGTCTTCAAAGTGAAGAAAAAAAAGAAGACAAGAGGAAAAAAGAAATGTACATGATAAATTTATTATTTATTTAAAAGGAATAGCAAGTTGTACATAATAGATTTACAGTTTCATGTGCAAGCATCTTTTTATAATTCTGTACATTATGGAAGTGATTGCTTTATTTCATGAATTAAAAATGAAATAAATATAATTAAAAATAAATAAATCAAGTAAGGCACTTAGAAAAAAAAGATGAGATTCCTAAGGTTCTTTCTTTCTCTAAATTCTATGATCTGACCCTCTCTCCCTGTCTTAAAATATTTTAAGTTCCTGCAAATGCACTTATGGCTGGAAGTGGAAAGCAGTCACTTGTGGGTGTTTTGCATTTTTTACACTTCTAGCACTTAGCACAATACTTAGAACACTGTTGAATAATGACTATTTTCTTTTTTTTCATATTCTAAATAATAATAAGAATAATCGAGTTGTGAGGGCATTTATTGGAGAGATCACATAAAGCAGTAGTATCTCAGAACTCTGGCATTAGTCAATCATTCTATCATTGCAACAAAATGAAAATCTAAATGTCAAACTAATGGATGGTCAAGGAGTGTCAAGTTTTTAAGGAGGTCTTTGATGCTGTTAGAAATCAAGATTGAAATGTCTCAAAAGAAAATCTATCTGGTCAGTGTCCTGTGCTCCCATTTCCAAACCACTGGATATCCTCCTTACAATGTAGCTTCCAAATGACTGATACCCTAGAAAAATATATTCCATTTTAAGCTACAACTTCAGAAACTACCACAGATGATAGAAGCTAAATTATTTTCATCATCTCTGGAAATATCAGTCTATTCACATGTAACATCTAGGAAACAGGTTTCACAGAAATATGACTCAAAGAATCTTGAGCTTTCAGTTTGGAGCCAAAAGATCTAAGTTTGAAACTTGACTCTGTTAATTAGCCTAAACACATACATATACACACATGCATACATATGCATATATACTCATATACATATATATATATATATACACATATACATACACGCATACATATATCTTTAAATTGATTGATTTGTTACTGTTTGGTTGTTTCAGTCATATCTGACTTTTTGTAGTCTCATTTGAGGTTTTCATGGCAAAGATACTAGAGTAGTTTGCCATTTCCTTCTCCAGTTTATTTTTCAGATGAGGAATTGAGACAAGTAGGTTAAGTGAAATGCTTAGAGTCACACAGATAGTATGTGTTTGAGATGAGATTTGATTCAAGAAGATGAGTCTTCTAGCCTTCAGGTGTGACACTTTTATCCACTATGCAACCTAGCTCCATAATTCCTGTATTGGTTCCTCTGGTGGCACACTTTAGAAGATTTTTATCTTCCTGGTCAATTACTGGATGTTCTCTAGCTTGTCAGTGTTCTTCTTATACAGTGCCCTGCAATTAATTTTGTACCTTAGACATGGTCTAATTAGGTTAAACTTCAGTAGAGCAATAATCTCAGTCCTTCTGGATATTAGCTATTTCATCGCAGAGACAAAACCTATTACCATATGAAATCATTTTTAAATTAATTACAATAGAAGAACTGGGTGGATGGTCCCAGAAGAGTCTAAGTATGCCCACATCTTGCCAGACTATCACCACTTTTCCTTGTTTGACGGGGATGCTTTAGTTCTCTATTCAATATTAAGGTTACTAAGTAATGCCTTAATCTTTTGGGAGGGGGGCAATGGGATAAAATGACATTTCTAACAGTCACAGCTAGCTATTTGGTTGCCTGTCTGATATCACATTCAGAGACATTCTAGATACTGGCTAATTTCTACAAGTTCATGTCACAGAAGATTTTGGATGTAGAAAATCCCAGGATTGAAGATTATATTAGGCAGAAATGAGGACATTTTTAGAACACAGGGTCATACTTCCTGGATCTCAAACACATCTCTTAAATCACTGTATATTTTTCCCCAGAGTACCACATTTAAAAACAAACCAAAACTTTTTTTTTTATCCCAATTCCATCATACAGTATGCTAGCCATCCTTCCCAGCTTTGTTGAATGACAGGTTCATAGGAATTAGAATCAGAAGTGACTTTTAAGGTCATCTAATCCACTCTTTATTTTGTAGATGTGGACCACAGAGCTTAGAGAGAGGATGTGGCTTGCCCAAAGCACACAGCTATTAAGTATATGTGTGCCAAGATTGAAAATAATGTCATATAATTCCATATCTGATCTTATTATTTCATATCTCATGATCTTTCCATGATACACCAGCTGGTTCATTGGCAGAGTAATAGCATGGAAATTATAAACCAGTCTTCTCTAGAAAGTAGGAACCAAATCCGGTGACAGAGATGGTGAGAGCACATGCTATCTGTAAATACTGTCAGTATAATTTCTGTGCTCTGAAAAAAAGTACCTTAACTCTTAAGAGTTGATGATCTGAATCCCTAGTCAAAAAATGGCAACATGATGATACCCAAATTAAGAAGCCATTACATAAATTGGTATCAAGTCTCCAGCACCATTTCTTAGTCACACTTTTCAGTCCTTGGAGCATTCAAGGCAAGAAATAAGATAACATTCCAAAGGCAACATAGCCAAGCAAATGACTCCTGGGTCTGAATTCCATGGGAAAAGTTCCTCACCATGCCCATGGTAATTGCTTTCTACTTGCTCAAGTGTAATTGCACAGCAGTCCCTAGAGAATTGTGAACCCCCTATGATCACCTGGGATTTCCTAGGCAAATCAATCCATGCTTCTCTCATGGAGGAGCCCACTTCATCGGGGAAAGCTGCTCCTTTGACAAAGATACCATTGTCTGAAGGGATTATGAAGATGCAAGGAAGAGTTCAATAACTGGAACCCTTCTGAAAGGGTAGTGAACTTATTGAGGATATTTTATGATCAAAAGTTTAGCTTTATAAGGGAAAAGAAAACAAAGTTCACTCTACACAATGCAAGGCTACTGCTATTTGTTAACCCTTACTCAGATGGAATCTATAAGTTCTCTAGATTGGAAAATTTTTGGTTTGAATTTAATAAGCAATTTGATTTAATTCCATAAGCATTTATTAAGCATCTCCAGCACATGGTGCTTGCCAAGGGGATTAGTAGATTCCAAGAACACAGGAGGTTCTTGACTTGCATTTTTAGAAAGAATCCATTGTATCATAAATTTAAAGATTGGAGGAAATTTAGAGGCCACAGAACCTATTCACTTAATTTTACAAATAAGGAACCTGCTAGTTTAAACAACTTGACTAGGGTGAGTCAATGAATAAGTGTCAGAAACAGGATTTGAGCTCAGCTCTTCCTCACCTGAAGTCTAGTGCTGTTTCATTAGGGCATGATGCCTCTCAGAGCAGTTTAGAGTGGGAAATGACTTTTGCAGTTACTTTTTCTAACCCCTTTATTTAGGGATGAGAAAACCGAGGACCTGGGGTTGATTCAAGAGCACATACCTAATGGTTAACATAGTAGGAACTTGGATTTAGGTGCTTCATGGGAACCTAAGACTCTGTCCACTACAACATGATTAATGTCTGGCACTATGACTCAAATGTCAAAATGCCACTCACTCCAGTAGCTTAAGAAAAATAGCAATGCTGCTGTACAGTTCTTTTGACTCAGAACAATTATTCAAGTCTTTATTAAACCCCTAGTATCTGTGGGACAGTAGTCCAGGTTCCTACAAAGATAACGCAAAGCAAAAATTCTGTCCCATCCCCCAAATTTATGGTCAACTGGGTTTAAAACAACACAAACACACGGAAGCAACACAAACACATGCAAAATAAATGGAAGGCCATTACCCGGGGGTGGGAGAGGATCACTTAAAATTGTGGGAATTAGGACAAACCTAGAAGAGTAGAAAGCCATGGTGTTGAGTCTCAGATACTCAGGATCTACAAGACTGATGTAAGGAGGAATTCTCAAGATACAGAAAATTTTATATAAAAAGGGAAAAAAAGGTGGGGAGTAGAATGGTATATTACACATATGGTCAAACACAACAGGTTAGGTGGGATGAAAATCAGAGTGTGTGGTGGGAAGTAATTTGCAATCAGAAAGAAAGAGTAGATTGCAGACAGATTATGTGACAGAGGACTTGAATTTCCTTCTAGATGCAATAGGGAGTCACTAAAGATTTTTGACAATTAGAGTCTTATGGACAGCAAAATTTGGGCATCACATATGTCAATTTGATAATTTTGCAGAAGATGAAATGGAAAAAAGAGATACCAGAAGGAGAGACAGAATTCAGAAGGTTATCCAAATAGAAGATAAGACTTTGAATTAGGGGGGTTATGTTATAAATAAATGAAAAGGGAGATTTATGAGTGGCATTTGAGAAGTAAAGTCCACAAGACTTGTCGACTCTTTGAGTAGGAGAGGTGAGTGTTATTTCAAGAGTCCATAGATTATAGATTGTAACTCTGAGGTGACTGGAAGACTGGTGGTACCAGAGATAAAAACAAGAAAGTTAGGAGAATGCCTCATTTTGACTACTGTATATGTGAAAGTAAATGAGTTTCTTCATCTTTGCTAAAGGTAACATTATTTTTTTGCCACCTGCATTCATTTTCATAGGTGCCCTGTCTATGTCTAGAATAGAGTCTAGCCCTCCCCCTCTCCAAGTACTATTATTTCAATCAGTTGATAAAGACTGCATATGTCTGTTAGCTAGGACTGGAGATATCTTCTGTTTACTTTCTTCTATTTACTTTTTATAGACTTATGTAAGGAGAGGGGCAGCTAGTTGGCACAAAGGAGAGAGTGCTAGGCCTCAAGTCAGTAAGATTATATCTTCCTGAGTTCAAGTCTGGCCTCAGTCACCTCCTAGTTTTTTTATCCTGGGCAAGTCTCTTAATAGTGTTTGCCTCAGTCTTCTCATCTACAACACAAGCTGAAGAAGGAAGTGGCAAACAGCTCCAGTAATTTTGCCAAAAAATCTCCAGATTGGGTCATGAAGAGCTGGACGCCATGGAAAAATGACTGAACAAAAACAAGAAAATGTAAGAAGAGAAAGGAATCTAATTTTTCCTCTAGTCTCTTAACTGGGTAAGAGCATATCTAAATAATGAAGAGTGAAATGAACAGAACCACAAGGACATCATACACACTAACAGCGATATTGTTTTAAAAACAATTTGGAAAGGATAAATTGTTTTGGTTATTATAGATACCCAATTAACCACAGAGGACATACGAAGAAAGACACTATCTACATCCAGAGAAAGAACTGATAAATAGAAGCAAATGTAGAATAATTATATATATGCAATGTAGATACGCACATAAACATACAAATACATAAAACATACATATAAACATATACACACAGACATGTATATATTAGACACTGTGTATATACACACATGCATACATACATGTGTGTATGCATGCATGTATGTATGTATACACAGAGGAAGAAAGAGAGTGTGTCTAATGGTAGACATTTGGGTAGGGGAGAGGGAAGAAAAAAAGAAATTTACATCTTAATTTTGTTGTATATTTGAAAGGAATAGCAAGTTGTGCATAGTAGATTTGCAGTTTTATGTGCAATCATTTTTTTATTGTACTATGTTATGGGAATGTTTTATTCCATAAATTAAAAAAAATAATAATAAAACAAAAACAAAACTTTGACAAATTGTGGAACCTCTTTCCAACTAGAATAACATAGCTTCAGAATCACATGGAATATGTCCAGTAAACTCCATCATGTCTCAGGGATAACCTATAAAATATAATTTGATTTGAGAAGGGAGGGAATTGTAGAAATTAGAGCGGATGTGTAGTTTTAGCTGTTTTACCCTTTGAAGAAACTCATGAATAGAGGGGGAGGCTAGGTGGCACAGTGAATAGAGCACCGGCCCTGGAGTCAGGAGGACCTGAGTTCAAATACGGTCTCAGACACTTAACACAAAACCTAGCTATGTGACCTCGGGCAAGTCACTTACCCTCAACTGCCCTCCAAAAAAAAAAAAAAGGCAGAAGAAACTGATGAGAGTGGCAATGGGAAGTAAGTGGTAATAAAAGACCTCAGAAAAGTCTCCTCTGCATCCTCTCTCCTTGGATGGAAAATGACCTTCCTCCTTCCAAAGATCCAGAGGTTTTTGGTCTTCCCAACTTTCTGTCAGTATTTCATCACTGTACTTTTAGAGAGAGCAGCCCTCCATCTTTTAATCAGGGTCTTAAATAAGATGCCTTTATCAGCTGCATTACCCCTTTGCGACATTTACTTTTTAAGCTTACGGTCTCTTCACCCTAAATTGATGGGGGAGTGTGTCCTAGATTCTGGAGAGATTTTGTACAACCAATTTTTATTGAACTACCTTAGTAAACATCCTTTTCTAAATGCTACTTAAGGCTGGCTGATAAAATGATTCTCAACTGAAAGTTGCACTGGAAAGTTCCCTGGTGGGGGCTCAAACTGATGGCATTATATGTTCATTCTTGACTCCAAAACCTGGGGGAGAGAGAGTGTCAAGCTTTGGGAACGTGACTTATCTATGAAAACAGGAATTTGGAGGAAGGTCCTCAGAGTTTCTATGAGCTAAACTTATTTACATACATTTTGTTCTCCCTGTTCTAGCAGAATGTAGATTTCCTAAACTCCTTGAGGTAAAGGCTATTTCTATTTTTCTCTTTATATCACCAGTCTTGGGTATTATGTTCAACCATAGTGTAGAATAAATAAATACTTGTGAAAATGAATGGTTATCATTCCTGCCTGAAATTAATAAAGGGAAATGAGGGAATAATAATGATGATGATGATGATGAATGGGGTGAGTGGTATGGATAATAAGAATAGGTATCCTAAGGGTTTACTTAAACTGACATGGTAGTGAATTACTATGGTTAAAGGATATGCAGGGGCTATGCCTTCACTGTCATTCCTGAAATGATGTTGACTTGAGAAAATTCAATGTTATTATATCAGGAAAAAGACAGTAATATGTATTCTAATATACATGATATTTGAAGAAGAATCACAGTCTCAGAAGTCTCCAATCAACAATTAACTTTCTTGAACCTGGTGGTGCATATGATTTAGGAGAAGGTGCTAAGCCTTTCAGTAAGTCTGAATACACAAAATCATTCTTGTGAAGGCTTATTCTTATTCCACAGCCAGCCATTATTATTGGTCATTAGGACTGAGAGTCAAAGAATCGTGCAGGAGTTGTGTCAGGCAGGGAAGTCAGGCATTATGTACTTTGATCCCTTTATTTCAAAAAAGAGGTAGGAAACTGAGTTACAGTAAGAAACCTGTCCAACATCACATATAAGAGAAGGAATAGAACTTAGGTCTCCTGTCCCTTGGTGTCATAATCTTTCCTTTGCATTTTAAGTTCATGTTGAACCTATCCAGCAGATCTACCTCTCATGACCCAATGGAGGTCACAGTTGTAGGTCAGCTCCTACTTCAAAAATGATGACCAGTCCAATTTGTTTAGAACAAAGGAAACCCTATATTTCATTCTTCTCTGCAGTTATACATTATTGATTTGTAATTCTGGAAGGAATAGCTAATACCAACTTCTTAGAAAGTTATATGCCTATTATATAGACAGCTATTTTCCCAATTCAATAAAACTGAGTTTCCAATTCAGAATGGGTCTCCTCAGAGAAGTGAGAACATGATTAGTATTAAGCACAGAGACACACGCACAAGCTGGGTTTTTGAACAATATCCAACATCAAAAGAAGGGGAAAAATGTGAGAAACCAAAGGCAATGTTATTTTGTAGAAAGAAGGGAATATGGAAGGTCCCAATTGAGGTTCTTAACCTAACATTTTCTCTTATTCACCATGATATTGGGCAAGGAACCTTACTGTCTTAGAAAAATCTTCTGGACAGTTCCAGCTCTGAGACTATCATTTTCTATAAATTCCAAGCTTTGTGTCAAAATCTCATGAGAAAATCCAGCCTCTGAAAACTCCCAAAATAAAAGCACAAGAGGGTAGCAAACAGAAGTGACTTTAAGACCAGATCAACACCTCTCTTTTACAGATGAGAAAAATGAAGCCCTTGAAATGAGAGACTTGTATGGTTTTCCATGGAAAATCAGTTACAGAGCTGAGACTAGCATACAATGCTTTTTCCATTGAGAAGTAGCTTGTCATGATGGAGAGAGCATAACACCTCGAATAAGGAAGAGCCAGTTTTATATCCTACCTCAGATCCTTACTGGTGGGATGACCCTGGATAAGTTACATAACTTCTCTGAGTCTCAGTGCCATTATGGACAGAACAGGGATAACTGTAGAACCTAATCCATAAGGATCACTTGAGAAAGCAAACGAAATAAACCTTAGAAAGGGTTAATGAGCTAGAGCACTATTAGGAATTATTTGCTATAATTCCAATACTTCTATCGACTATGCTGTCATGCCAATTTTACAGGGGAATAAAAAAATGCCAAGGAGAATTGGAAGAATTACGGTTTCAATGCGATGCTTACATTGCTTTGCCTTGAATATATAGGAACTACTCATTGAATACGATTTATTTTAAAAGTTGATTTTAGCAGGGGCAGCTAAGGTGTTACAGTGAAGAGAGCACCAGCTCTGGAGTGAGGAGGACCTGACACTTAACACTTACTAGCCATGTGATCTTTGGCAAGTCACTTAACCCCAATTGCCTTGCATTCCCCCTCCAAGAAAAGCAAAAAGTAAAAGTTGATTTTAGGTCCCTTTCCAATTTGTCTGTCCCAGGTTGCAGAATTGTATCAATAGCTCAGCTTCCTGGTCATTGTTGTAGGTTTTCTGTTTCCTTAAAACTCCTATCCCTTAAACTCCTTTTTTTCCATACTTCTAACTGAAGGTCTGGTTAAACACATACATGTGCATGTGTACATGCACGGATATACATGTAAACATACTTATACATACATGTATATGTATGTGCATACTATATCCACATATGTGTATACATACATACAAGCACACACAGATATGTTTGTATATGTGTTTATTTATTTAAAGTAGAGCCTTGGCATTTACTGGAGTTATTGTTATATCTCCCTGGTTTATCTATAATTGCACTTAATTTCTATATGGAGGGGACTTGAGGCATCACCAAGTCCACTATATACATTAAGATATTGAAGTCCACATATATGAAATTACTTGCCTGAGTTCATATAACTATGAAGTAGAATAGATGAGATCTGAACCCAGGTTTCATTGTACCTGTAGAGTTCTTATACCCAAAAGCAGCTTTATTTTCTCATAGTGAACATCAGAAAATTTTAATAAACTGAAGACTAGAAACATGTTTCAACTACATGAAGCCTGCTGTCATTTAACCCCTAAATCTTTCCACTTGTTCCAAAAAGCCTCATGTGCAATGATCTCCAAAACAATCCTCCTCTTGGTCATTTTCTCCGGAGTACCCCACATGCTGCCAAAATGGACTCTAAAATGTGACATCCAGAACCAACTGTAAAGCCCACATGTGATCTAACAAAGGGTAGATTACAACTATATCTGTCCTCTCCAATATAGTTAAGTAAAATGGCTCAGGTTTATGTTTAATATATTGGGGGGGGGGGGTTCATTCTTTTTTTAGAAAGATCACATTAAATCTTCTCTGGCTCTGACCAAAAAGACTTAACTATTCAAATAAATTATTCTGTGGGGCTGGCTAACTACTTCACTTTCTCTAACTTCCTTTTGTAAGAAGGGGATTGAGGTGGGCAGAGCCAAGACGGTGGAGTAAAAGCACAAACTTGGCATGTGCTCCAGCTCCAACTACTTCTAATACCTGTAAAAAAAAATGGCTCTAAACAAATTTTAAAGCTACAGAACTCACAAAGGGACAGAGAGAAACAAATTTCCCACTGAAGGCAGCCTGACAGACCAACAAGAAAGGTCTATAGCAGTACACTAGGAGCCAAACACAGTCCCCTGTGAGCCACAGTTCCAGCCATGGGGTGGTCTAGACAAGCCAGAGTAAACTTCAGGAGAGTGAATCACCAGCAGCTGTGGTGGTTCCCAGACTTCTCAACCCATAAAGGCCAAAGAGAAAATAAAATGTCAGTGAGGACCTCTGTTGGAAGGGAGAAGGAAGAGCACAGTCTGACCCCTGCCCCTGGGGAAAGAAGTGGCAGAGTTGTCAGCAGCAGCAGCTGATGAAGCTTGGCTGCTTCCAGATCTCCTGGCCTGCAGATAGTAGGGGGACCAAGAGACCATTCAGAAGGTAATCACTCTTGTTTTGACTTGCTTGGATCTGGATCTTGGGTGATGGTCCGGAGTGTGTGGCCAGTATGCCAGAGATTGTGGGGGTTGTAGAGAGGGTGTCCAACTAATAGCTCTGGCAGCTGTGAAAACCCCAGCAATTTGGGACAAAGCCCTCTTCATTTTGGAAGCAGAGTTCTACTGTGGAAAAGAGCTCAAAAGTCAAGTAACTGTCAAGATGAGCAAGCAACGGAAGCACAATCAGACCATACAATCTTTTTTGGGGGGACAAAATGAATCAAAGCATGGAACTAGAGGAGGACAATGAAGTCAGAATTCCTGCATCAAAAGCTTCCAAGAAAAATATGAACTTCTCACAAGCCATGGAGGAGCTCAGGAAGGATTTTGAAAATCAAGTAAGAGAAGTGGAGGAAAATTTGGGAACACAAATGAGAATGATGCAAGAAAATCATGAAAATGAGTCAATAGCCTGCTAAAGGAGACACCCCCCCCCCCAAAAAAAATAACACTGAAGAAAATAACACCTTATAAAGTAGACTAACTCAAATGGCAAAAGAGGACCAAAAAGCCAATGAGGAAAAAAATGCCTTAAAAGCCAAATTTGCCAGATTGGAAAAATTAAAAATAAAAAAACTCACTGAAGAGAATAATTCCTTCAATATTAGATTGGAGCAATTGGAAGCTATTGACTTTATGAGAAATCAAGACACTATAAAACAGATCCAAACAAATAAAAAAAATAGAAGGCAATGTGAGATATCTTATTGGAAAAACCATTGACCTGATTAGATCTAGGAGAGAAAATTAAAAAAATTTTTGGACTACCTAAAAGCCACAATCAAAAAAGGAGATTAGAAAAAAATCTTTCAAGAAAGTATCAAGTAAAATTAACCTGATATTCTAGAATCAGAGGGTAAAATAGAAATTGAAAGAATACACTGATTGCCTCCTGAAAAAGATCCCAAATAGAAAACTCCTAGGAATATTATAGGCAAATTCCAGAGTTCCCAGGTCAAGGAGTAAATATTGCAAGCAGTCAGGAACATACAATTTGAGTACTGTGGAAACATCATCAGGATAACACAAGACCTAATAGCTTTTACATTAAGGGATAGAAAGACTTGGAATATATTCCAGAAGTCAAAGGAGCTAGGATTAAAACCAAGAATCAACTACCCAGCAAAACTGAGTATAATGCCTCATTGGAAAATATGGTCATTCAATGAAATAGAGGATTTTCAAGCATTCTTGATGAAAAAACCAGAGCTGAACAGAAAATTTTACTTTGAAATGCAAGAAGCAAGGGAAGCATGAGAAGATAAATAGGAAAAATAAATCATAAGGAACTTATTAAAGTTGAACTATTTACATTTCTAC
>CM053592.1:175868598-175899625 GCA_028646515.1 Pseudochirops corinnae
AAGGACTCCTGCTGAGGACTGCCTGGGGCAGGAACTGCCAGGGGTCGGAGCTGCTGGGAGCGAGCTTCCTGGACGCTGAGCAGTTGCATGCGTGAGGAGAGGAGGATCTTTGCCTGAGGTAGCCTGTCCTGTTTGAAGGCTTGAGGATGTGGGTATTTGACCACATGTGCCAACTTCATCACTACTGGGTTGGCTTTGACTTTCTGGTTTTGGGACTCAGTCTTCTGGTATTTAAATGAATGTGCTATCTATATTTCTTATGTAGAGAGCCTGTTCCATTTTGTGATTAATAACTATATCAGCATATTTATAGTTACCGTAGGCATTGTGAATACTGCATTGCTGATACAGTCACTAATGAATTAACTTTTCTCTTGAGGTCCTATATTATACTCTTCTGAACTATATGGCCTTTCAAGAGACATTGTGAAATATTAAGCACACCCTCATAAGTATACAAATGTATACACATATATTTGTAAGTGAAATTATTTTCTTTCTGATCTTGAGTTACTTTCTGATCTTGAGTTATTGTTTAAATCCTTTCCATCTAAATGATATTTATTTAATGATTGTACCAATATTTGTAGCCCTTATCTAGAATTAAGGAATTTCACAGTTTGATGAGACCTCAGACATCATCTAGTCTAAGGGCAACTTTGTGACATAGGAAATAAAGTGTTGCATTTGGATGTAGGAAATCTTGAGTTTAAATCCCTGCCTCAGATACTAGATATATGACCCTGGGCAAGTCACTTAACTTCGCTTATAGGTAAAATTTTTATGTGTAAAATAAAAGGATTAACCTCAATTACCTGACATTTTTAAATTTATGAATAGATATCCCAAGAATTCATTTTTTAAAATCCTTATTATATAGCACATGTGAAAAACCAGTCTTGCTTCAGAGACCTCCAGTAATGGGGAATTAATTATTTCTTGAGGGATCATATTTTTATCATGGATAGTTCTATTAGGAAGTATGGTCTGATAACAAGCCTAGACTTGCATCTTTCTAACTTGTCCCTGATGACAGAAATGACAAACCCTAGGAAATGAGTACCAGGGATAGAACCCTAAAGGGTGACATCTGGTGCCAGTGTACCCCATTCCTCCAGGGTATGGCAAAACAGGGAACAGGCAAGGTGATCTACACAGGGAAGAAGCATCTACCCACTCCATGTTGGCATCCACCTGAAGCTACTTCTAGTTTTGGGTGCTGAACTCAAGGACTTTCAATTATACTGGAACCAATAATGATGTTTCATACTTGTTCTCATGCATGATTTTGGAATTATAATTATATTTCTATATCTGAAGTTGAAATTAGTTAGGTTTTGGTAACCAAAGCAACCATTTCCTCCTACATCCCAGATAAGATATACAAAGTCCAGCTGAAAGTGGTCCAAGGGAATGGTTTCCAAATATGTATCCCAATGGGACTTGAATCAATGTGTTCCTTATATAAAAGAGTGTCTTGTGCCTTATATCTGAAAAGTCTTAGATTTTACTGTACTATCTTTGGTCTAGATACCTTGTTCAATATGGTTGTTCATTTTCAATTCAATTTAATCCAAGAAATGGGGATACAAAGATAAAACAAATAAACATTTCCTGAAATTGAGGAGTTTACATGTGTGGCCAGAGAGTCAGTAGCTGGTGGAATTAACATGTACAGAAATGAGTAAATTCAAGCTTATTGGAATAGTGAAGGATTGCCATTAACCTGGGGGATTTGAGGAAGAGTTGCCTACAAGAGGTTGCACCAGATGTGGCGACCTTCAAGGGAGATAAGGATTCTGATATCTGGAAATGAGGGAAAAGCATAATTCTACAATGGAGAATGACAGTCAAAAAAATCCCTAAAGACAGAAAATAGACTGATGAGGTCAGTGGGATGCCAATATACCCATCTATCATTGATGTCCCATGTGAGAAGGTGAAATGGCATGAATTAAGGCTGCAAAGCTGGGACTGAGGCAAATTTAGCAAGCCCTTACAGCCAGATGAAAGAGTTCGCAATTCATGCTGTAGGCAATAGGGAGCCACAAAAGATTTTTAATCTGTGGTGTAACATATGTAAACTAATCTCTTAAGATTTCATTGATATCTGTGCAGATAAAAGTTAAGAGAAGGAAAAAAACTGGAAACAGGGGGTTAGAAAGGGATGAATATGAGGCAGAAACAGTGGTTTAGTGTGTTATACTAGAAAAAGCCCCAAATTTGTATCTATGAAATTTGAATTCAAATTTAAGCTTTTCTACTTACTATCATTTTCTACATTGCCATCATTAGTTATTAAGAGAGGCCATTAAGCCCATTTATTGCATATTGCTAAGTCTAACTAGTAAATCGATTGTGGTTTGGCTGTTGTCACTCAGTTTACCTTAATTTGCAAAGGTAACAGCTCAGGGCAGCTAGAGGATGAAGTGGATAGAGTGCTAGGCCTGGAGTCAGGTGGCCTGAGTTCAAATATGACCCCAGATACTTACTTATTAGCTGTGTGCTGTGGGCAAGTCACTTAAGCCTGTTTGCCTCAGTCTTCTCGTATGTAAAATAAGCTGGAGAAGGAAATGTCAAACTATGTGAGTATTTTTGTCAAGAAAATCCTCCAGAAAGGGTCACACAGAATTGGGCATGACTGAATATGACTGAACAACAACAAAATCATTCATTCAATCAACAGGAATTTATTAAGCACTGAAACCTGTCAGATATTAGGGACAGACAGACAAACAAAACAATCCTTGCACTTAGGAAATTTTGGTTTTATAGAGGAAAACAACCTTTACACATAGAATTGTATCCAAAATAAATGTGAATTTTGGAAGGAAAGCCCTAGAATATGGTATATATTAATAATGCCTTGGAGATTGTTCAGAATGCTACACGGAAAGGCTCCATTATGGATCATTTCTATTACTGGGATGTGTGAGGGATAAGTTGGGTCAAGGGTCCTCTTTCCAAATTGGGGAATTGGTAGCTTAGGCAGGGTCTTTGGACTAGGTAGTCAAGAGTTAGCAGTTGACCTGGGATTTAATGGTTGCAGGATATTTTATTCATTTCTCTCATCTCTTTAGGACTCAGTAGAATCTTAACCCTGGAGGTGTAGATCCTAACTAGCCAAACCCTGACTTTTTCTTCTATTCAGGCCCGAGTCTGTTTAAGTGGCACTGGATTTCCAAATACATGGATTCCCCACTTACCTTTTAAGATTCTCACTCCTCTGTCCTTCTTGACACCATCCTTCCCTCTAAAGAAGACAGTAAAACCCTCATTATCCTGGGAAGCTTCTCTTACAAATTCCCCCAAATCCACTTTTGTTCCGGGAACATTAATTTCTCTTGTCGATGGGATGATCGTTTGCTCATTTCCAAAACAAATTGTCGTGGGTTGGGTCCTTGAAGAATTTTCTGTCCCCCCTGAAGCAGCTCTTACTTATTGGTGTCTAACCACATTGAGGACTATCTGAATAGATATTTATAATATATAATATCTACATCTATAATTGTAATAAATATCATAGTGGCTCAGCATTCCCCTGCCTTTTTCGGGTTCCTGGATTTACAGGGTAAACTATTTTCTCTGGGGCTTCATCCTTCAACCAGAGGACTACTGCCTGTGTCCCTCTTCCCAGACTATTCCATTATTTTGTTAATATCTCCCTCCATAAAGCTGATTATCTTTATCATCTATTGCTGTGAATCTGTGATGAAATTCTGAGCTTTGCCAAGTCCCACCTGAAGCTACATTTTTAGACATGAGGGAATCAGGGATATCTTCTAAGACAGTGGTTCTCAACCTGTGGGTTATGTTCAGTTTGTAACAATGAAAATACATCCTGCATATCAGATATTTACATTATGATTCATAACAGTAGCAAAATTACAGTTATGAAGTAGCAACGAAAATAATTTTGTGGTTGGGGGTCACCACAACATGCGGAACTGTATTAAAGGGTCGCGGCATTAGGAAGGTTGAGAACAACTGTTCTAAGAGGAAGTGGTGATTGAGCTGATCTTTGAAGGGAATTAGGGATCCTAAGTGGTAGAAATTTGGAGGGAGAGCCTTCTAGGAGTGGAGACAGAGGAGAGAATGTACATGAGGGAGGAAAAATAAGAAAACAGTTTTTTAGATCCAAGACTATATGGATAGGATAAGGCTGGAAAGGTATATTGAAGCCAGATTATAAGCAATGTATCCTCTCTGAATCTCAGGCTTTATTGTTGTAAAATGAAGAGGTGGGATTGGATGGCATGAAAGGTTCTTGGTCTCTCTATTCTAAAGATGGAGTCAGCAGACTATGGCCAGTGAGCCAAATCCAGTTTTGTAAGGCTCAAGAACTAACAAAGAAAAAAATGACCTTTTCAAATAATATTTGTTATATGGTTAGTGTTTGCCAACTTCTGAACTAAAAGTGATAAGGGTTTGAATATGGTGCAATAGTGAGTACAGAGAAGGAGAATGGAAGGAGATAGAGTGATCATGTTGTAAGACTTATCTAGAGATTTGATTCATTGGGTTCAGGAGAGGGAAGAGGACTAGATTATGTCCCTGGGTGACTGGTAACATGGTTGTGGCCTCAAGGGCACAGCAAAGTAGGGAGGAAAGGAAAGGTTTGGAAGATTTCATGGAGCCCAGAGCAGTTTTTATAATATATGGAAAAGAGGGAGCCCCTGATTATCCATACTAAAAAGGAACAATGGTGCAGATGTTACAATTTTTTTTTTTTTGCTTTCAAGGTCAGGATGATGGGGAAGGTGCAATAACAACAGATTTACTTCCCTAATTATCTTTTACTTATATTAATATCCCTCACTTTCTTTGAATCCTACTACCCATTAACTGATGGCCAGCCCCTTGCAGGCTTTCTTATCAGTCCTCAAGTCTCACCCAGGCTGAGAGAATGTATCTTCCTTGAATTCAATGATTAGAAGTCCCTGGTGCACAGTTGCATGGTAACACTTAATAAAAGATTATGAATTTACTAGAATCCCCTCTGCTTCCCCTAAAAAGCTCCCTGAATTTCCTAACATTAGATTCATTTCCATTTAAGTAACATTTATGAAGTTCTTTTTAAGTCAGGGACATATTATATGATAAGATGGAAAGAGTTTGGGCTGGTCACATAGCAAGAAGGAAAACCAACAGGTAGAAGGACAAAAAGAGTCTCTGTTACCCTCCCAGAGATGGGAGAAAGCAAGAGAGAGGTCCAGAATGTTAGGACTCCATATTAAACTTCTGGGAGGACACGGGCAAGATTAAAATAGGCTTGACAGGCATAGATAGGTCATGACAGGAACAGCTGAAGTGAAAAGTCCCAAATCAGTGAAATCACAGATTCCTTTAACTGTTTGAGTATGTCTAAGGAGTCAGGCTTCCATGACCACTAGGTGGTATAGTGGATTTAGTGCTGGAGCCAGAATCAGCAAGAGAGGAATTCAAAGTCCATTTTAGACACTTGCTAGCTTTGTGACCCTGGGCAAGTCAGTTGGCCTCTCCTTGCTTCAATTTCCATAAAATGGGGATAATAGTATCCAAGAATTCTTTTGAGGATCAAATGAAATAAGATACATAGAGATTTTTGTAAACATTATAATGCAATATAAATGTGACTTATCTTTGAAGGTATTATTGACAAAGACAGACTTTTGTCACCCAAAGAGCACTATTGAAATGAACAAGTCCCACTTACTTGGAGTGATAGATCATATATTGGGGCACAAAGAGAGATTTTATGATAAGGAGCAAGTAGAAGAGAAAAGGCCACCAAAGACAGAGTACAATTGGTCAATTAAATGAGCAATTATAAGTTAAGTTAAATCCAACAACCATTGAATTAAATACCTGGCTTTCTCAAGGCCCTGTGCTGGGGAAATAAGAGCGAATACAGCAGTGTCTTAGCTGGAAGACTTCAATTTTACTAGAAGAATACAGCAGGTACAAAGATAAATAAATTTAAGGCAATTGAGGATAGGTAGGGCATTAATAATTGGTGGGATCAGGCAAAAAAGTCCATGGAGGAAGTTATGCTTGGGGTGAAGATTGGAGAAAGACAAGGAGACTAAAAAGCAATTGACAGTGGAATGTATTCCAGGCTCCTAGGATTGCTTTGCAGCTGCTCAAAGACTAGAGATTGAATACAAGATCAGTGAATTCTCAAATGTGAAGGAAAGTGATGTGTGATAAGGCTGGAGCCAGACTAGTGAAGGCTTTGGTAGTTTTGCTCTATTGTCAATAGAGGAGGAGTCTCTGATGTTTGGGGTGGGAGGGCTAGCAAGATTATTTTGAATGATGAGAGACAGAGAGAAAGGGGAGAGGAGAAACAGAAAGAAAAAGAAAGATAAAGGGAAGAGAGGGAAAGAGAGCTAGACAGACCTGAGAGGGAGGAAATCTCAGGAGCAATCTATTCTTTCTTTATCACTTCACAATTTTTCCCCAAGCCATACCCTGGAGGTGGGGAGAGACCCAGTGTGAGCCATGTGGTAGAAGGAAGATAATTTAGTACTAAAACTATTGTTGAGAGTCTCCAATGTCATGACTCACTGTATTACTCTTGCAGTTAGTAAGGTGTGGCTTCAAATACTCTTCAACTCAAACTGACTTTGTGATGCTGGACTAATCACTTATCATCTCTTCTTTGAGCAACTTTCTAAGATTATAAATTACAAATGATCTGGAAACATGAATATGTCAAAGATGTTTTTACACTGTGACTTCCCAGGAATGAAATCAAAGAGGGTAGAAGGAAAGATGGAAGAAAGGAAAGGAGGGAGGGAGGGACGGAAGGAAGGAAAGCGAAGCATGGCTCATCATATGCCATCTAAACCTAAATACTTAATTTGGGTTCAGGTCCCAGTTCAGCTACTTAGTGACCTAGGGCAAGTCATTTCACCTTTGAGTCCCACTTTGCTTGTTTTGGTTTTCTTTGTAAAGTGACAGGTATCTTCTAATTCAAACTCCTACCATTTTAATACTGTGTCTGAAATTTAAGAAACATTCAAGAAAAAAAAGAGGTTTTGGTGGCCAGTGTCTTAATGAATGCTGTTGTTTATAAAGTTAAAACCAAATAGGAGATAGCCCTCACACACACATACACACACACAACCACCACCACCACCACCACCATAAGCAAGTAAAGCTTTTTTCTAGCAGCTTCACTGATGCCTCATCAGACTGCAAAGATGGCAGGAAATTTCTCCCCAGTTATGACATTTTATAATCATTAGTTTTTTGTGCTAGTAAAAGGTTTCCCTCCCTCTCCACAACCCCCCCCCCCCCCCCAAAGAAAAAGAAAGAAAGAAGAAAGCCACTAGGGAGCAAGGTCTGGGGAAGGAAAACATGACTTTCTGTTTTTGTAATGGAAGGGTTAAAGATCCCTCTTGCCACTAGGTGTCAATGTTGGATCAGCTTTCAGGAGCCTGGACTTGCGTGCTGGCAAAGGTTTTTGGACACTATGTGGAAAGGGTGTTTTAGGATGATTTCTGTTCATTTTAAGGTGCTATTCACTTTCTTGTTTTTTTTTTTTTAAACGAGATTATTCCAATCCAAAAGTCCAGGTACTGTCCAATTGTGTAGGCTCCTCCATATATTTTCCTGGAAAAATCAGTCTTGACTTTTCCCCTACTCTGTTGTCTTCAGCATGTCCGTTAACTCCCTTTCCAAGTGTTCAGTGCTGTCTGCCAGGTTGCTCTGGCTGCGGGAGGGCCAGATGCTTCAGGAAAAGCAACAAACTTCCAGTCACATGACTTCTGTCATTTACTATCTGAATGATCTTGGGCAAATCACTTATGTTCTCTTTGCCTCAGTGTCCTCATCTGTAAAAATGAGAGTAGACTAGATGGCCACTGAGGTCCTCTCCACTTTTAAATCTGGACTTTGGTGTTTGTAGATTTTTAGATCTGGAAGGGGCCTTAGAGGGCAACCATTCCAGGCCCTTCTTTTTACAAATGGTGAAATGGAGGCCCATCCTTGGTTAAGTGTCTTATCCAAGGTCATACATCTAGCAAATACCTGCGGCCACGGTAGGTAAAGTAGACCAGGTATTAGAATCACAAGGGCCTGAATTTTAATAATAATTCCTCTCTGGACCTCCCCTTCCTCATCCATAAAATGAGCTCGCCTATGATTAAATCTCTTTCCACTTTGCAACCTAAAATCCTTTTGCCTGGGGTTCAGTCCTAACTATGTCCTTAGAGATTTAACCTTCTTCATTTGGTCCCCTCACCTGCTGGTGGAGGCAGCTAGGCAGGGGAATCAAAGCTAGAGTGCTGGGCCTGGAGTGAGAATGACTTGAGTTCAAATTTAGCCTCAGAAACTTACTAGCTATGTGACCCTGGACAAGTCACTTTACTTTTTTCTTCCTCAGTTTCCTTAACTGTCAAATAGGGATAACAAGAGAATCTGTTTCATGGAGTTGTGAGGGTTAAATGACCTAATGTACACAAAGCTCTTGGCACAAAATGGGTAATAAATAATTGTTTGTGCCCTTTCCCCTCCCAAAAACAGTTTTGATTGATTTTATATTTTTGTTGTATACATAGGTAGGTATGATTATTTGCCCAATAGAAAAGCTCCTAGGGAACGGAGGGGGCGGGGGGAGTGGATTTAGTTTTTAATTTCTTTTCCACCCTAATATCTATCATAGTACTTGTCATTTAGAAAATGCTTAGCCTTATGCTTAGTAAGTCTTACTAAGTCAGTTGATAGACAGATAAAATGCCACCAGGGAAGGCTGGATGGCCTTAGCCGATTTGCTCAAAGTCTCTGAATCTGTTTTCCTGACTCTTCACTTGGGCTATATAATCAGCTACTATCAGTGCCCCAGGGTGATTGGTAGGAGGAAAAAAAAAAAAGGTTCCTTCATGAATAAGCATTAAGGTATTGGTGACAGCTTAGTGCCTTTTTCCTCAAGATTATTTGAATTTTCAAAGAAGACCAATAGAAAAACTTGACTTAGAAGAATGTCTCTTTGGTTGTTGTTTTTGCTGTCATTTGTTTTTTAAGCTCCTTAAATCTGATGGAACAGCACATTCTCTTCCTCTCTCTTCCTCTTGGTACTTATTCCCAGGCTCCATTAGGTGTTCAGTAAGAGATTTCAGGTGTAAAACTACCTGTCTCTCAACTCCCTCAGCCCCTACCCCAATGGCTGGATTGACTAACTATCCTGTCACTCAGGGAACTGAACATGGACAAAGGAACCCCTCTCCAAGAAAGGGAAAAAAGCCTCTGTTTGAAATGCTAAAAGAGAGGATCCGAAAGGCTAATCAGCTGATGTTCCATGGAATACAACGGCTACCTTTGCTCTCAGGAGATCACAGAGTTTTAGAATTAAAAGGGGAGTTATAAAATATTTAATCTAGCTCCTTTACTAAGGAGGAAACTGAGACCCAGAGGTGTTAATTTCTCAAGGTCACCCTGGCAGTAAAACCCAGAGACAGGATTTGAACCGAGACAGCAAAAGGGAGAAGCCTTCATTATCAGAATATATGATACGTCTTTATTATCCCCATTCTGCTGCAGACTTACCAAGCCAGGTCTAAACATCTTCCCCTTCTATTGTAGACTATTGTAGCCAGACTAGACTCTATTACCTCTATCCTGTTTAGACAAAACACAAAACCTTTCTGAGCCTGGCACTCCTCAGTTGCCCTCAACCCCACAAATGTCACATCCACCATTCAAGTAGGGACTTTGTAGAACACCTTCCTTAGGGACAGACTGTATCCCATTGGTCCAATCAAAGGCTGTAGAATGCCGATGACTGACTGAGTCAAATAAAGCCATAGAAATCAAGATTTGAGATCTAGGACACCGAAGTTGCTACCATCACACAGTCTTCCTTAACACACAGACATTTCTTTATCTTTCAGTTTGCCTACTCACTTTCTTTGACCTCCAGTCATGCAGACCTGCTGATGGGTGAGAATATCCCTGGGTTCTCAAAGAACTCAAGTCCATTAATTCTTCAACACCCTCAACCTAGCATTCAGTTCCTTTTTGGAAAGGACGTAACTTTCAGTTTCCTTCCTAAATCCAGTTTCACTCACTGAATAGTTCCCCAATTGATACAATGCTCAGAAGAAGATTTCGCTGACAGTAATGAGGAAAAAAAAAAAAAAGAAGGAAAAGAAAAGAAAAAAAACTTATATTTGAATAGATCATCTGAGTTAGCAGCTAGAAAGTTGGACCAAGAGTACAAAACTTCATTTCTACTTTTTGAAGGAGAGTTGTCTAAAATGTTCCTGGGTGGATTGAATGCTGGACTTGTATTAGGGAAAATGTAGGTTCTAATTCTGCCTCTGCCACTTATTAGCTGTGTATAAGCCTCTCAGATTTTGTGCAAAACAAGCATGCATACGCGCGCACACACACACACACACACACACACACACACACACACACACACACACACACACACACCACCACCACCACCACCACCACCACCACAAACCATCACCACCACAACTTCTTCCATCTCTACCAGCAGCAGCAACTACGCTTATTTTTTGTCTGATTTGTCAGGAAAGAGCACAGGATTTGCAATCTGAAACAATAATTAGTCTATCAATGAGCATTCTCTACCTATACATCTTCTATGGCAGGTAGCTAGGTAGCACAATAGAGTGATGGGCTTGGAGTCAGGGAGATTCCTCTTTGTGAGTTCAAATCTGGCCTCAGATACTTACTAGTTGTGTTATCCTAGACAAGTCACTTAACTCTATAGGCCTCAGCTTCCTCATCTGCAAATTGAATTGGAGAAGGAAATGGCAAACCACTCCAGTATTTTGGCCAGGAAAACCCCAAATGAGATAATGAAGAGTCAGACACAACTGAAAAATGATTGAACACACTGACATTTCTATTATATACCATATATTGGAAATACTAAGCACTGGAAATATAAAAACAGTCTTTGCCTCAGGTAACTATAGTGTCCTTATATCTTAAATAAGGAGGCTATACTCATGACCTCACTAATCTTTCCCAGCTCTAAGCCCCCAATATCCATTATGCTGTGGATAGAATTAAAGTTGTAGAGCTTGATAATATCTTAGTGATCCACTGATTGAACTCTGCCATTTGACAGATGAAGAAACTAAGGCCCAGAGTGGTTCCATGCTTTATTTTCAGAGGATTTTATTAGTTAATTTCTGCTAAGTCTCTCCAAATCTACAAAGCAGCAGTTGTTCCTTGGAAGGCAGTACCATGGAAATGTGAAATTATTGAATGATCAGCAAAGCAGAAGGCATTGGGAAATGTCTTTCATTTCACACTTGTTCTATTTAAATCCCTGTTTTCTGAAGGGTTTAGTTTGCAGAGTAGAGCGAGGCTGATCTTTCATTTTTTGCTTGCCCTCCACTTGCACTCAAAATCTCGAGCTCTAACATAGTGTGGTTCTTGAAGAGAAAGCTTCATTCTAACACTCAAGCTGTTTTTATTGACTTTTCTCTTAATCCTGACAACATTGCTGTTGGTATTAGATTTTGAGAAACCAGTTCTGCTTCTTAAAGAAATCTCATAAAGCACTGGCCCTGGAGTCAGGAGGACCTGGGTTCAAATGTGGCCTCAGATACTTAACACTTACTAGTCACATGGCCTTGGGCAAGTCACTTAACCCCAATTGCCCTGCCTTCCCCACTCCAAAAAGAAAAAAGAAAAAAGAAACAAATCTTATAGGTAGAGCCATCACTTTAATGTGGTTATCCAATGGGCAGAGGAAAGACTTGGGACACACTTAAGTTACTTGCAGCATATTACTTCAAGTGACTCATATAAAGATGTAGCTTACAGATATCATCCGGAAAATACTACATGAAAAATCCCTCTCCTTATCTAATGGTGTGAGAATCTGGGCAGACCAGGTGGTAATCCTCAGGGCTATACCTGCAAAGTATTGAAAAATCCTAGGGATAGGCCCAAATTGTGATCCTCTTCAGTCAGTTTATGGGAAGATGTTGACAAGAACTACCCAGGACCAGATGTTGGATATGGGCTGGGATCCACGAGGTGGGTAAACCCATATGGATAAGGACTCAAATACATAAAGATAAGGAAACAGATTCAAGTTCTTGTTTTTGTTTTTCTAATTAATTTATCCCAAGTCACATCATTAGCAGTAGAGCCAGGATTCAAAAGCAGATCTCAGTATCTCTCATTGAATCAAACTCCGTCCCATCATTTTAGCTGAAGCCAGTCATCTTCTGTGCAAACTAATAAAAGCCATGCCCATCAAAGATGGTTTTGTTTTCATTTTGCCCACCTGATATGTTCAAGCTTATGAATCAATTGTTGACCAACTCCTACATGCAAGTCACTGTGATTGGCGTCTGTGGATAAAAATGAGTTATGGTCCAATTCTTCATGAAACTCTCCCAAATATGTCCTGAAAAATATTAAAATGGAATCAGGTTACATTCAGAAAAATCAATATAAATTGAATAGAATATAGATAATATTAATCTGTGATTTCCTAAGATAAAATGCTGCTGACTGAAATATATATGGTTTAGAGGTCTCTGCTTCTTTTTGAATTTAACACCATTGATCTAATCCAACCCTTTATTATATGGATATTGGGGGAAAATGAGCCCACAAATGCAGAAGAAGTCTGACCAGTGTCATACAAGTAATAAGAGGCGAATTTAGAATTTGCAGCCAGTTCTCATGACTTCCTGTGTCTTTATACAGACCATGCTCTTGCTATAGGAGTTGTGGAAATTAGCTTTTAAAAATAATATCCATTTTCCTTTAGTGCAAGGATTCTTAACCTGGGTTCCAGGAAAGTGTTTACTTTTAGTGTTTTGATGACTATTTTGACAAAAGTCATTCCCTTTTTAAATCTAATATGTTTAGGCAGCTTAGTGGTATAGTTGATAAAGAGTTGGTTTTGGATTCAGAAAACCCTGAGTTCAAAGAAAGTCACAGATACTTCCTAGCTGAGTGACCCTGAGCAAGTCACTTAACCTTGTTTACCTTGGCTTCCTCATGTGGAAAATGAGCTGGGAAGGAAATGGCAAATCACTGCAGTATCTGTGCCAAGAAAACCCCAAATGGGGTCAGGCTAAGATGAGATATTTGTGAAAATGGAATATTGCTTTGCAAACTTACAAAGTGCTATTTAAACCACTTACTGTTGTTGGATTCTTGTTCATTTAATTAATTTAAAATGTAATTGTGAGAAGAGGTCCATCATATTTATGGGTGAGTGATATATATATAGAGAGATAGATATAGATATATACGTGTGTATGTATATATGGTCTTGTGCATGTAAACACACACATGCACTTCCTACATATATACATACATGTATACCTATACATACATACATGTGCGTAGAATTGTGTATGTATTTCTATAAGTCATTTCTATGCTATATATTAATATTTATATAAGATTTATTTTTACATATATTTCATCACCTATAGATGTATGTGTGTATTAGTGTGTGTGTGTGTGTGTACCCTACTTTTTAAGGTCAACTGCTTATATGTCAAAAGATGAATTGCAATGGGGCCATTGTGAATAAAATGTAATTCTTATGAAGAAACTGGAGTGAAAACCAGGGGTCTGAGTGTACTAATGGGGATTTCACCTCTGCAATCATTACTCAATCATAGGTTGTAGTTCCAAGAAAAAGTGACAATAACTCCTTTACATCCTATTTTGAAAATCAGAACCTTTTAAATTAAGTAGTACCCATATTATCCCTTTTTATTGGGGGATGGGGAGAGAGAAGATCAGAGAGGAAAATATTCGTTACAACTATTGGAAACTCCATTTAATTTTCATATGCTGAATAGAAGTTTGGATCCCCCATCCAAATGTGGGAGATTATATTACCCTAATCTAGAGCTTCGGAGAGTGGACTTTTCTTCACAAAGTTGCTGGAGTGATTTGCCATTTCCTTCTCACTGTGTCATTATTTTAAAGGTGAAGAACTAAGGAAATTGGAGGTTAAATGACTTGCTTGCCCACAGTCATACAGTTAATAAGTGTCAGAGGCCATATTTGGACTCAGATCTTCTTGACTCCAGGTCAGTACTCTTTCCACTGCACCATCTATCTATTAAGTCACAGAAAAGGGGAGACCGGATCTGCTTCAAAGGATGTAAATGTGACAATTTTGCAAATAGCCTGGGCTGTGACCACACAAAAAATAAGATTCAGGAAATGGGCTAGAACGATCTAAAGTATGGGCTTACTTTCTCCTCTCTAAACATCTTCCGAATAATGATTAGGTATCTACTTGCCAGCAATATTGTTGAAAATACATTAATTCTGGTATAGGTGGGAACAGTGGAGAGAGAACTCTATATGGAGTGAGAAAGACCTGAGTTCAAATTCTGGCTAGCTGAGTGACCCTGGGCAAATCACTCTTTGATCCTGTTTCCTCTTCTGCAAAATGGGGTAGTAAGAGTATCTAACTACTAGGGGCATTGTGGGAATTAAATGAGATAATATATGTAAAATATTCGCAAACCTGAAAGCACTGCAGAATCTATCATCAAATGGCCAGTAGACTACCTTTCAGCTCTGAGGGTCTTTTATTCCTAGTTTTCAGAGATCTTTATTTCGAATATCCTTGCTTTTTCTAGCCTCCTGTTTTATGTTTCTCAAAGGTCTCTTTTGGGCATAGGTTTGATTAGAGTCATGACTACACTAGGACCACATTTTCTGCCTTCTCTATGACTCCTCTGGCACACTGGCATCAATTCACAGTCCATCTCTGGATGGTTTTACCACTAGGGAAATGTTCTCTTTCTTTGACCTAGGAAATGGTTAAGGGAAAACGCTACCAGGTGATGTCCTTCCTTTTAACCAGGTGCAGCCCAGTGTTTTGGAAAACCATCAGGGTAGCATTTCACACCTGAATTTTCTCCAGAGAGCTGCTCTGAGTGGCATGTGTGATGAGCAGACAGATTTTCTTCCCCCTAATTTCCCACTAGTGATTTTACAGAATAGTTCTGATGGGGCTATGGAGCCCCATAAAGAGATAAGCCAATCTATCCCAGCTGTGGGACAAGTTCAGATTCCTCTGATAGCTGAATCTCTTGGAAATGGAAAGATGTGAATCTTGGTTTTGTCAGCTAAAGCATCTGTTTTCTAACAGTGCCTATGTGGGCTTGATAGGAAAATGAGGTGTGTGAATTTTCATGGATCTTTTAGATTAATGGCTACAGATTCTCTCCACACCCTGCCCTCTTCAAAACTAAGGCTCACTTTATTCTTGATTACAACATTGTAAAGAATGAGCTGAAGTGTTCTTATGCCCAAGTTAGACTAGCCAGTTTTACCTGAAACCTTCTTCGATGGGGAATCAGAGACTGAAAGATCCCATTCAGGTCCAGGAATTCAGAAATGAGTAACAGAGGTTGTACTTTAAGATTTCAACCTTTGTGTTAGTTGGTAGTTTTTGTATTTTTTTTTTTTAATCTGATGTTTTGCTCCTTCACCCACTTGTCTCATTATGGTACAGTGATGAATCCTGTTACTGAAAGCTACAATATACAGGCAAAAACTCCAATAGGCCTCACTCAGTCAGAACAGCGTTGAGTGCCCCTCCCATGGTTGTTGGGGATGTTTAGCCTGAGCAACAGAAAATTATCCAACAAAGCCTTAGTAACGGTGTTCAAGTATTTAGGAAACAGCAGCATAGAAGAGGGTTAAGGTGTACTTTTCTTGGCCCAGAAGGAAGAACCAGAAGCAATGGACAGAAGAAACAAAGATGAGCACTTAGACTGGATGTCAGGAAATACTACTTAATGATTATAGCTGTCCAAACATAAAAATGGGCTTTTTGACATGTACTGGCTTCCTCTCTTTGGAGGTGTTTAAACAGAGCCTGAATGACAGCTGGCAAGGTATGTTATTCAAAGTAGATTCCTTTTGTGGTATGGGTTAGAAAAATAATCATATATTTCATGATTCTGTGATCATCAAATATAGGGGTAGGGAAACCTGTGGCCTTGAGGCCCTCTGGGTCCTTCAGGTGTGGCCGTTTGACTTAATCCTCTATGTCTCTGACTGAATCTAAACTTCACAGAACTTAAGTTTGGAGGACCTAGAGGGCCACATGTGACCTAAAGCCTGTAGGTTCCCTACTCCTGGTCTGAAATAATTATGACTCATTACCAAAAAAAAAAAAAGTAACAGATTTTTCCCCCAGTCACATCAATTTTTGAAGGCTATTTATGGAACTCATGGAAGTAATTCTAATCCTAATACAAATATTACTACTAATAAGTATCATTATTATAATGCATGTATATTATATAGTAATATATCTATAACGTAATATATTATAATAATTCTAATAACAATGGATAACGTTTAGATAATGGTTGGAGATTTCCAAAATTGATTGCATAGATTATCTTCTTTTTGTCATCAAATCAATAGTTGGAGGTAGGTGTTATTATAATCCCTATTTACAGATGAGGTAATTGAGACTGAGAAATTAAGTGACTTGCATCAGGTCACATATCTAACAGGCATTTTAGGCAGGATTTGAACACAGTTCTTCCTTACATTAAAGAATGTATAGCTTTTGGATTATATACTTTCCTTTGAAAAACTCAAGAAACAATTGGGAGAGGGGCTATACAGTGGGATGCCTGTTTTGAGGTGGTGGGTAGGGGAAAGATGGAGAGAAAATTTGTAACTCAAAGTCTCATGGAAATGAATGATATAAACAAGAAAATAAATAAATTAATTAAATTAAAAAAACTCAAAAAACAGTTATCTGTAGTTATTAAAAATCCTTACTATCTTCTGTATTAACTAAAGTTTTATTCTGATGATCCATCCTGGTATACGGCTAATTATGGGTTCTCCAGACTTAGTCAAGTATAGCGTGGGCCTTGCTAAACTAGAGAGCTTGAAAGTACGTACCACCTGAGTATGAACCTAGCAAAGATCCTAGAGGTTCGTGTCTAAAAGCCTGACCATAGGGGTTAGATTATTTGGGCAATAACAATTAATGAAAAATACCTCAGAAGATAAGCCAAGGCCTTGATGGAGAAATGAGATAATCCCCTCCCCCCCTGCCCCTCTGGTGGAAAGAATATTTTGGTGACATTATGAATCTGTTGAAGTGTTAAAAAACCATTGGATGATTACTCAAATCTTTGCATGCTCTAAATTAACCTTGGTACCCTCTCATGGAACCTTTGGACAGGCCCCTCCAAAACAGTGTGAACACATTATTCAGCATCCCAGTTTTAGTAGCTAAAAAAAATGCAGAACTTTCACATAAAATTTATTTACATAAATGATTCCTATCGATATTCACAAGACTTTCAGAGTGGGAAAGTTGTTCCTCTGTCATCGAATACAACTCTACGTGACCCCATGGACTTTTTTGTCCATGGAGTTTTCTTGGCAAAGATACTGGAATAGTTTGCCATTTCCTTCTCCAGTGTGTCACCATTTTAAGATAAGGATGTGAGGCAAATAAGGCTTAAGTGTCTTGCCCAGTGTTGCACAGATAGTAAGTGTCTGAGGCCAGATTTGAACTCACATTTTCCTGACTCTAAGTCCACTATTTTTTCCAACTGTGTCACTTAATAAGGGAAAGTATAATTATCTATAATTTATAGGCAAAAAATTAAGCTCTGGAGAGGCTGAATCAGATTCTTTGTTCATGGTCACACAGCCAATAAGTGTCAGAATTAGACTAGAATTCAGATATCTCCTAATTCCAAGTCTTTCCATTATATATCCCATTCTGTAATGAACTAAGGTTAGGAAATTCTCTTCTAGATATACCATTCACTGACTATGGGACTTTCTGATTTAGGGAAAATGATTAGGGGCAGCAACATGGCACTGGATGGAGCACTGGCCCTGGAGTCAGGTGAACCTGAGTTCAAATCTTGTCTCAGACACTTGACACTTATTAGGTGTGTGACCCTGGGCAATTCACTTAATGCCAATTGCCTTGTTCACTCCCCTCCAAAATGTTTAATTTGAATGTATATGTAGAAACCATATCACATTGCATACCTTCTTGGGTGGGGAAGGAGGCAGAGAAAATTTAAAACTCAAAAGCTTATGGAGGTGAATGTTGAAAACTAAAAATAAATTAATTAATTAAAAAAATTAAATTATCTGCTTATTTTTCCCCCTCAGCAACTTAATTGCCAAGTAGATGTGAGGAACATTAAAGTTTCTTCTAGTTCTGATATTCTCTGTTCTTTGTACTTTATTTCTAATATTTTATGTTATTTCTTATATGGTAATTTCCATACTGACATTTTGATTCTCTGTTTTAAATTCCTTTCTAATCTCTTTTAAGTACTCAAATGAGATAACACATGCATAATGTTTTTAAAACTTTTAAGAGTCACACAAATGCCAATCATTATTACGGATTGTATATTTATTATAGTGATTATTATTTATACATGGAATTCTGTATTCCATACTCTATGATCCTTTCTGTCCCTGACATGTTATATTCTCTGTTCTAAGGTTCCATACATTTTCAATATTCTATATTATAATGTCCTTTCTGTGACTAACATTCTGTGATTCTCCGACCTTTACTCAGAAGACAAGGTGCCAAAGTAAAGATGTTTATTCCTATGTAATTTTTTTTTCAAGAATATAAGTTAAAAATTTTGAAATTATATTCAGAGATACTCTATCTCTAAACTTCATATGGTCTTGGGGTAAGGAGAAATCTTAGCATGAAAGTAGCTCCTCTGGCAAACTTTCAACCTGGTCCAGATAAATTTCCTGGGGATTGTAACATGTCTTCCAGTAAGGACCAAGTACAATGACTGTGAATGACAAAGCTCAGGAAATAGTGTTTTCTGTTCATCCCAAACCAGGACACCTGGGAGAACTCAGATAAGGGAACTGAGCATGGCATAATTCAGCAAATAAATGAATAAGCAACCAAACGAATAGATACATAAATAGATAGAAAAACAAATGAATAGACAGATAAGTAAGTAGACAAATGAATAAGTAAGTAAATGAATAAATAAATAAGTAAATAAATCACTCTAAAACTTACAGTTGAATGGACTTTTTTTAACTCACCTAGTCAATGGTCTCAGATGGCTTTTCTGCACTAACAATGTGCTATAAGTTCTATAGTTACAGCATAATTATAAGGTTCCCCTTCTCCTATTTAGGAAAGTTTGGAGACCTCAACCAGTTATTCAAGGCTCAGATTAATTTGCTTCTTCCTTGAAAACTTCATGAGACAATGACAACTTCAACCTATGTTCAGAAGTATAAGCAGCACTTTTGTTCTGGAGTCTTTTGGGGTTTGCCTTATCTGGGGTGTAGCCCTAGCATTTGGGGAAAGGAAGCATGATCCAAGACATCACAAGGTTTCTAACCTACTAAAAGTGTATTATGATATGGCTGTCTCTCTACCTTGCATATTAGTATAGGAGCTGTCTAAACTACCTACCCTAGAACAAAGCTCTTGTCACTGTGTCATAGAAACAGCTCTCCTTAGCTAATATTTCCATCCTTTGGACTCAGAGCAGCTGTTTTCCTAATCAGTAAGTTGACTATTAATTACACCCCCTCTGGTGTCTTCTCTTACATGACAGGCTATATTGTTACCAGACACCTGAATTTATTTCACCTTTGCTTGAATTTCAATTGAGCTCTGATGTGTCATGTCTGAAATAGATGTTCAACAGCATGAGGGCAGGATCATCAGTTTGAGAAATGGCAATTCCCATTTCTGTAGGATTTGCAATTTACAAATTGCTTTTCTCCCAACAACATAGTGAGAGTCAGGATGAATGTCATTATCCCAGCTTTTTTTTTTTCAGTTGACAAAACTGGGATTGATGGATGTCAGATGAATTTCTCATTGTTATGGGAAGCTACAGGATACTAAAAGTTTCTGAGCTGTGGCATAAACCTTAATATCCTCAGTCTAGATCCTCTTCTCTAGCTAATATATAACGCTATTATAGTCCTACAAAGTCTAGCTCAAGTTGATAGAATTGGTAATATTCCTTATAGTGAGACCTATATGACCCTGACCAGGGTAATTAGAAGGAATATTTATTTTAAATTCATGAGGTTTCCAAAGCATTTAACTTCAGAAGAGCTTGAGCGTCTTTCAGGTGTATCATTGTGTATACACAGATACTTTTAATGTCTTAGAGATGGTGACATTAATACATATGTCTGTAGAAAGTGCTTAATTAGCATTTGTTGACTGACTTTTGTGTATGCATACTATAAGAATGTTTTTGTTGTTTTATATTGGGTGATCCAAGTTGAAGCCACAAATTATTCACCTTTGAAAAGACATTAGAAATAACAATCACAGGTTAATTAAGAGAATCATAGCTTTCCACTGATAGGATAACTCTATTTAGAATGACTGGAGGAGATCTTCTAATCTCAAGTCTACCATTTTTCTTATACTATTTTCTTATGGAGGAACCAAACCCCTATAACTTCTTAAATCCTATCCACTGGACATCCCATTTCACTCAAGCTACTTTGCCCTACTAAAGGACACTCTTTTTAATCCCAGATTTTCCCCTTACGAGACTTATGACCTTGGGGAAGTCTGTTTTCCTCCTTGGTGCTTCATTTGTTCATCTATAAAGTTATGTAATTTGGCTACATGTTATCTAATGTCCCTTTAGCTTTGCTATTCTATATTTTACAGTCCTATCCTTCTCTAACCTTTAAGTACTTATGTACCTTCCAGTTCTGGCATTTTTATAAGGTCCCTCAGGTCTGATGTTCCATTCTCTAAGCACCCTCACAGCTCTGACATTCTATGTCCTAATGTCCCTCCCAGCACTTCCCTCTGGCAGCATTGTACATCTCTAAGTGTGATATATCTATATCACTCAGTCATGATGATGTTTTTGTTGATTTGCAGGGGAATCCATGGGAATTTTCAGCAAGACAGTTTAGTGAAATCATAAGCAGAGAGACATCTGTACATCTTCTGGTTGGATCTCATCCCAATGCTTTATCAGTTTCTGAAAGCACTCAAACAGTGGTTGACAGTAATGGGAAGCACTGTAAAAGACAGTACATATGTCCTTTTCAAGCTTACAAATGTTAGTGCTATTAAAATTGTACAAATCAATACTATGCCTGTTTCTCAAATCCTCAGTTAAAATAAAATACCCTTAGGCTCCAGATTTTTAAATTGGTTCATTTTTAGTTCATTTAGGCAAAAATCTCCTGATAATGCAGTAGGGTTAGGGATAGAAATGAAAATAAGGTTAGGGTTACAAATGAAATTAGGGTTTCCTCACCCTAACCCTAAGTCCAAAAGCAATATGTTGGTCATATTCCTGTGCGTATAGGTAAAGATATAAATGCAGGAGTGGGAAATCTGTGGCCTTAAGCCTACATGTGGCCCTCTAGGTCCTCAAGTGAGACCCTTTTACTGAATTCAAACTTCACAGAACAAATCTAAGTTTAAATTCAGTCAAATGGCCACACTTGAGGACCTAGAGTTCCACATGTGGTCTGGAGGTTGCAAGATCCCCACCTTTGGTAGAGATTAGTCTTGTATTCATCCTCATTGAAAAAGGGTTAGGATGGTAAGAATCACACCCTTAGAAGAAATCTTAGGGGACATCTTGTTCTAGATGTGGAGAAGAATCCCTTCTATACTACCAACTAATGATTTTAAAATCCTTGAATGCAGTCTTCCAATGAGAAAGTGCCCATTGTTAGGAGGCACCACGGACTGGTGAAAAGGTTGTCAAAGCATGGTTTGTCCTTACCCTTTGGATTATGTGAGAGCAAAAGAAAAACAATTATACCAAGAAATTTCCATGTAGCCAATATAAATGAATGTTCTTAGGGGTGGAGGAGATATATTCAATGTATTTGTGGATACAGCACTGGTTTTAGCAACAAGAAGATCAAGGTTCAAATTCTGTCCTAAATACCCCTTTGGTGACCCTGACCAAATCAGTTAACTTTAGTTTTCTTATCTTTAATATGAGGATGGTTGGGTTTAATGAACCCCAAAGTACCTTTTTTTGCTCCAATCCTGCAATGCTATAACTCTAGAAAGCCTATTTCTCTTTTGGATAGCTTAACTTGTTGAGAATTATTTCTTTATACAGAGCCTGAATCTAAATTGTTGCTGTTGCCTCTCTCTTGTCAAGCCTTTGATCATCGTTCTGTCCTGTGGGGTTTATATATGATACAAAAGAAAGTGAATTAGATTAATAATGAAGGATAAAGGGTTAAAATTCCGACTTTAGCCACTTCTACATATGTCTTTAGGCACATTATTTTCATTCCACATTGCCAGATCTCATTTAGTTATATCTAAAAAGACAGATTAGGGTTTTCTATTCTTTATGGACATGTCCACATCTAAATTCTTTAAGAAATTTAATCTCTCTTCGTGACAGTTGTTCAAAATTATAAAGACAATTGTCATGCCACTCTCTGAGGTCTCACTGGCAAGTCATTATCTCACCAGCATACATACCCCTATAAAGTAATCATTGAATGGGAAGGAAAGTTAAAATATTGGCATCTGATTCTAAAAATAGTGTTTTTAGACTACACTACATTTATTACTGATTCCTATGGGACTGAGTTCATGGTTGGACCTAGAAAATTTTCTTTCAAACTTAGTTCACCTTAAGACTTTTAGGATTTTAAGTGATTGCTAGGAATGTTGGTGTGTGTGTATGTGTGTGTGTGTGTGTGTGTGTGTGTGTGTGTGTGTGTGTGACATGAGGAAATATGAGTTCTGCATTCTCACTGGTAAAAGAGTGTGTATATAATCCATGTATACATATATACACACATATATAATATGTATATATTTATATATGATATGGTTTTATGTACATACGTGTGTTATAGGGTAGTGTGTTTTAATATAATTGGTTTCCTTTCTAATACTATGTATTTTATGTCATGCATTTAAAATATAACTTTGAGGATCCCTTAGGCTTTACCAAATTGCTAAACTGGTACAAATAAGATTGGTCCACAAAAACAGGATAAAAACTGATGGAATAGATAAATGCCCATTATTATCACCATTGGCATCACCATCACCTTATAGAGGCAATGCCAATCATATAGGCCTATGAGTAGAAGTTCCAATAATACCATTTAATAGCAGTATGTCTTTGGACAGGTCCCTTTTCCTTCAACCTCATTTTCTCCATCCCAAAGACAAAGAAGGAAGACTCAACAAATTGAAAAGTTTTGTTTAGCTTGGAGATTCTATGATTCAGAGATAGCTCATAAAATGCCAAGATAAATGTGCTCATAAAAAAAAAAGTATAACCAGTTTAATCAAGCAAGGAATATTCTACCAAGTTTGGACAGATCTAGGTCTACTGGGGGTGGATTCTATTGTGGCATGTTCTTAGGTAGCAAATTGCCAACACTAGCCTCAACTCTCATTGCAGACTTACTTTCTTTAATGAAATAGATACACTACAATTTCTGTTTCTTAAAAAGGAAATAAAGCTTTGGTATATTTAGAAGTAACTTAAAGTAAAATAATTTACAGGTTCAAGATCAAACCAATATATTCATACTGAATAAGGACACTATTAAGATAGATTTTGACCGACATTAGAGTAGGGGAGGTGAGACAGGAAACTATCTCTGCCCTTAAGGGAAAAGAAAGAATACAGTGAGGGGAAAGACAAGGGCAAGGAGAAGTTAAGACAGATTACAATGCCAGTTATTAATATATATGAGGGGAGGCCAGCAGATGTTATTGGGGCTCATTATTCAACTTCTCATTATTGCTAAACACAACAGTGAGTAGCAATGAACAGCAGCAATGTGGTCCCTCCATGGGCAACAGGTGGTAATAGGAGAGGGGAGGGGGGAAGGACAGGATACATCAGAAAGGACACAACTCTATGTGATTGGACTGTAATTATCCTCAAAGGGCTTTCATCATCATTACCAAACATTTTGCAGATGCAGCATGTTTCAAAATAAACTGCAGAGAAATGGGTGCCATGATACTTCTTATTTTAAATGGTCACATCTCCAATTTGCTAGCATATTTCTGCATTTGAGAGGCAGCCAGACATAGTAGGTAGGAAGCTGGCTTCTGGGACATGAAGTTCTGGATTCAAATCTTGCCTCTGACACATTCTGTCATCATAAATAAGTCAATTAACATTTAAGATCTCTTGGAATCTCTTCAGTACTATAGGTTGCAGACATGGTACTGACCAGCTCTTCATCTGAGAGTTCACTATACCAATGAAATCAGAGATAAATATTCTATCCCACTTACCCACTTTTCATCTATGAGAATATTTCCGTATATCAATGAGCATCTTCCTCCATATAAGATATGGTCAATTTTGGCTCTTTTGGGGAATAAAGAGATGAGCTACACACAATATATCAACTTTGGAAGAGGCCTAAGTAGCTTCTTAATCCAATGTAAATCTTTGGCAATATCACTCTCTGGTGATGATCTATTTTCAGTTTGGAGGAGACTAAAGATAAAAGACACATTGCTCCCTAAGGCAGCTATTCCATGATTGAATTGCTCTTTCTGTTACCAATCTTCTCCTTATATGAAGACTACACCAGACTCCATGTTTATCCCAACTAACTGTTTGAAATTCTACTTTCTAGGCCAGAGGTGGAGAACCTGTATCCTCAAGGTCATATTTGGCCTTCTAGCTTCTTTTAATAAGGGGATTTGTTCTGTGAAGTTTGGATTCAGTCAAAAGGGCTGCACTTGAGGGCCTAAAATGTCAGATGTGACCTTGAGGTTGCAGGTTCCCCACCACTACTCTAGGTTAGGTGACATGAAGCAAATATCATTGACTTAGTGTTGGTAAAAATATTGTAGGTCCATAGAATCACAAGGTCATAAATCTAGAAATGGAAAGCACTTCAGAGGTCATTCATATCATACTTCACTCTCCTTTTGAAAATGGAAAAATTGAGACCCAGGGAAGTTGAATGACTCACCCAAGGTCACTGCAATAGACCCTTGCTTTGGCCCCAGGTAATCTAACTCATAATCTCATGGATCTAGAGCTGGAAGAGACTTCAGAGACCATCTTGTCCAATCCCCTCCCATTTTAGACACCAGAACTGAAGTCAAGAAAATCTAGTAGACTTATCCAAGGGAGGATATCCAAGTTGATATAGGATTTGGAATTTAAACCTAGATTTTCTGACCTAAGTCCAGAAATATATACACTTACCACTCTGCTGCCTTCACTGTGACAACCCTTCAAATACATATAGGTAGCTATGGGATGACCTAGTTGTTTTTTTTTTTCTCCAAGTTAAACATACTCATTGCCTTTAATTGATTTTTATGCAACATTCTGTCCAGTCTCTCACTATCTTGATTATCCTTTCAGGATATACTGATTTATATACCCATATTTTAAGTTGTATTGCCTAGATATGGAAATGAAGCAATTGGCATGGTTTGGGCAGGGCAGGTTAGAAGGAAACCTTTCTTCTAGATACCATGGCTCCCTGAAAATCACCTAATATTGCCTTAGCTTTGTTTGGGGGTGGGGGAATACCATATACTGACACATAAAGAAGGGCCTTCTTGAAATTATTGTTGCTGTTCATTGTTTTTTGTAAACATTTCCCATTTGTATTCAACTTGTTTGTATCCAGACTACAAAAGCACAGCAGTACCACAGTAGATAGGGTGATGAGTTTGGATCAAGAAGATGTGGCTTCCAACTCTCTCTCTCTCTGTTGCTCACTGGCTTTGTTACCCTTGGCCCTTCACAACTTCTAGAATCCTCAGGCAACTGTCTAAAACTTAAGTTATGCATCAATTCTCATCTGAGTTAATGAAGAGTGATCTCACATCATGTAAATCACAAATTTTGATAATTGACGTATCCAGATAATATTCTCTCTCCCTTTGACTCAGTTGAATTTAAGAACTGAGGCATATCTTCTCCTGGGATAAGAGTCGCACTTTTACTGGTTTTCTCTCCCTTCCCATGCCAATCCTGTTGACAGTGAGTAGTTGCATTACTTAAAGGAGAACGTGGAGAAAGTGTCTTGGCAGAGTTATCTGGGCATCCAATATTGCCAGCTGTTCTCCCTTGTTTTAGAGAGAGATGGGAGTTTTACAAGAGGAGATACTCTTTTTAATTGTATGTCAAGGTGAGGAATAGAGTGGCTGCAGAACGATAAGGCTGTCTGTTAGTGCAGGTAAATCAATTTTGGACCTATCCTTCTCTTGTCAAAGCTGATAACAGTTGTCTACAGAATTCTTCCATTACCTAGAAAATCTTCTTAGAGGTTGGTCAGGGTGTGTATGTTTGTATGATTTTGTTTGTGAGGACTTGCATGTCTTCATGTGCATGTGTGTTTATGCTCATATTTCTAGTGAAGGATGCTTGAATGCTCAGCAAAAGGATAGCTTAGTTTCTCCCAAGGAAAGTATGTGCTGTTGAACTGCTAGGCACACATTCTCTTGAGATGGATCCAGAGAAGCAGGCCCTATTTAGTACCTCTCAAACTGACCTGATGTGAAACTGTATTTGCTAGAAAGAAAAAACAAGATTAAAAATTTTTTTTGAGAATGAAGAAGGAACAAGGGAGAGGCTGCATCTAGCATAGTTCTATTCTCAGAAGATTGGGATTGAAATCTATTATCTATTATCTGGCACAAATATCTTAAATTAACCTGACCTCAGTTTCTTCAATGATAAAATGAGAGGCTGGGGAATTGATTGAATGACCTTTAAGTATTCTCCCAGGACTCAATCTGTGATTCTTTGTTCTGATGACATTTAAAATCTCAGTTTCTACAGAAATTCTTCCCCAGTCCCTCTAAATTCTAGGATCTTCCCTCTATTAATTATTTCCTATTTATCCTAAATGATTCATTTGTTTATATTTCCTTGCTTGTTGTCTTCGTCATTCAAATGAGATCTTCTTGTGCAAGAGCTACATTTTGCCACTTTCTGTATCCCCAGCACTTAGCACAATGCCTGGCACCTAGGAGACATTTAAAATGTGTTTATTGGTTGCCTACTTTATATTTTCACTCTGCTACTTACTACTTTCGTGGCCTGGGGTATGACATAACCTCTCTTAGTCCTTATGCTCTTATCTTTTAAATTACTTCTTGCCCTCTAAAGTCCCTTGCGGATTTCATTTCTATGACTCTAGAATCAACCTGTGGGTTATGTTCAGTTTGTAACAATAAAAATACATCCTGCATATCAGATATTTACATTATGATTCACAACAGTAGCAAAATTAAGTTATGAAGTAGCAACGAAAATAATTTTATGGTTGGGGGTCACCACAACACGAGGAACTGTATTAAAGGGTCGCTGCATCAGGAATGTTGAGAACCACTGCAAGATGGATACAATCCCCCTAGAGTTTAACGAAGCCTTTTTACAATGCTCTTTATTCTAACTAGGCTGCATTTATTTTCTCTTGATGCAACTCCCCACTCATTGAATAACAATGATGATAATGATGATGATGATGAAGAAGAAGAAGACGATGAAGAAGAAGAAGAAGGAAAAGAAGGAAGGAAGGAAGGAAGGAAGGAAGGAAGACCTTTTATTTCAATTATTCATAGTTAAACAAAACATATTCCCACACTGGCCATGTTCAAAAGTATATGGCATTTTCTGCATTTTAAGTAAATCACCTCTTGATCAGGAGGTGAGTAGCATGCTTCATCTTTGGTCCTGTGGAATCATTGTTTTTTAGTACAGCAATTAAAATACTAAAATCTTTAACAGTTGTCTTTTTGTGTAATTTCCTTGTCATTTTAGAACTGTTTTACTAGTTCTGCTCACTCCAGTCTGCATCAATTTATTTTGTTGTTGTTCTGTTATGTCTGACTCTTCATGACTCCCATTTGGGTCCTTCTTGGCAAAGATACTGGAATGGTTTGTCATTTCCTTTTCCAACTCATGATAAAGAAACTGAGACAAACAGGGTTACGTGACTTGCCCAGCAAAAGTCAGCGAGTAAGGTCAGATTTGAACCCATGAAGATGAGCCTTCCTGACTTTAGACCTGCCCTTCTATCTACTGTGTCATCTAAGTCACCACATCAATTTATAGAATTCTTCTAAGTTTTTCAACAAATGTACATTTCACCATTGCTTATGGAGCAATACTATTCTATTGCATTCATATATCATATTTTTTTTTGGCCATTCCCAAATAGGAGGAAATTCCCTTAGTTTCTAGTTTGGGGAACCACAGAGAGATGCTATACATTATTTTCCTTATGTTGTCTTCTTTCTTTGGGGCATACATTCAGTAACATATTCACAGTTTGTTGCCTTTTTGGGTGTCACTCCAAATAGCTTTCCAGAATAGCAGTACAATCCACAATGCTACCAGTAATTAATTAAATCTACCTTTTTTTTTCCAGCAGCCACTTCAATATTTGTCAGTTTTCTCTTTTGTCATATTTGCCAATTTTATGGGTATGAGATTGAAACTCAGAATTAACAGAGCTTTTGACAAAGTATATCATTGTATTGGACAATTGGAGAAATGTGGACTAGATGATAATATGATTAGACAGATTCAGGTCTAGTAGGATGACTGTCCTCAAAGAGTTGCTATTATTTCAACATAAAGTTATACGAGGTCCACAGGAGACTACTCACGGGATCTGTTCTTAGTTGCATACTGCTTAATTTTCTTTTTATCAACAACTTGAATAAAGGCATAGGTGCCATGCTCATCAGGTTTGCAGATGGCACAAAACTGGGAGAGATGGTGAAACCACTGGATCAAGAAGTCAAGATCCACAAGGATCTTAACAGGCTAGAACAATGGGATGGATCTGATAAAATGGAATCACAAAGAGATGAGGGTAGATAGTGTTACACTGGGGTGCCTACAAATCAAATTCACAAATATAAGGGGATTGTTGTTAGCAGTTTTTTTTAAGAAAGGTTATTTGGGGGGATTTAGTGGACTTTAAACTTAAAATTAATCAGCATTATGATGTGACATCCAAAAATTTAATATTATTTTAGGTTTCATCCAGAAACATAGCTTTCAGAAATAGGGAGGAATTCATTTCAGTCTGGCAACCAGGTGGTACAGTGAGTAGAGCTTGAAGACTAGAGTTCAGGAAGACCAAGTTCAAATCCAACCTCAGACCCTTGATAGTTGTGTGACCCTGGGTAAATCACTTAATCCTTTTTGACTCAGTTTCCTCATCTGTAAAAGAGGTTGGAGAAGGAAATGGCAAGTCACTCCAAGAAAACTCCAGATGGGGTTATGAAGTTAGACACAACTAAAACAATTGAACAATAACAAAAAAAAATTCACTAGTCTATTCTCATCAGACTTCATATGCAGCTGTGTGTTCAGTTCTTGGCACCACAACTTACAATGGGCATTACCAAGGTAGAGAGTATCCAGAGAAAGGGCTTTGAATTCATGACATATCAGTACTGGTTGAAAGTACTGGGCATATACATCCAGGAGATGACTCAGTGGAGAGTGACAGAGGGACCAGATAGCTGACCTTAATATATGAAGGGATGTCATATGTAGGAGAGTTTAAACTTTTCTTACCTTGATGGGAAAAAAAAAAATTTAAAGCAAAACCAGGTGCAATGGGTGAAAGTGTGTGTGTGTGTGTGTGTGTGTGTGTGTGTGTGTGTATGTGTATGTGAGAGAGAGGGGGGATGGAGAGAGAAAGGGGAGAGAGGAGAAAGGAGAGAGAGAGAATGGGGAAGAGCAGGAAGGCAGGAAGTTCCGAAGGATTAGAGCTGTCTAAAGGTAGAATGAGTTGCCTCGGATTTGGTGGGTTCTCCTTTTTTTGGAAATCTTCAAGTAAAGGCCAGAGACAATTTATCAACTATATCTAGTGGATATTAAATTTACAGATGTGTTAAAATAGATGACCTCTGAGGTTCTGTGCAATTCTCAAATTCTGTGATCCTGGGACTTAATTTTCCCTTCAATTTATTAAATATTGTAGTTTTCAACATTTACTTCCATAAGGAATAAATTTTCTGCCCTCCCTTCCTCCACCTTCCCCAAGACAGTTTGCAATCTGATATGGGCTCTACACATCCATCCTTAATAAACACATTTTCACACTAGCTATGTTGCATAGAAGAATTATAAGGAATGAGAAAAGCCATGAGAAAGAAAAAAAAAGAAAATAGTCTGCTTCACTCTGCATTCCAACTTCATAGTTCTTTCTCTGGATGTGACTGGCATTTTCCATCATGTGTCCTTTGGATTTGATTTAGGTCCTTGCATTGCTGAGAAGGGCTATGTCTATCAAAATCAGTCCTTGCACACTGTGGCTGCTACCATGTACAATGTTCTCTTGGTTCTTCTCCCCTCACTCAGCATCAGTTCATATAAATCTTTGCAGGTTTCTCTGAAATCTACTTGTTTGTTCATCATTTCTTATAGCACAATAGTACTCCATTACCTTCCTATACCACAACTTGTTTAGCCAGTTCCAAACTGATGGGCATCCTCTCAATTTTCAGTTCTTGGTCACCATAAAAATATCTGCTATAAATATTTTTTGTACATGTGGGTTCTTTTCCCATATTTATGATCTCTTTGGGATACAGCCCTAGAAATGGTATTGTTGGGTCAAAAGTTATGAACATTTTTTTTGTAGTCTTTTTTAAAAATTTTATTTTAGTTAGCATCATTCATTTCCACGAGATTTTGAGTTACATATTTTCTCCCCATCTTTCCCCTACCCACCGCCCCAAAACAGCCATCCCAGTATATCCCCCCTCCCCCAATCTATTCTCTCCTATGTCTTCCTCCCTCATCCCTCTGACTTTTCAGTAGGGCAGGATGGATCTCCCAACCACAGTGCCTGTGTATCTCAACTTCCAGTTGGATGTAGTTAATAATAATAATAATAATAATAATTGCATAGATAGATAGATAGATAGATAGATAGATAGATATTTTTAACATTTGATTATAGAACTTTAGATTCTGGATTCTTTCTCTTCCTCCCTCATTACCCACCCCCACTGGAAGGACAAGCAATCAAATACAGGCTGAACATGTGAAATTACGCAGAA
>CM053592.1:175900125-175920494 GCA_028646515.1 Pseudochirops corinnae
ATACCCCCCCCCCCAAGTTTAGCTTCTATAAATAGAAATGAAAACAGTAGGTAAATTAATATGCCCCCCACAAAAGATATATTTTGGAAAGACGTTCTCATAGCATCCTTTTTTCATCAATGTTACATGTTTGTTTTAGATTAAAGATAGGATATAAAGGTAACACACCCTGACTATATTTATAACTGTTCTTTAGGATACATGTAGATCTTCCCAATGTTCTGGTGTAAAGATGGTTTATAACTCTGGAAACATAGATAAATCCAAAGATAGAAGGTGGAGAGAGGTTTATGCTGAATTGTTAATAAATGAAGCTGTCTTAAAGGATTTGGAACAATTCTACAGTATTGAAAAAACATCAATAAAACACAAGGTGATTCCCATACAAAAGAGCTGGATACGGTTGAGATGGCAACAGCTAACATACAAATCCAAATCAATTCAACAAACAATTTTTATGATGACCTCTAATTGAAAAAACTTCATTTTAGATGCCATTTCAAAAGAGGTAAAATAAGAGGAATGTGGCAAAAATGAAGTAATGAAGATGGAGACAAAGAAGAAACAATAACAGTGCTGGTAATGGGAGTAGGGATGTAGTTATGCATGTTGATAAAGACAATGATGATGAAGTTGATGATAGTGATAAAGGTGGTAGTAGTGATTAACTCACATTTCTTTAACATTCTCTATTCTGGGAGAATCTAGGTGATGCAGTGAATAGAGAAGCAATGGCCCTCGAGTCAGGAGGACCTGAGGTCAAATACATCCTTAGACACTTAACTCTTACTAGCTGTGTCAACTTGGGGAAGTCACTTAACTCCAATTGCCCTGCCTTCCCCCCTCCAAAAAAAAAAAAAAAGACAGGGAAAAAACATTCTCTCTTCTGTAAAGCATTTATCTAATAGCAACACCATGATGTAGGATGGGTAAGGATCCCCCCTTCTATTTAACAGATAGAAAAACTGAAGTTTAATATGTTTGTAGTGTCTTGGATTTGTAAGAGCAAGATAGCAAGAAGTTAGGAACATTAGACATCACTTTGTCTAAACTTGGCCTTTTTTAAATGATTAAATTGAGATCCAGTAAAGTGGCTGACCCATGGTCACCTAGGTAGTAAGTAGAAGAACAGAAGTGGGATTCAAATTTTTCATTGTCCCCTCCTTCATAAACCTTGCCATCTAATCAAATAGGCTTTCTTGCTGTTCACTCAAGATATTCTGTCTCTAAACTCACTCAGAGCCTTTGCCAAGAGAGATCCCATGCCTGGGATGTGCTCTTTCCTTTAGAATCCCTAGCTTGTATCAAAGCACAGTCAACGTTTTGACCTTTTACAAGACCTCCCTGATACTCCCAAATCCTAAGGGATCTCACATTAAATTACCTTGATTTTATTTTGTATGGATGCATAAGCATAGAGTTTCCCTCAACAGAATGTAAGTTCCTTGAGGGCAGGGGCCATTTCATTTGTATGTTTGAAACCTCATTTGAGTATCATGCCTAGATCAAAATAAGCACTGCTGCAAAAATAATTGGTGTTTGATTTTCATCAGACTTCAAGTGCTATGATGAGTCCTCCTTACGGTGCCTCTGCTCCATGTGTCCAAGATCAAGAAGTGAATGACAAAGTAGGCATCTGACCTCGTAACTGAAAGCCCACCCTTTTTTCTGCTACAAGGGATTAGATCTCATGACACTTACAGCTTAACAGGAAAATATATTACATATACACATGTCTATATCAATTCAGTAGTTCTAGAACCTATGTATTTTATTTGTGTGGGTACACCTATCATTTGTCTCGGTCTGTAACCCTCTCTCACCCTTTTGTCTTTCCCTCCTTCTCTCTCTGCCTCTCTCTTTCTCTCTGTCCCTCTCTGTCTCTGTATGGCTCTCTCTCTGTCTCTGTGTCTCTGTCTCTGTCTCTGTCTCTCTCTCTCTCTCTCTGACCCTGTTTACTGCCTCTTTTATCTCTGTCTCTCTGTATCTCTATATGTTTGTCTCTTCCCATGTATGTCTCTGACTCTGTTGGCCTCTGCCTCTGTCTCTATGTTTCTGTGTCTCTCTCTGTGTTTGCCTCTCTCTCATCCTCTGCTTCCTCTTCCTCTATGTCTCTCTGTCTATGACCCTGTCTCTCTACTTGCCTCTCTGCCTCTATACATGTATTTTCTCCTGTCTCTGCCTCTCTATTTCTCTATTTCCCTGTTTCTGTTTCTTTCTCTGACTCTGTGTATCCCTATTTCATTCTCTCTTCCCCCCTTCCTTCCCCCCCCACATCTCTGTTTCTCTCTGCCTCTGTCTGTGTCTGTTGGTCTCTCTGTCTTTCCCCATCATTGAACGTCAGAGGATGCAGATAGATAAAAACTGACACCTGGAGTGTTAGCATCCTCTCTTTAATTTAGTCCAAGCATCCATCACCAAACATCAAGTCACACAACTATAATTCTAAATTTAGTTCTCCCACTCCTTCTTCCACTTTGAGGATGTGGCAGAGTGTGCAGGATGCTGGAAAAAGGTTTATTGCTACAAATGTGGACTAATCACGTTGCTTCTTGAGTGGCAAAGTTGCACATACTCAAAACCTATGGAAGATTAAATTCAATCAGACTTAACATGCTAGCAAGTTAATAGATGCATATCTGTTGTAACAGTATGGGCAATGAGGTGCTGTAAATATCTACCTGCATATATAAACTCAAATCACAGCTCTTCTTTCTGAGTCATTAAAATGCTCACCTTCTAATAGTGTTAACGAAAATGGACAGAGACAGAATTACATTCTTTTAGAACTGACCCAATCACACATCAAGTTCCATTAAAACTCAGCCCTGGAGATCAAACTCATGGCATAAAGCAGGCTGAGAGTACTTCTTGACCTCCATTTGCCAGCCTGCATTCCACCGTAAATTTGATTTCAATCTCATTAGAATATCTTTAGGTATACTAAATCTTACATTAGTAAAGAAGACACACAGAGCTTTTAAACTAACACACACCATATCCTCTGATGTTTCCTTGTTGGGCTTGATTCTTGGAAAGACTGGAAAAAACTCTCCCTGCCACTGAAGTCTCATTAAGTTCCTGAAACCATTTCTTCAGGACACAGAGTGCCCAGTATTTCTTTTAGGAAGGCAACTGATGTGGGTATATGGGGTTATTGATGCTCGTTCACATTTTTGGCACAATCCTGCATGGAATAGAGCTTTTTAAGAGAGGAAGGAGGTAGAGAGGCTGTTACTTGGATCTCTCTCATTAGATGTCTTCATGACCACTTCTAGAGTGGGTTAGAGAGGGAGTTCCTTGGATTTCTCTTATTGAATGTCTTCATCACCACTTGTCATGACAGTTATAGTGGGGACAGATAGGTCTCATAGTGGATGGCACAATACATCAGGAGACAGGAAAACCTGAGTTCCAGGTCTGCTTCAGACCCTACTATGCCCGACTCTGGCCAAATCACTTAACCTCTGTCTACCTCAGTTTCCTAAAATGTAATACTAAGGTAATAATACCATCTACCTCATGTCATAAGGATGGAATTAAATAACATATGTAATAAATGTATAGTGATTTGCACATTTTAATTTTCTATATAAATGCTACTATAATCATTAAATGAACCTCAGTGAACTTCAAATTCTACAGATGTAAACTGGGGCTAACAGTGCCAAGGGTAACTTGCTTACAGGATTTTTGTGAGGATAAATTTAGATCATGGTTACAAAGTACTTTGCAAGCTTTAAAGGGCTACATAAGACCAGTTGTCATAACTGTTAATATGTTTAAAAGATTCATGGGAAGGCAGTGTTTTAACAGGGAAAACACTCTGAAATAGGAGACATAGGACCGGTGTTTGCATTCTGGCTCTGCTATTTCCTGACTATGTCATGTTGGGTAAGTCCCTTAACTTTCCTTGTGCTCAGTTTCCCATTCTGTCAAATGAGAGAGTAGGGATAGATGACCTGTGAGGTTGGTTCCAGCTCTGGCTATATGATCTATGATCCAATAATTCTATAATTAATGATCCCCCCCTCTCCCATCAACTGCAGTATGTGACTTATTTCTTTCTCAGAACTCTAAATCTATTACTGTGATTTAGAGCTACAGTGTGTTCTAATAGCCAGGAAGCTGGACATGGAATCCAGGAAGATCTGGGTTCAAATCCAACCTCAAAAACTCAACTCTGATGCTGAGTAATACATTTAATTTCTTTGGGCCCCAGTTTTACCTTCTGTAAAGAGGGATTGAGGGGTCAGGCTCAATGATCTCAGAGGTCGCCTTTAGCACTAAACCTCTCATCCTACGCTCTGTGACCACACCCCTGCTGTCTAGTTTAATAGATATTTTCAGAAATTCACTATGGTCACATTTTTTGTCACCTTATGGGTGAACATATGGTGAGTAATCTCTGGCTATCTTGGTTTGGGATGAAAAACATGATCAGGAACTGCACTGGGAACTTTTCTGTCTTGGTGGAAGTTTCTTGGTCTTCCATTGTTCTGGCATAGCCTTGCCAAACCTAGGATCACCTCAGTGTCACATGAAGGTACCAGCGTGTGCTTTAAGGAGAAGCTGAACCTAGAGTTATTTGAAGCACACACTAGGAAATCAATACTGCTACTCTACATTCATGTCAAGGAGCAATTAGAGTTCAAGTCAGCGTCACAGGTTTATAGTCAGCAAAGGGCTTCAGAATAGAAATAGCAATTTCTCCCTTAAAGATTTCTAAAAAAAAAAAAATGAAATAAATGGGGGCAAAGTGTCAATTCCAAACAGATGCTCCTAAATGCCGTGGCTTCCAACACAGCCCAATGTGTCACAATCCAGCTGTTCTCATCGACTTCTTGCTATAGCAGCAAGACCAATAAAGATATTGGCATCATAACCAGGCTGACAGTTTTGTTGACGATGCAGGAGGCAAAATAGCATCTCTCTTCTGGGCCATGTTAATTACAGAGTGCTGACAGGAGTTTGAAAATAAACCCACATTCCTTGAGTCAATGCCTTACACAGATATCAAGTGAATAACTCAGATTTGACTGACGAGTCTAAGAGAATGGCATCATTTAGCCTCTGTCCATTTACCTCCCTATAAAATCAGCAAGGGGATCTGTGGTGCCTTTCACCTCCACAAACAAAAACATGCAAAGACCTGCATGTAGCCTCTTTATGGTTGATTTGTGGAGGCAGAATATTCTAGTGGATAAAGAAACAGTTATGCAGACAGGAAGATATTAGTTCAAGTCCTTCCTCTGATTACTATGGTGACTCTGAAAAAATCAACCTCTCTATGTTACAGTCAAATCTCTATGTGTATAAGTTGTTGAGAAGGTAATCACCTAGAATTTTAGAGTTTACTCCCTAAGTTTACTCCCTACACCTATGAAATCACAGGTCCCTCCTTTATCTTGTTCAGGGAGTATGAAGTATGACTATCGTCAAACAAATGACATGTACTTAGGTGAAAACCCATTGGGCCACCGTGTCATTAGAAATATATGGCTGATATGGGGCCACAAAACCAAGAAGAGCTGAGTTAAAGTTCTGTCTTGGACACATATTGATTGGCCATATAACCCTTGGAAAGTCAGGATCTTAGGTTTCTGGGCAACACTCCCAGACAGATATTAGAGAGAATTTGCTGATCTTCATTAGTAGAATGAGTTGTTTACTTAGTGGTTTCCTGTATCAATGAAAGTGTACATCCTGTTCCTCTATAAAGCATTTCATAAACATAATGACACTGTATGAATGATAATAGAAAGGTAATAGTTATTATTCTAGTTTCTATTGATTTGGTATTGGTAATATAGATGTACAATGACAGAACGAATAGACTATTGGGCCTGAAATCTGGAAGACTGGCTCAAATACTTCCTCTAAGACTTGAGACCTATGAGATTCCTGGCAAATAAGACCTATGAGATTCCTGGCAAATTCCTGTGCCCACCTGAATTGCCTAGGACTTATATTCCTAGCTGTAAGTTGGCTGAAATCTGTATCAATATAAAGAACTCTTCCAATACTAAAAAAGATCAGGCTGAAAAACACTATGTTTGGAGAGCATTGCTTCAAACACCTTGCTACATGTTACCAAAATTAACGAGGATATAAGAAATGGAACAAAAGACACCACCAAGGAGATGTACTACCACTAAAAAAGATGCTTTAACCATTAAGTAAGGGATATAAGGATAGCAAATGCCCAGCCCAAATATTACACTGGTGTCCACACAAAATCCCCATTGATTCAATTACACAAGCACTGATTAAGCAATAAGCAAGTACTATTCTAGACGTGGTGTGCGTGAGGGTGGGGGGATGGGGAGTGGAGGGGGTGGTTCCTTCATGGACAGGGTACAAGCTTCTTGAGAAAAAGGACTATTTATTTTCTTCTCACTCTTTCTCTTAGCATGCCAGATAGTTTAACTACTATTTGCCATATAGTAGGTGCTTAATTAATGCTTATTGACGGAAAGATTTTTTTTTTAATTGACCCTGCCCTCAAGAAGTTTGTATTCTACTGAGAAGACACAATTTGAATACAAAGTAAGTAACTAAGTAACTTCAGAAAGAAGATACAACTAACAACTGGAAATCAGCAACATGGCTTCTTAACTGTTTTTTTGTGACCCGGACCCCACGGTAGTCTGATAAAGCCTATGGAGCCTAATTCAGAATAATGTTTTTAACTACATAAAGTGAAATACACAGTATTACAAATGAAGCTAATTATATTGAGACAAATTATCAAAATATATTTTCTTCAAAACCAAGTTCACAAACCTGAAATTTAATCACAGTACCCTTGTGGGTCCTTAAATTCTAGGTAAGGGCTCCCCAAACTAGAGAAAAGTGTCAATAGAACTGGATTGGGCTAATGTTATAGAAATTTTGAGGATTATATTGAATAGAATCACCCAGGATAAAAATCACTGATATTATTTGCACCAACTGAGGGATTCCTTATAATGATAAGGTCATGTATCACTTGAAGAGTCAAGGAAGGAAGGGAACCTGATTATGGAACAAGACAACAAAGCCTCAGGGGTTAAAAGTTGGGATGCTTAAAACAAAGTTAAAGACCAGTCAAGGAACTGATTTATTCACATCTTGAATTCACTCGTGGAAACAAGGGCGCTTTAAAGACAGTGTATGTTTAATGGGGTAGGTTTGATATGGGCAATCGTATAGGCTGTATTTTTGGGGGAGGGAGGGCAAAAGCTATGTGTACCCAAATGATGTAATTTAATTCAAGGGTCATTTTTATTGATACATACATACATGTATGTGTGTATGTATGTATATATATGCATACATATATACATAAATATTGTGTATGTGTGTGTATGTACACACACACACACAAGAAGCTGGTCTTCATTTCCTCTTAAAGGTGTGGACTGGATGACACAATATAAAGTCACTTGAAAGGAGAAAAAATAAAGAAAAAAGAAATTTCCATGATAATTTTGTTATACAGTTGAAAGGAATAGCAAGTTGTGCACAGTAGATTTGCAGTTTCATGTGCAATCATCTTTTTATTGTAGTATGTTATGGAAATGCTTGTTTTATTCCATAAATTAATAAAAAATAAATTGTTTGTGTTTGCTTCATTATCACTTTCTGCAGATGTCATGATATAGGCACAAAGGCTTCCCCTGCAATCAGAGATTTCTCTATGTTTGAGAAAAGAGAAGTAGCTGCTTGGAATTCCACTGGGATGGAGACTACATTCATGCTGTGTGTCCGCTGCATCAGTATTTGCAAACCAGCTAAAGAAATCCTGAAAGAGAGTCACTGGGAAAAGAGTCAGATGGATGAGGGCCAAGAACAAAAGAATAAGATCCACTGAAGTAAGATTCAAAAGTCAAAAGCAGGATGGAGGTAATGGTAAACAAGTGATAAATCCATTCACAGGCAGGAGGCCAGGTAATATGTGAGCTCATATGTATGACTTAACCTCACTCTTACAGGGAAAATAAACAAACAAAAAAAAATAAAGTGAATGAATGAATGAATGAATGAATGAATGCATAAATAACTGAATAAATAGATGAATGAATAAGAAGATGAATAAGTAAATGTATAAATGAAAAAATAAACCAGCAAATAAATAGATGAATAAAACAAATGATGGATGAATGAATCTCACTACAATCTGACTTTTTTTTTTTGCTTTCTGTATCATTCTCCTTCAGTCATACTGTACTACAAGCAAACTGGCCTGCTAGCAATTCCCTCTGCAAATTATTCCATCTCTAGCCCCCTTGATATTCCATAGGGACCTATGGAATATATTCCCACATTACCTTTACCTCAGAGACTCCCTAGCTTAAGTATTATCTCCCATGTGAGTTCTTTCCTCATCGAAACTTCTGTTTCCCACCAACTTTTAACAATTTCTCCCTCTTGAAATTACTTGAAAGATTATATGATTTTATACTTTATATTATATTGTAAATATTATATTGTATATGTTTATATAATGAGAGGTGACATGGTAGAGTTGATAGAGACATGGCCTAGTTCAAATCCTCAATCAAACCCTATACCTTTGTGATTCTGAGCAAATAGTGTTGACTTCTCCATGGCCATGTCAACTGTGTGATTATAGTTTGCAAAAGAGTTCCTGATCTGCTTAGGTAAAGATAGGTTTGTACACGGTAATATGTACACCAATGAAATCTTAAATCTAATCCCTCAAGTATACCTTGTATATATTGATATAAGATGTATATAGCAGCTCACTGTAGAATATGAGTTAGTGGAGGCTAAAATCCTTTTCTTTTTGCTTCTGCGTTTCTGTTATGTGCTGCAGATGCAGCTTTACATGGTGGAGGTATTTCTGAAGACAGGAAGTCATGACTCAGATTCTGCCTTTGACATAAATTGACTGTGAGACCAAAGACAACTCTCTTTAATGCTCTGTGCTAGAGACAACCTATTTATATTTATTTTTTAAAATTAATTTTTTTAATTTTTAATTTATGAAATAGAACAAGCATTTCCCTATCATTGCAGAATAATAAGATGACAGCCCCTGAACATACACATCTATAATGTGTTAGTCCTTTTAAATATACCTATCGGTTCTTTTATGTATAAATAAATTTATTATGTAAATTTCTTTCTTTCTTTTTTCCCTTACTCCCTGCCCTACAGGTGGCTACTATTAAACACACACATATGCATGCATAGATACATGTATATATACATAGATACACATATACGGAAAATCATTCTACAAATACTTCTATTTATCAGTTCTTTCTCTGGATACAGACATCTTCCTTTATAGTTCCTTTGTAGTTAATTTGGGAATTTATAATAGTCAAAATGACTTAGTCACTCAAAATTGATCTTAAAAACAATATTGCTATTATGGTATACAAATTCTCTCGGTTCTGCTCATTTCACTCTTCTTTATTTCAACAATTCTTTAAGAATAAGTTACATCAGAAGTGTAGATCTGCTTTAATACCATTATTTTCCTCATCAGAGAGTTCTCTATACTGAAATACAGTGGTAAATAAAATCTTAGGTCTAGCCCAAAACATTCTCCTCATCCTGTAGCCTAGCCCCATGTCCTGCATAGAGTAGACAGAGGCTTGTTGAATTCAGTTGTACCAAATCACATTTTATTGATGACAGCGACACTTTGCCATAGTCTGAAAAACCCTTTGATAGTTTTATACTATCTTGAGGATGAAACATTTTTCTTTCCAATAGCTATTCCACCCATCATAGCTCTTTCTTCCTTGCCCTCCCCCTTCCCCTGCCAACAAAATGAAGAATGAGTAAGACAAGGAAGTGAAATTTAAGTGGAAGAAAATAATCAATTATTCAGGAGCATATAAAATTTGCTGTAATTTATAGCAAATATAGGAAATATGTGTCAGACCTAGGTCAGGCTTAATTCTCTAAACAACAGGAAGAATCAAGCACTTTGATTGTATTGAGGAATAATTGATGAATTCCAGTTAAACAACACATACAGACTTCTCCAGTGGTCCCCTACATGAACTGTGGTTAATGGCCAGAACTGGCCTGAACCGTCTAGCATCACTTAAGATGGAAGGGAAACATAGGTCCCTGACAATCTCACTTTCTATATTTTTTTTTGGCAGAGCACACTTGTCTGAATTTTGAGTTGAGGCAATAGAAGTCTTATCAACAGTTAAATGGCTCCATTACATTCTTTTCCTTATAACATTCTCCTTTCTTATAGCAATGAATTATTTTTGGAAATGTCCTTAAAAGTACTTGGTTAGCTAATTCAAAAGAAATTACAGAGAATTTCCCCTCCACATGTATACAACATACACACACACATGATTGCTAACTAACCCTATTGACCAACATTTATACATCCTAATCAAAAAAGAATTAAATAATGTTTATTTTAAATATTTAAAAATTGTGAAATACTATTGTTCTCCTATGAAGTAATCTCCCTCTTTTATGTTTTTTCTCCTACCATCATGTTTTCTTGGAACTGATTGATTTTATTAGGTATGATACTGCTTCTACTTGATTCAACTCCAAGACCTGAGATATTTCTTTTTCCCATAGAAAACTTGTTGCTGAAATGTTTTCTTTTGGGAGCGAAATGATTGGCTTATGAGAAGACAAAATGTGAAGCATTTCGGTTCATTATGTAAAACAGCTGAAGGCCTTGGTGGGAAAGGTTCATTCCCTTTTCTAGATTGAATAACTAAATAAGAACATAACTAAATATAAGAAGCCCTTTTACCCAATGATAACTCAAATGATCTTATAATTAGCTTTCACAATGAAAGATTCATAGGAATCTCCTAGTTTGGGAAAATAGGATGTAATTACAATGCAAATGATTTCTTTCTACTCAATAATATACTTTATTTTTCGGAAAGTTTAGCAACGACTTAAAGAACCGATATATGGAGGCAGAAATCTGCATATTCCTTTTATTTGGGGCAGCATATGTACACAATGAAATAGAGAAAATGTATTATTCTCTAGTATCACAACACAACTGGAACAAGAAAGATTCCATATGCTGTTTTACTTTGCTAGACAAACATTTCTCCCAAACATGTACTCATGGGATTAACTTTACTTTCTTTGTAATTAGAATCTCTTGGGAATTACATTTTTTGGTGTATCTGTTATAGCTAAGAATTTGCATACACACACACATGCTCAATGTGTTGATGTGTGTGTGTGTGTGTGTGTGTGTGTGTGTATTTCCCTGATGTCACACTTATATCTACCTCTCTGAAATTTCCATATACTGATCCGAGTTCTACATTCTGGTCGCTAACAGAAGAGATCTAATCTCTCTTCCCAGGAACATCTCTTCAAATACTTGAGGACAGCTAATATGTGGCCCCCACCCCACTCTCTCTCTCTTTTTTTTACATACTCAACACCTTGAAATTCTTCAACTAATTCAAACTAACAAGCATTTATTAAATATCTTCTATGTATTAGGTCCTGGTGCTAGGTGCTTGGAATATTAAAAGAAAAAAAAGAAATAAAAACAGTCCCTGCCTTTGAGGAAATTGCATTATATTGTGAGAGATGCAACATATAAACAGATCAGAATGTAAAGGAGAATTTGATGAGGTAGAGAATATCTCCAACTAAGCAGTCCAGGGCATTTATCTTGATATGAAATGTATTTCTGCTCTGTAACCATCTCTTTTCCTTCCTCTGGATTACTTCCAGGTTCTCAATGCCCATCTTAAAATGGGGCACCCAAGAGAGGACACAATATTGAAAATGTTGGCTGATCATTGTAGAGCAAGAAAGAACAAATCATCATCAGTCTAGTGCTTGTCCCTTTGCATCTCAGTGCAGCTTAACAAGCTCTCATGCCATAATAACACTTGACTTAAATTGTGCTTTCTCTCAAATTAAACCTCCAGCTCTTTTTAGAGGTCATGTGCTGTCTACCTGTGCCTACTACCCCCTCTTATACTTGCTGAATTAAATTTTTAGACCTTTGGTTAGAACTTTATATCTATCCCTATTTATTTTGATCTCAGGCTGATAGTATCTTAGATTTAGAGCTGTAATGGACTTTAATGGTCACCTACTAATTTTAGAGATTAGAAAACTGAGGCATAGAGAATTTCGGGGATTTGACCAGGAACACAAAACTATTTAGGTTCTTAAGGCAGGATTTGAACATAGGTTTTTCTGATTTCAACCACAATGATATATGAACTATATATTTGTTCTAAACTTTCAATTTATTTTTGAATCTTGACTTTGTCATCCAATAGTGTTTTTTGGTTGTTTGGTTTGTAAAATCCCTCTTAAATTTATGACAATATCCAAGGGCAATAAGCATTTCACCTATTCCTTTATCCAAGTCCATGACAAAACATGTTAAATGCCTTTGATCTAAGCATAAATCCCAGAGTCAGTCCATTGGCAATCTATTTTAAAATTAAAATCACAAATCATTAGTGATGGTATCTTAGATCCAGCTATTCAACTACTTATGTATATAACTAACTGTACTATGATCTCAGATATATTGTTTTATTTTTTTCTGGAACAATAAGAACTACTGTATCAAGCACATTGCCAAAGTATATCTATACCACACCTTTCATTAACTAGCTTTAGAATCATGGCTACTTCACATAGCCGATATCAAACTGAAATAGAAATATACACAATTGGGTCCTATTCCTGCCTTACAAACTGTATTATCTTAGGTAAATGATTTAAATTTTCAAAGATTCAATTTCTTTATCTAAATGAAGATAAGAATCCCGCATAGGTTATAGAGCATTTAGGAGAATAAAAAAAAATGTGTATTAAAACACTGCAAAGCACCTATAAAAATGTCAGTCATTATCAATAGGTCTCTTAAAAAAGAAAATAAGTTGAGTGTGGTCCAAATTGTATTTTTTTAATGAAGATATGCAGCTTCTTTGTGAACACTACTTCTTTTATAGGTGTTCCCTAAGAATCTCTTTCATGAATTATATGGACAGGACCTTATCATCTCTCACCTGGTTGTTTGTAAGAGTCTGCTAGCTAGTCCACCAAACTCACATTTCTCAACCCTCTGATCCATGTCCCATGCTGTCACCAGAGTCATTTTTCTTTATTTTTAAATATTTGTTTTTAGTTTTCAATATTCTTTTTTAACATTTTGAGTTCTAAATTATTGCCCCCTCCCCAAGATGGCATGCAATCTGATTTTAGCTATGTATGTATGATCATATTAAACATATTTTCACATTAGTCATGTTGTGAAAGAAGAATCAGAAGAAAAGGGAAATATCATGAGAAAGAAAAATAAAAGAGAAAATAGTCTGCTTCTATCTGCATTCAGACCCCATGGTTCTTTCTCTGGATGTGTATAGTAATTTACATTATAGTAATTTACATATTTACATTACTTTACATTATCTCATAATGTAAAGTCTAACAAAGTTGGTCATTGTACAATGTTGTTGTTACTATGCACAATGTTCTCCTGGTTCTGCTCACTTCCATCAGCATCAGTACAGGCAAGACTTTCCATTTTTTTACTTTTGTTTTCGTTTTTTCTGAAATCTGCCTGTTCACCATTTCTTATGGGACAATAGTATCTCAATACATTTGTATGCCACAACTTGTTCAGCCATTAAGGAATTGATGGGCATCCCCTCAAATTCCATTTCACTCCCAACACAAAAAGGACTGCTGTATTTTTTTACATATCAGTCCTTTTCCCTTTTTATGATTTCTTCGGGATACAGACCTAGTAGTGGTATTGCTGGATCAAAGAGCATACATAGTTTTATAGCCATTTGGACATAGTTTCAAATTGCTCTTCAGAATGGTTGGATCAGTTCACGACTCTACCAACAATGCATCAGTGTTCCAATTTTCCTACATCTTCTCCAACATTTGTCACAGAGTGATTTTTCCAATGAGCAGCTCTGAAACTGTTCCCCCTCAACTCAAGAAACTCTAATAGCTTCCCATTCCAAGAATCATATATAATTTCTTGATATTTAAACTCTTCACAACTTAGTCCCTTCCAACTTTTCCAGTCTTTTCACGTATTATTCTGCTCTATTTTCTGGCTCTCCTCACATCATATTCCTTGGTTCACTGCCTTTGCAATTGCTGTCAACAATCCCTTGAATGTTCTTTTATCTTCACATACCACTTTTTAAGTTCATGCTTTCAATCAAAACTCATCTCAAGCACTGCTTTCTTCATGACTTTCTTCATTGTCCTCTTCCCCAAACCACCTTACCTATCCATATCATTATTTTTGTATGGCTTTTAAATAGGCTCATATAAGTGCAAGGTGTTTTAATTATAAGAATGATCAAAGTAACATAGAAAAGGTAATGTGAGCATTCAGCATTGTGAAACACTTTTCCTTTATGCTATGGGAACATTTGGACATCTCCTTGACCTGAAGAGACCTTATTTCCATTCATACATAATCTTCCTCTCAGGACAAATGGCAGTTATAGAAATCTAATGTTCTTGTGAGGAAATATGAGATATGTTACAAGATTCCTAAAAACAATCATGATTTTTTTCAAACCATATCAGAAGAGCAATAATATTTGAAGTGGAAAGGGACTTCAGAATTTATGCAATTTTAAAGATGAGGACATCAAAATCCAGGGAGATGACTGGGAAAGTCAGTACTTAATTTGAGGTGTTTAAAAATAAACAAAGCAATATCAACATTTTGGATTCTGCTTCATTTATATTCTCCCCTACTATACTATGATGACTTTTAGATCTTAGAATGAAGGGTTGTTTCTTTTCAATATGATGAGCTTAAGGTTCAATAAAAAAGTTTGAGGTTGTCCAACACATAGATATAAAGTGAGACCTCACCTACAAGGGAGGTATATACTTATGGAAAGTTCATGAAGTCAATTAATGTTTTTTTTATCAATCCAGTCTAACTGCATTTATGCTCCATATTTAAAAACTGATAAACAGAGAAAGCTGAAGATTATGCTTATGAAATGGAAAGCATCCAAAGTAGCACAACCAGGATGATGAAAAGCCTTGATTCCATGCTAATGAGGACAAGAAGAATGAATTAGAATTTTTTACCCAGGAAAAGAGAAGATTCAGGAGGTGACATGACATGACAACCATCTTCAATATCTGAAGGGTTGTCATATGCAAGAGTAGTTAAATTTATTCTATCTAGCTTAGAGAAAAGAACCAAAAGGATTTGGCAAAAGTTGCCGAAGCAAAAATATCCTTGATATGGAAACAAAACAAACATAAAACAAAAAACATTTACATATGCAAACATATATACACCTATATGTATAGATATATTGTAAATTAAATATGTGCATGTATAGACATATATGTTTATGTATATATGCATGTGCACAATGCATCTATCTATATATGCATGTGTGTATTTACATATATGTATACACATATAGACAGATGTGTGTATGTGTATGTTTGTGTGTGTGTGTGCATGACCCCTAAACTATAAGAGCCTGCCTTGGGAAGCAATGAATTCCTTGCAAATTTAGGTCTCCAAATACATACTTTATAACCACATATTGCATACGATATAGAAGAGATTGTTTTCAGGTATGAGTTGCACAATTTACCATAAAAAATATCTCCCAACTCTGAAATTCTGTTATTTTGTGAACATATTAGCTATCTTTTTTTTTTCCAATATTTTTCCCAGTGCCGAAAGCCATTTCCCAGGGGATTACCATCTTCTCAATGCTTTGCTGAATTTGGGGAGTACTTGCCATAAATTCAAAGTCCTCTTGTGAATAATTGTTACACGTATCACAGTTTAGGCTCACACTACTGAGCATAACTCTAACATTTGTCAAAACTCTGACTTTAGCCTTGGTGAGAAATATTACTAGTCAAAGTTGTACTAAATTGGAGTGGAAGCCTACACTGAGGTCATCCTATCCACTTTAGAAACAAGCTCTTTTCCCGATGTCATACAAAAAGCAGTTCTAATTCAATAGGTATAACATAGTTCTATGTGTAGACATGCCTACTTTTATGTCAAGTAGCACTTAATGATTTTATGTCAGCATAATAATAGAAACATGACATTCAACCACGACCAGTCTGTATATTTTTGGAAACATCATTTATAAAGGGCAGAGAATGTTGAGTCTTGGCTCTGCTTGCTTCCCTTTGGAATCTATCATTTGCCAAAGTTGAACTTTCAGTAGTTCATAATATGGTCATGGTTGTGTTCTCTCTACTATTACTTAGTACAGAAAATTTCAAAATATGAAAAAAAAAACTTTCAAAGTTTAAGAGAAGAGAATAAAGCAGAGAAGCATTTTATATGAAAAATAATACAATAAAAACACAACCTCTTTGGGATTAAGTAGACTAAAATCTCAAAGTTATTGAGCCAACAATTATGTAATATTTGAAAATCTAAGAAGCATAGGTTTTTATAGGTTTAGACTTGAAAAAAACCTTAGAGACCATTAAATCCAACATTTTCATTTTATTGATGAGGTAACTGAGTGAGATTAAATGATGTTCCCAGGGACAAATGTTTGTTAAGTGTCTGAACCAGGATTCGAACTCAGGTCTTCCTGATGCCAAACCCTTAACCATTATCCCATTTAACTATCTCAATTAGAATTGGGTAGAGGGGCATTAAGTGAATTATAGTGCCAAGAACAAGAGGGGTAATAAACCTATGACACACTCTGCACTGATCAGATCACACACTGAATCTTGTGTGTGTGTTTGCACTAAAGAAAGAACATTAATAAGCTGAAGAGTATACAGAGCAAGGTGATAAGGTTGGTGAATTTCAGGATTATACAATATGGAGTTTGGTTGAAGGAACTGGCCTGTTTAGTCAGAAAAGGAGAAGACTTAGGGCAGACAAAATAACTTTCTTCATTTTTTTTAAAATGGTTTTCATAGAGAAAATATATTAGGCATGTTCTTCTTGACTCCAGAAAAAAAGAACTGGAAGCAATAGGGAGAAATTGAAGGGAAGTAAATTTAGGAAGAAGAAAAAAATGAGTACTGAATAATGCAAATTGCTGCCTTGACAAGTGACACATTGCCCCTCATTTGATATGTTTAAGATGGGACTGGACAACCATTTTTGAGGTATATTGTAGAGGTAAATCTTTTTTTTTTTTTTTCCCCAGTATAGGTTGGATTACATGGTCAAAGAGTTTTCTTCAAAATCATAAATTTGTGCTTTTGTGAGAGTAATATATTGTGTCTGACTCTGTGATCTACCATAATTCTTCTTAGTTATTATGGTATTTATAGAATGATGAGTTCTGTAATTTCATTTAGGAATGGAATAAAAAAAAATTCTTCAAGACTCTTCTGTCAATGAGCAAAGCCAAGAAGGCAGAATAGAGAAAGCACTCAGCTGTGCTCTCCCAACATTTCCCTTCAAACAGTTTTAAAATAACACTTAAAACTGAATTCTGTAGTGGCAGAGTAAGCACAGGATCAGGATAAAATATTTTTCCAGGTAAGGACAACTTAGGATGTTGGAAAGAGAGGTCTGTAACATGAAGATGGAGTCTGACATAGTGGTAGAGACAGAAACAACAGCAACTTTGGAGCTCTGAAGCCAGAGATATTAAGGAAAGATGGCAAATGCACAGGAAAAAAAAATAAGAGGGCAACTAGCACTGGATGCAGGACCAGATTCCATTCAACAATCCCATTGGTTATACCAATTTGGGGGACATAGTTCAAAGGTGGAAAGGAGGTCAAATGGAAGTGGGAGTCCTGAGAGACAATTGTGACAATTCCATGGTTTCTAACCACTTCTAGGTCACTGTTAAAGAGCAGAGGATAGCACTTCCAGGCAAGAGGGAGTGGAAGTTATGAGGGATAGTATCACTTTTGACCACAAGGAATCAGGGACTATGAAGGACAGTATCTCTTCTGGTGCTAAGGGATCAGGGGCTCTTCAAGGGTAAAGAACAGAGTGTGGACCAGGAAAGCAGTTACCATACCTCTTCCAAAATCATACCATCATTGAATCAATGAAAACTTCAAAACTCCCGAAAGCTTTGAAAACTATCAATGGAAAAAGCATAAAGCTTGAGAGAGTGCACCACTCCATTCCAGAAATAGAGCTTAACTTTAACATAAAATTCAAAATGAAGAAATATGGCAAAAAATGAATAAACAACAATAACAAAAAGAACCTGACCATAAAAAGCTACTATGGTTATACGGTAAACTAAGACATAAATTCAGAAGAAGAAAATGATGTAAAAAAGCAATAAGCCAAGCCTCAAAGGAAAAAGAAAGAAGCAATTGGACAGAAGCTGAATAAGAATATCTGAAAGAGCTAAAAATGATTTTTAAAATAAAATGAATGAAAGAAGAATTACGTAAAGATATGAAAATCAAGGACAAAAATATGAAAAGAAAATTAATAGTTTGGTAAAAGAGGCACAAAAATACTGAACAAAATAACAATTCAAAATTAAAGAATTGGTCAAATAGGAAAGAGGTACAATATCTCACTGAAGAAAATAATTCCTTAAAAATGAGAGTTTGTCAAATAGAAACTAATGACTCTATGAAACATCAAGAAGCAATCAAGCAAATTCAAAAGAATGAAAAATACTGTAAAAAAATGTGAACCATCTCAAGAAACACAACTTACCTGCAGCATAGATTGAGGAAAGATGATTTAAGAATTATTAGACTGAAATACAGGACCAAAAAATAAGCATATATATATGACCTTTTCACAGGGGTCACAGGGGTTGCCTAAGACCATCAGAAACACATATTTCCAATGGTCTTAAGAACCAAGACATCGCTCCTCTCTCTGTCTCCGGGCAGGTCCACCCACATGCAGATACACCCATGATTTAGAGTATTAAAGGGTCACGGCGTTAGGAAGGTTGAGAACCACTGCCCTAGGTCAATGAAAAATACTAAAAGGAACCAGAGAAAAATCATCCAAACATCATGCAATCACAGTCAGGATAACAGAAGAGTTAGCAGCTTCTATGTTAAAGGAGTGGTAGACTTAGAATATGATATTCTTGAAGGCAAAGAAGCTGAGATTAAAACCAAGAATAGCCTACCAAGAAAAACTGAATATAGTCCTTCAACATAAAAATGAAAATTTAATGAAATAGAGTGCTTTTTAGCATTCTTGATGGAAAGACCAAAGCTGAATAAAAATCAAGCTTTCAAATATAAGACTCAAGAGAAGCTGAAAAAGGTAAACATGAAAGAAAAATCATAAGGAATTCAATAAGGTTAAACTATTTAGCTTTCTATATGGGAATATGATACATGTAACTTCTAAGAACTTTATCATTATTAGGACAGATAGGATTCTTCAGAGAAATAGGTTAGGAAGCAAGTTGATTATTTTGAGATGATGTAAAATAATGGATAGACAAGAAAGAGGAGTAGCCAGGAGAAAGGGGAAGGAAGAGGAATAATGGAGAGAATTATCTCACATTAAAAGGCATGAAAGGAAAAGCTTATATAGTAGAGAGGGCTAAGATCTGGGGGGCAGCAAAGTTTAAACCTCATTCACATTTAAACTGTCTTTTAGGGGAAACACACACACACATATATATACATCTATGTACATATGTATGTATGTATTCAACTGGTAATATAAATCTATCTCACCCAACAGGGAAATAAGAATAGAAAGGGATAAAGGAAGGGGTGGGGTTCCAAAAGGGAAGTCAGATAAAAGAAAACAGTGGTCAGAAGGAAAATAAACATTAGAAGAGTGAAAGGGGAAAAAAAAGAAAGGGGGGGGGGATAAAGGGAAGAAAATAAGAAGGAAAGAAAGGCACAGTTAGTAATCCTAGTTGTGAATGTAAATGAGATGAACTCACTAATGAAATGTAAGCAGAGAACAAAATAGATGAGAAACAAGAACCCCATTATATATATATATATATATATATATATTTTTTTTTTTTTTAAGGAACACACTTGAAACAGCAAGATACACATAGTTAAAAGAAAGAGCTGAAGCAAAATTTATTGTGTTTTAGCTGAAGTAAAAACAACCTAAGAAAAAGGAATAGGCAGGGAAACTACATCTTGCTAACAGGAACTGTAAACAGTGAGGCAATATAATACTAACCAAATTGTATATCATCAAAATCATTAAAGGCAACATCAAATGAATTACAGGAGGAAATAAAAGTAAAACTATACTTGTGGGGAACCTCAACTTTTTTTTTTCTCAGAGCAAGATAAATAAAACCATAAAATTAAAAAAAAAATAAGTCAAGGCGATTTACAGAGTTGTAGAAAGTTTAGATATTGATAGACCTCTGGAGAAAACTTAATGGAAAAAGAAAAGAATATATGATTTTGTCATCTCTACATATAAAACACTTTCACAA
>CM053592.1:175920994-175935429 GCA_028646515.1 Pseudochirops corinnae
GAAAAAAAGAATAAAATATTGTTTAATTTATTATTTCTTAATTGATCATTGATTAATTTTATTAAAAAAAGAAAGTAGTAAACCAAACTACTAGTTTGAAAAATGAAAAAGGTGAAAGTATTACTATTGGAAATTAAATTTAAACACTAATCAGGAGGTGGTGGGGTTTTTGTCCATTTATATGCCAATAAATTTGACAATCTAAGTGAAAAGGATGAATATTTTTCAAAATATAAACTACCTAGATTAACAGAAGAGGAAATAGTTTGTTTAAATAACCCTATCTTGGAAAAATAAATTGAACAAGCCATGAATGAATTCATGGGAAAAAAATCCCTGGTATCAGATGGATTTAGAAGTAAATTTTACCAAACATTTAAAGAACATTTAATCCCAATACTATATAGACTATTTGAGAAATTGGTAAAGGAGAAGTTCTACCAAATTACTTTTGTTACACAAATATGGTTTGATACCTTATCCAGGAAGAGCAAAAATAGAGAAAGGAATCTTTAGACCAAATTCCTTAATGAATATTGATGCAAAAAAAAGAAAATGGAAGAAAAGAGATTACAGAAATATGTCACAAAAACATACATTATGATCAGGTGGGATTATACTAGGAGTGCTGAGCTGGTATATCATTAGGAAAACTGTCAATATAATTGAACACATCAGTAACACAAACAAGAAAAATCATATGATTATATCAATATAGGGAGAAAAAATCTTTGACAAAATACAATACACATTCTTATTTTAAAAAATCAGAAAGAATTGGAATCAATACAGTCTTTCTTAAAATGATAAGTAGTATCTATCTAATACCAAGAGCAAACATTATCTGTAATAGGGATAATCTTGAAGCCTTCGCAAAAAGATTTGGGGTGAAGCAAGAATGTTCATCATTCCCTGTATTATTCAGTATTGTACTAGAAATGGAAACAATAGCAATAAGACAAGAAAAATATATTGAAGGTGGAAAATAGACAATGAGGAAACAAACCATCACTTTTTGAAGATAACATGATGGTATAAAAAATCCTAGAGAATCAAATAAAAACTAGTTGAAACAATTAATAACTTCAGCAAAGTTGGAGGATACAAAATGAACTCACATAAAAGATTAGCCTTTCTACATACTAACAACAAAACTCAGAAGGAAGAGATAGAAAGTGAAATTCCATTTAAAATAACTGTAGACAGTTTTAAATACTCGGGAGTCTACCTGCCAAGACAAACACATGGATTGTATGAAAAATTACAAAACACTTCACACAAATAAAGGCATATCTAAACAATTGGAAACATATTAATTGCTCATGAGTTGGGCAAGTCAATATGATAAAAATCACAACCCAATTAAGTTAATTAACTTATTTAGTGGCATGTCATTCAAACCACCAAATAATTATTTTATAGAACTAGAAAAGTAACAATGAAATTCATCTAGAAGACCAAAAGGTTAAGAATATTAAAGGAATCAATTAAAAAATTGCTAAGGAAGATAACTTAGCAGTTATGGTTTGAAAACTGTATTACAAAGAGGTAATCCTTAAAACAGTGGTTCTCAACCTGTGGGTCACAAGCCCTTTGGGGGGTCACCTAAGACCATGAGAAAACACTTATTTCTGATGGTCTTAGGAACCAAGACACCACTCCTCTATCCGTCTCCAGGTGGGTCCGCCCACATGCAGATATGCCCACAGATGAGTATTAAAGGGTTGCAACATCAGGAAGGTTGAGAATCACTGCCTTAAAACAATCTGCTACTGGCTAAGAGACAGAGTGGTGGATCCATGGAATACATCAGGCACATAATGCACAGTTGTCAAGACCATAGTAATTGATGATATCCTAAGTAAATTAGAGGAACATGGGAAAATACACCTCTTAGATCTTTGGATAAGGTAAGAATTTATAACTGAACAAAAGAGTAAAAGGATCACAGAAAGTAAAATAGGTAATTTTGATTACATGAAATTTAAAAGGTTTTGCACAAACAAATGCAGTCAAAATTAGAAGGAAAAAGGGAACTGATGGAGTATCTCTGATAAAGGCCTCATCTCTCAAATATATGGAGAACTGAGCCAAATTTACAAAAATAAGAGGCATCCTCCTGTTGATAAAAAGCTAAAGAATATGAACAGGCAGTTTTTAGAAGAAATCAAAGCTAGCAATAATAACATCAAAAAGGCTCTAAATCACTATTGATTAAAGCAACACAAATCGAAACAACTGTGACATACTGTGTCATATTTATCTGATTGGCTAATATGACAGAACAGAACAATGACAAATGCTGGAGGGGATATGGAAAAACTGGGACACTAATGCACTGTTGGAATTGGGGACTAGCCAAACCATCCTGGGAATCTGGAACTGAGCCTAAAGGATTATAAATAAACTGTGCATGTCTTTTGACCAGCAATACCACTACTAAATTTGTAACCCAAAGACATCAAAGAAAATGATTTATTTGTGCGAAAATATTTATAGCAACTCTTTTTGTGGTTTCAAAGATTTGGAAATTGAAGGAATGCCCATCAACTAGAGAATGGTTGAACAAATTGTGGTATATGGTTGTGTTGCCATATTATTGAACTATAAAAAATGACAAGCAGGATGGTTTCAGAAAAACCTGGGAAGACTTAGATGAACTCATGTAAAATTAAATGAGCAGAGCCAGTAGAACATTGTTCATAGTAACAATATTATAAGGAGCAATTGTGAAAGACTGAGCTATTCTTACTAATACAATGACCTAAGATAATTTCAAAGGACCTATGATGAAAAATGCTATTCATCTCCAGAAAGCGAATTTGTGGTCTCTGAAGGCATATTGAAGGATACTTAAGAATATCTTATTTTGTTTTTATTTGTTTTATTTTGCAATGTGGCTAATATGGAAATATGTTTCGCATGACTTCACATGTGAAATCAATATCAAATTGCTAGCGTTTTCAATGCAGGGCAGGGACAAGAGGGAGCCAAAGAATTTGGAAATCAAATAAAAATAACAGTTAAAATATTTTAAATATGATTGGGATATATTATATATATACATATATACACATATATATTCATATATATGTGTATGTGCATGTATATCTCTATCTATCTATCTATCTATCTATCTATCTATCTGTCTGTCTGTCTGTCTGTCTGTCTATCTATCCACCCATCCTTCCTTCCTTCCTTCCATCTATTCATCCATCCATCCATCTATCTATCTATCTATCTATCTATCTATCTATCTATCTATCTAAACTGCTTTCATGGTTCCCCAAGCTATCTTAAGGCAGAGGATCCTTCAACTTAGGAAAATGAAGGAAAGAAATATGTGAAAATCACCTAGGAATTAAATTTACTGAATTTCATTGTATAACTCTGCATGTTTTTATTAAATACCTTTATCCACAGAATCATGGAAGATTTTGTTGGAAGGAATATCAGGTTACTAGTCCAACTCATACATAAAGGAATTCTGACAATTCGTCATCCAATGTCTTTTTGAAGACCTTAAAAAAAAGAAATTCCTACCACTCTTGAAGCACTTTTTCTATTTTGGGATGGCTCTCATTGTTAGAAAATATTTTTCTGATAACAAAACAAATCAAACTTGCATATACTTTCCTTTTTTGACAGAGATGTAGAATATCCCATATAATGTCAGGATTGATTAATATTGCAGAATTTATTTATTTTTTTTCTTTAATTTAATGGGTAGTTTTCTTGGTGAAGGAAGGGAAAAAATAAATGTGTAAGTAAAGGTGACATAAAAACAGATATATTGATAACTATTAAAATGTCAGTTCTACTTTATTAAGGTTATTTAGAAATAGATTACACATGAAACTAAATGAAAAAAATCATACAGATTCTTTTTTCAATCAGTTCTCCAAACTAACTTTATCCCTTTGTATATCTTACTCTTATCTCCATCATCTTTCTATCTCTCATCGATCTCCATATCTCTCTGTATTAATCTAATTTTGCATGTGTATATATGTTTATCTATCTATCTGTCTGTCTGTCTGTCCGTCCGTCTGTCCATCCATCCGTCCATCCATCCATCCATCCATCCATCTATCTAATTTGTGAAATATATAGCCTTCACTTATAGTACTCCAATGAAATCTGTGATTTCATGAATTTTAAAATTGTTACCATTGATTTAGATCACAACTCTTCCATATTTTAAGTATTTTTAAAAGTTGCTTTATTCAAAATTCATTATTTTTTGGCCAACTGGGAGATGTTTCTCTAAACTCAGCTTGAGTCATTCTTGGGCAATGGAAATACAGTTTATTACCACTTTTATGTTCAAGAAGTAGCCTGACTGACATCATCATCATCATCCCTAACATTTATATAGTGATTTCAGACTTGCACAATGCTTTTGTTGTTTCATCCTTTTCAGTCACGTCTGACTCTTTGGAATTCCTTTGGAGATTTTCCTGGCAGATGTGCTGAATGCATGTCTTTCTCCAGCTCATTTTACAAATGAAGAAACTTAGGAAACATGGTTAAGTGATTTGCCTAGGGTCACACAGCCAGCAAATTTCTGAGGCAATATTTGAACTCAGGAACAAGAGTTTTCCTAATGCCAGGCTTGTACCACCTAGCTGCAAAGTGCAATACATGTACTATCTCATTTTTTTACTCAAAATTCCTTGTTACTGGTCTTCTCTACACTTTATAGAATATGAAATTAATTCACAGAGAGGACGAATGATGTACTCATGGTCACACAGTGAGTATCTGAGAAGGACTCTGACCTTGTGAATTCCTTACTCCAAGTTCACTCTCTCCTTTTCTGTATCTATATATGTATATACATAGAAAGAAAGAGATTGATTTTGTTATAGAGATGGATTGAATGAGGTTTTTGAATTCACTGGTTGTAAAAGGGTGAATTGCTTTCTGAAAACCAATCCTATGAAACAATGCTGTTTGTAAACACTTGAACTGCAAAATCCATAAATCTGAGTTTTGCCTAGAAAATACTCTCCTTCCTATTAGCACATGATGCTAGACACTAAAGTCAGTTGTTTTCTTTGAATGCACTCAAGAGTGTAAAAAGCATTCAACTGCACAGGGCCCTTACATACATGGACATGACTTTGAGCCGCCTTGGATCATTTACAGCCTCTTCTATGGGACTCACCATCTGCTTCTGGCCTTTGCTCAAATGGAGTCATCTCTTGCTTGACGGGTCATGTCCTTGATTGGGCAGACTGTGTATGCTCTCGGCCTCAATCGCAGCCTCTGGTACATACAAGATGTTTAATAAATATTCATTGACTGACTCTATCGATGGAGAAGACAAGGCCTAGGTGCAAAATGGGTCAGATTAACCGATCCTAATAAACTTTTTGTCTCTAATATTCCTTCACGGGTTGACATTTGGAACTCCATGACTAAGTTAGGTCACCAAAAGCAAATCTGAACTCAGTCTTCCCAAGCATCCCCTATCCCTTTGTTTCTTCCCCTACCCCTCACCCATACACTGATCTAGATCAGAAGGGAGGGTCAGTCTGGTAATTTCTGGTCCTTCACTTATAGCAGTGCTTTTCCTGTTAAAATTCAGGTATGACCCACTAAAACGAGATGCCTTAGGGATGTCAGCCATGCTCTTTGGGCATGCTGTAAAACTCTGAAAGCCAGAAAATAACAGGGAGGGGGAGAACTCTCAAATATGGAAAGCAGGGGAACACAAGAGAGAAAAATCTGACAAAGTCAGGGCATCTTTAATTTACATGTCAGCTATAATATCTACCTCACCAGACTATTTACTTGGTAACTCAATGACATTCCTTAAACTAGTTTCCGTGGCAACTGCCACATCATGCTTCAGGCTGTGAGATACAGAACATCTCCCTACAAGAAACAAAGGCAACATCAATGTCTCTGGAGGATGCCCCCACCCTATGTGAGATCCTGAGAGTGAGAAAGTTGCTAACCCCACTTCCACATAAATTCTCTATTTGTGCAATGTGGGGCCAGAATCTGCTGAGCAACTATTTTTTTTTCCTTATTCTCTATTTAACACTTCATTACTTTTTTTTTTTTCTAATTTTGTAATTGCTTAAGCATTAACAATAACTTTATTGACTGAAAGGGCTGTACCTAAGACCTGGGGAGTGAGAGTTTAACTAGTCTTCTCTTTGGGACAGGGATAAGAGAACCAGGAGATTATCATCACTATCACCATCACCACCACCACTACCATCACCACCACCACCACCACCATCATCATCACCACAACCACCACCATCACCATAACCACCACCACCACCACCACCATCATCATCGCCATCACCACCACCACCACCACCATCACCACCACCACCACCATCACCATTACCACCACCATCACCATTACCATCACCACCACCATCACCACCATCACCATAACCATCACCACCATCACCACCATCACCACCACCACCACCACCATCACCACCATCACCATCGCCACCACCACCATCACCATTATCATCATCATCACCATCACCACCACCACCATCACCATCACCACAACCAGTATCACCACCATCAACATCATTATCACCACCACCACCACCACCACCACCACCATCACCACCACCACCACCATCACCATTCACAGCCAATTCAATTTTAGTGTAGTGTATGCATTGTCACATCTACCAAGTTCAGCTAAGATGATAAGGTTCCTCTGATGTCTGCAGCATTTACTGCCTGGGGCCCTAATAACACATATAAAGAGATAAACAATACAAGGTGACTTATAGCTCATTCCTTCACCTCTCCTAGTCTGACATTCATCATCTGGAAATTGTAGGTGTTTTATCTTGATTCCAGAGAAAAGATGAAGAAACACATTTCCCCATTTCTATTGGAAATGTCAGGGACTGTGGTTGCAGAAAATTATATGATATGTAAACATTGTATTCATAGGTTTTATTTCATTTTTTCTCATTTGTAAGAGATGGCTAACTGTTTGACAACAGTGGTAGCAGGATTTTTTTCCCCTAAAAGTACATATGATATAAAAAAAAAAATTAAGAAACTTGTAATTACAAAAATGTTAAAAAAAGGTAAGCTTTGTAAGGCCCCCTTCTGGCTCTAAATATATCAATGAATATACTAATTGAAAGTTGAGTTGGTACAGGTTGTTCTAGGAGTTAAAGTGACTTGGAGTCACCCCTGAGTTTAAATACTAGTCATATGGTAATGAATGAGTCCCTTTAATGATCCTCAGGTTTTTTTATCTCTAAAATGAGAGGTTTAGATTGATAACATTTGAGATCACTCATAAATCTAAATCTCTTAGTCTCTGAAAATCTCTCTAGCCAGAAAATAAGCTCCTTTAGAGATGGAGACATTTCTTAGAGCATTCCCTATCCCTACTACAACCAAGCTAAAAGTTCTCACAAATCTCTTGGCTTAAAGGTGTCACATCACTTTCCAAACTCTTGTGCATAACTTCCAATCAAATTCATCCCTTTAACACCAATCTCATTTTTTACACCCCACACCTTTGATTATGCTTTGGCCCAGCCCTGCAATGCTCCCCTTAACCCAGCAATATGGTGCTAGGTACTGAATAAAGTTTTTCACTTGGAGTTAGAAAGGGTTGAGTTCGAATCCTGCCACAGACATTTTCAACCACAATAACCCTGAACATGTAATTTAAATCCTCTCAGTTTTAGTTCCCTTACCTGTAAAATCAGGTAGTTATATTCTTTGCCTTCCAGCTCTAAATTGACACCTCCTGGCTATGTGACCCTGCCCAAGTCACTTAACCCTGATCAACTCAAAAAACAAAAACAAATTTAATCTCAGACACTCAAAACGATATAAATGGCCAAGTCAGGTCACTTTTCCTAGGCTTAATGTTCCCATTTGTAAAATGGAGGTAAGAGTATCTCTTATAGCGCAGGAAAGGCTTTGGATTCACGTGAGCACAAGTATAAAAAGCATTTTGTTGACTTAACATACTATATAAGTCAGATATGATTTTATTTTGCTATACGTCATATCATTTATTGTGCCTTGAATTACTTAATGGCAAGGAAGTTAATTTAGTATAAGTTTTCTTTTTTTTGTTTGTTTTATTTTTAATGTCTTCTTAAATCACAAGGACCTGATATTTTATTTCATTTGAACTTATCGCTTCATCAGTGCAAACTCCCCTCTGATACTCAGAAATTCTATCCACCCAATACTGGTCATCAAGTAAACTTATATATACTTTTTTAGAGTCCAGCTGGGAGTAATGAAAGAGATCTGGACAGGGCTTTGTCAGCCATCTGGCTCAACTCCCTTAGACTAAGTGACTTATCCAAGGACTTAGAGCTTGTATGGGGCAAATTCAGAGCTTAATCTTAATTCCAAGGTTGTTCACTTATTTCAAACATGCTATCGATTTTCTTCCTTGTATGAAAATGTGCTAAATTAATATTTGTGAAAGGAATGGAAGCAGAAAACTGGAAATACAGCTAAAAATGGGGCAAAGATTAGTTCCCATACCCCTCCCCTGTAATCATGACTTTGCCCTCAATATATCCCATTCCTTTTTTGGTATTACAAGATGAGAAAAGAAAAAAAGGAAAAGAGAGAGCTGGGCATTTTTTTGTGTGCATGTCATTAGATTTGCAGGCTTTTAGGCTAAATTAGCTCCAGTTGCCTGAAAGATGTTTTTGGAAACTGCAGTTAACCCCCAAGCATTACTGTGTATAATTCTCAATGCCATGCTTTGGGGGAGGAGAGAGAGAAATCAGAGCAATACAGAGATGACCTATCACAATGATGAAATGCATGGAGAGAATCCCCATGAGAGGGATCAATAAAATTTGAACTGGGCTGCCTGAACAGGCACAGATTAATGAGGGGATATTTTTGCCACATAAATTTTAAAGAAAGACAACAAAGAGGATAGGAATGATTGTCCCAATTACAGAGTATTTTAATAAAAATTGTATAATGCCCTTTGGGGGAGATTGGGGGGAAGACTATCATTTTAGATCACTGAAAATGGCAAGAGTTAAATGGGAATGAATACCTCTGCATTTCAGGGGAAAAGCTTCATGGGGAGCCAAGAGGAATTTTCCCCTGTCGTTGTATTGCATAACTATCTGCCTAATAGAGAGGAGAGGAAGAGTGAGTGGGTGGCCAAGATTCCTCAGAAATTACAGTGGGCAGGCTGGGTGGCTACTTCCCTGGAAAGAGTACAAAAGAGGAGAGAGGTCAAGGATTATTAAAACACAACTGTGTAAGTGGAACAATTGTGTTAGAGTGAGAAAGGACTCTACCGAGTCTCAGCTTCAGAAATGCTCCTGGAAATGCTGCCTTAATTCTCCCTATTAGGTAATAATTGACTATCTGAGTTCTCAGTTCAAGACCAACCCCACCTTGGCTGGGCTGTTCCTGTAGTGTACTGCCCTGAGAAATATATGTAAATAGAGGCTGAGAGGATTAGCTCCCATTCTTGGCCCTGACATTGATTTGTGAACACTATCTGAGAAGTAGCCAATTGAAGTGGGAAGGACACAGAACTCTGAGGCAGAAGTCCTGGGCGCAAAATGTTGGGGCCACTAGTTACTAATTATTTTTGCAGGTCACTGCATGTTTCTTATCCTCATTGTCCCATTTGAAATAATAATAATTTTCATTAATAGGAATATATTATAAAATAATATATTGTGTTGTAATAGTATGCATTAACAATTATCATCAAGAGTGGCTAGGTGGCACAGTGAATAGAGCACTGGCCCTGGAGTCAGGAGGACCTGAGTTCAAATCCAGCCTCAGACACTTAACACTAGCAGTGTGACCTTTGGAAAGTCACTTAAATGTAACTGCCCTGCCTTCCCCTCTCCAAAAAAAATTTTTATATATCATCATCATCAGTATATGTTCTACTATGCATGTTAGAATTATTATTAATATAATAACTAGGATTTACATATCATTTTCAGGCTTTCAAGACTTTGCATATATTATCTTGTTTATTCCTTCAAACAACTCTGTGAAGTAGGTGCTATTCTTACTCCCATTTTAAAGGTAAGAATATTGCCTAGAGAAATTATGTGACTTGCCCAGGGTCATACACCTAAGTAATTATCTGAGGCAAAATTCGGACTCATGTTTTCCTGATTCCTAGTCCTATGTTCAAACCACTATACCACCCAGCTGCTCAGGGTGGGGGAGAAACACATGGAAAAATTTGCCCTGCTTTGCTAGAACAGTTGGCATAAGGAAAGGGCTCTGTAAATCTTAAATCTATCTATTAATGAGAGCTGCTTTTAATATTATTATCTGTCTTGCAGAGTCATGGCAAGGATACAAAAAAAAAAAAAGAGTATGAACAGGTTTTATAGTTGTAAGATATAAATGTAAACTGTCATGACAGCTAGGTGACCATAGACAGATTACTCAGTATGTGTGTGTGTGTGTCTGTGTGCATGTCTGTGTGTGTGTGTGTGTGTGCATGTGCTCATATGTGTGTGGGTGAGACTTCTCTCATCATTAACTTGGGATAAAATAGCTGACTCATCTACCTAAGAATTTTGAGGGAAAAGATAAGAAATTATAGATGGGAATGACTGAAAAATGTCTGTCATAACCTCCCTACTAGGCAATAGACTCCTTGAGTTCTCCAAGACAATTGCCCCTTTGCCCGGCTAGACCACTACTGTGCTACCCTGAGAAATGCACATAAATAGAAGTTGAAAGGCTTAGCCACTATTCTTGGCTCTACAATGATCTTGATAACTAACATTTTTTCTAGTAATTTAAGGATTTTTAAAGCACTTTGCATTTATTATATTTTTTTCTCCTCACAACAGTCTTGTGAGGTCAGTGCTAATAACTTCCTTATTTTGTCGTTCTGGAAACTGAAGCCCAGTTTTTCAAGTTTGCCCAGAAAATAAGTGTCTGAGGTAGGATTTGAATTCAGATCTTGAAGACTCCCAAGCCTGGATCCCTTTCCTTCCAGGATGCTACATAGCTGCAAAGTATTATTAATTTAATTCAAAAATTATTTCATTAAATTCAACGAACACTGATTAATTATCAACTCTGTGTCAGGCCCTGTTAAGCAATGAGGTTACATGTGCAAAAATAAAACTATCCCTATCCCCAAGGAACTAATATTCTTCTGGAAGGAATCATGTATACAGAGCAATAAACAAAAATTATATGAAAAGCCAACAACAACAACAAAGAGGAATTTCCAGGTAAGGAAGGGAACCAACCTCTGGGTGGGTAGGGGAAGGAAATCAATGAAGGTCTCCTGTAAAAGCTGATAAGTGGGTTGAGGCTTGAACAAGTCCAAGAAAAAAAAAAATCATTCCAGTTATGGCTAACAAACTAAAATAATACTCAGAAAAGTTATGAAAGATCCATTTCTAAGTCTTGCTTAAATATAATATTGAACAGGACAACTCAGCTAGAGAGCCCATAAGGGGAAGTAATATGAAGTCAATCAAGCAATATAGGTTTGAGCCAGAGTATGGAGAGTTGGAAATGCCAGAAACAGGAGATTGAATCTGATCCTAGTGTAAAAGGGAGTCACTGAAGCTTCTTGAGGAGGGGAATGATATGGTTTGACCCATCTTTTAGACACTTTATTTTTCAGTTCTCTGGAAGGTATATCTGGGAGAAGAAAGTGGAATCAGGGAAACTAAATAAGAGACTATTGAGATATTATGGCCACAATGCAAGACAATCTAAAATTATGGTGGTGATCATGTATGTCAATGGAGGGAAAAAGAACGGATGCAAAAGAGGGGATGGAAGCAGAGTGGAGAAGATTTAACAGCTGATTGAATTCAGCACTAATTATGTGCAGAATGAACACCATGTCAGTTTCTGGGGGACTTATCAAGATTAAATGAGACAATGTATATATTGAAATGCAATTTAGAATTCAGTTGAATTTACTTGGGGTTTGGGAAGAAGAGGAAATGCACACTCGAATAAATTTAATGTAACCAAGAACATGATGAATGCATAAAAATAGGTGGAATAAAAGCAATCTCCACAGTAGCTTCTGTCCCTCTGATTGGTGGACCGGAACGTGGATCAAAAAACTCCTCTCCAAACTTACATAGAAAGAGGGCTCAGAAATCCAGCAAATTCTTCATTCCCCATCAGTTGTACTCTTTGGGGTCCACTCCACCATCATCTTGGGCCCCTTTGTCACTCACTATCTAAGATCCTCATTAGGAAATTCATCCAAGCATATGGGAATGGGTGCTATTTACTAACTTTTATCTGCTACCTAGTTGTTTTATTACCTATAATGGCATTGCACATAGCCCCAAATGAGAGCACATTTAGGGGAATCTGCCATGTTTGCCCTAGCAGCATTGAGTTGCTTTTAGAAAAGATAGCACACCCACACACATTCACGGAACCAGGGAAAGGAACATGTGCCCAGGGCATTTTCCTCTCACCTCCTTTCAAACATCCCCTAAGTCAAGCACTCACCAGCAATAATCTGTCACTGAGTGATTGATCTTTTAGGCAGAGAATTGCCAGCAGGAGTCAGGGGAGATAGTCACTTCTACCATGGATCTTGGGTACATATACAAATAGTGAATATTTAGAAAGAGAGATGATATATTGATTAGATAGATAGATAGATAGATAGATAGATGGATAGATGGATGGATGGATGGATAGATGGAAAGATACTAGACAAATAGATCAACAAATAGACAGGCAACACATGATATAAATCAGCAGAAAGAGCATAAATAATTAAATGGATCAATGATAGAGAGTTATAGCTAGGAAGATAGACAGACCATTTACTGAGCACTTATCATATGGCAAGGACTCTGCTAAGTACTGGGCATACATAGATAAGCTCACAAGATTATTTCTATGCACAAAGAACAGACATTGGAATGGTAGGAGATAACATGAAAGGCTGCTCTATAGGGGAGGAATCACATGATGGGTAGCGACATGGGGTATGTCAGAGAGATTAAAAGAAGTGTCATTTTGTATGGCTCCCTGCTAAATAAGGCAAATGGCTTATGGACCAGTGATGGATGAATTAATCTCAGAAGAAGCCCTAGTGGTATAGTGGAAAGACTGCTGGATCCATAGTCAAATGCCCAGAGATCATGTTATGCTCTGTCACTTGCTAGTTGCATGGCATCTGATAAAACTCTGGGCCTCAGTTTGTATATCTGTAGATTGAAGAGTCATAAGCCTTGCTTTTCTTACTTAAAGGAGTTTTGTGAGGATCTTGCATGAAAATATTTCACCAAAGCTAAAGGCTAAGTAAGAACAATAATAATAAATCTAATTATATAATGGATGTTTACCTCAAACTGTCTAAGTTCATGATCACATAGCCTTCTGTTACAATTTCATTGCCTACATACCCTTGACAGAAATGCCCATTCCATTGAAAAGGCAAGAAGTCAGTTCCTCATTAGCCCCTATCATTCTGTCCTCTTTCCTATTATCCTTCTACTCTTTCCCATTTTATGTGACAGATAAGCAGTTGATTCTGATTAAACATAAGATATTTCCAAGTTTTCCCACTGTAAGGGTGTTTGACGTCATCAGCCACTGGGGGTGCACCACGACAGCCTGGGGACGGGGTAGAGGCCAGCGCATGTCTCTAAGCCATGGCTGTGAGTGCCTCGTCAGCCTTTGTTCATTAAGGGTCTCTAGATTAGGGTACAGCTTGGTATGTCCTCCTGCTCCCTTTTTCCTGGCCCCCTGCCTCTCTCCTCTGCTTTCCTCACTAGACTCCTCGTCCAGTGAGTCCCCAGTCTGTGTGCTACCGGTTACATTCACAGTCGGGCACGGACCATAAAAAGCAGCATTTACTATACTGTAAATGATGAAATCCAAGTCTCTGACACTTCCTGTTTTTTCTTTGTCAAATACTACTAATTGATTGCCTACTACTATCCATCTGGAAGGGTTTATCCCTGTATATTCAATCCAAGGAGACGTAGTCCAAATCAATTTCACAAACGTCTCACAGTCTTTATGGCTAACTTTCACCCCTTTCTTTTTAACTACCTCATAGATTTGTTTAGCATGCACCTCGATATCTCTGGGTTTTATCACGGGTAGACTAACGTTAGTACCCATTATGGTTCCCCTCTCGGGCTTTTCACATCAAAGTGAAGCTGTGGGGGTCTTCCGAATTTAATCAGACCTGTTTTAGTAGTCAAGTAAATCCTCCCCCTAGACCCCGAGATCTCCAGGCGTTGCCTGGTGCGTGCTCGGTCACAGGTCCTGATGGAAAGGATTCCCCCCCGATCAAAAGAGGGTCCCTGTTCGGGCGCCAGCTGAAGAGTGCCCCCCAACTTAAACTCTGGGGACCCTATTCTCCTACAGTATACTAATGGTCTGATTGCTTACCTCTTCCAGCTGTTTTCCTCATCTCAGGCTTCGGTCGTCACCAGCAT
>CM053592.1:175935529-175948134 GCA_028646515.1 Pseudochirops corinnae
GAGTGCCGTCATTGCCCGGTGAGCCACTCACGTACAGCCCCGAAGATAAGGAGACATCTCGCGTGATCATGCCTTCTTCATTGCCTACGTGACGTCCTCTGCTCAAGCCCAAAGGCTGATGAGGCACTCACAGCTGTGGCTTAGAGACAGGCGCGGGCCTCTACCCCATCCCCAGGCTGTCATGGTGCACCCCCAGCGGCTGATGACGTCAAACACCCTTACATCCACCTCTAAGATTCTCCCCTGAAAAAGATGACATGTCAGAGTCCCACTAGATGGAAAGCAAAGGGATCTTTGTTATTCAGATTAGCTGTATGGAGCCTTGTCTATGACCCTAGATTTTTAATTAGAGTCTCTAGGGTAGAACCACCTTTTATAAGTCATGACTCAATTTTTCATCTGGTTTCTAACCCCTGCTAGTTTCAAGAGCACATGCTTACATGTATATATTTGTATGTTCATGTGTGTTTCTTTGTAAAAAATCCATTGATTAGTCAATGAAAAGGCAATTCCAGGTAGTGGTGCAAAGAAATGCTCTCTAAGCCAGACCATAAATACATGGGAGTTGCAGGTATACAGAAAACTATCAAGACTAAGGAAGTCATAGAGAATTCTGGACATAGAGATTATGTATCACCTCATATGTCCAATGAGACAGTTGGGTAGAGTGAAGACAGTAAGAAGACAGCAAGAGGCCTGAAGTTAGAAGAGATTGCTTCCAATTCTGCCTCTGCTTTTTCTTGGTCAAGTCCCTGTTATGATTCTGTTTCCTCATCTCAGAATTGATAAGTCTAGACTTTTGTAAGGGAGGCCCTTGGGAATCATTTGGACGATGAGTGATTCATTGTTTTCTTAAACTCAAGTATTGAGAAGCCAGATGAGAAGCAGGAAAAATCCAAAGTGCTTTTTGGTGGATAATATAAAATCTAACTGCTAAAGCTCATGCATTTGAATCTTTGCTCTGTATTCAGAGTTACTTTGCACATAGTTTTAATGAACTCAATATGATCTTGTTCCCAGGCCCATAGAAGATGAAAAGTAGCACATTAAAAGGGGAGAAAAGACCAATTAGCAGAAGACAGAATGTCTGCTATGGATAAATTCAATGCTAAGAACAAGAAGCAGCAACTCACACTGACATAGAAGACAAGAGAAAAGCATAAAGTTGGAACAAAACTTCTTTAGTCATTGTGTCTTTGTCAAGTATGACTTTTCATGACCCCATGGACCATAGCACACCAGGCCTTTCTCTCCTTCACTATTTCTGAAAAGTTTGTCCAAATTTGTGTTCAGTATTTCCATGGCACTTTCTAGCCATCTCATACTCTGTCATCACCTTTTCTTTTAGCCTTCAATCTTTCCCAATATCAGGGTCTTTTCCAATGACTCCCATATTCTCATTATGCAGTCATGAACAGAACTGAAAAAAAGTAAAGCTATCTAGGGCACTTTAGTATAGGACCAGTCATATACCGATAAGAATTGTGCATAAAAACACTGTGTTGGATAACAATTCCATAATTGATATGCATATTAATGACCATACAGAACAAAAAATATGCTTTGTATATTCTGCTAAGAAGGAAGTTTTGCATATAATATTTTATAGGGAGATTCCTATTCTAATGCCATACAATAAGGAATTAGAAATATTAGTTTTTGAAAGACTTTGCTGTATGTCATGGAATAACAATGTGTTAATTGAATAAGGTAAGTTTCAGGACATTTTTGGAGGTCAGTGAATATAGATATGTCATTATCCATTTTCATATGCTTCTAAAGAGCAGTAACAAAAACATCCATCTTCTGAAATCTGACAAAGTCCATTACAAACCATATCACAGTTGGTTACCCAGAAACCCTGAAAGGTAATTTGTAGAGGTAATACAAAATTTACACATCTGGAAACTGAATTTCAAGGAGTTAAGCAACTAGATTTTAGATACATAGCTAGTAAGTATCAAAGGAAATACCTGAACCCAGGTCTTTCTGACACTAGGACCAGCACTCTGTTCACGACATCAAATCACTCTCAGTAACACACTTTATCTTAGATGCTAAGTCTGGAAGGGAACTGCGAGGTCACCAGGCCCAATATCTTCATTTTACAGATAAGGAAACTGAAGCCAAGAAAGGTTAGATGACTTGTTCAAGGTCACACAAGTCAAAGGTACCATTTGAACTCAGCTCCTTTTCCTCCAGAGTGGATTTTCTTCAGTATCATTCAATGATGTAACAAATAAAACATCATTCTATTGTATTTTTTTTCCATTTCCTAATTCGGAAACTCATATAGTAAATAATTTAAGAATTTCCATTTTTAAAAAATGGGTAGAACTCCCATATTTAACACAAATTAGCATATTTTTGCAGAGCCTTCTTTCCACACACATACCATATAACTGTGTGTTCTAATGAGAAACCCATTGATGGAGTTGGTACCTCTGTAAAGTCAATAATTCATGCAAACTATTGAGGAAGGGAGAAGGACAAATTTCCATATTGTGATTGGGACTACCTCAACTTAATTATCATCTTCTGTCTTCTCACTGTCAACTATAGAGTTCAATGACTTAAAATATAGTGGTCAGGTGGTAGTGAGAGAATAAACATTTAAATAGTACCTACTGAGTGCCAGACCCTGGTCTAAACAATGATTATCTCATTTGATCTCCACAAAAATCCTAGGAGGTAGGTGATATTATTATCTACATTGTACACGTGATGAAACTGAAACAGACAAAGGTTAATTGACTTGCCCAGAGTCCCATAGCTATAACTGCCTGAGACCAGATGTGAAGTCAGGTCTTCCTGAATCCAGAGCCAGTACTTCGTTCACCAAGCAACCTACATGACCTTTTTAAGCTAGCTCAAAGCTAAGTAGAAATGGACAGTGTATATTTCCCTTCCGCTTCCTCCTTGAGGATATAGAGTGGTTAGGGTGTAAAATCATAAGTTTAATCATAAAAAAGGCCCAAACCCATGAAATAATGTCATCTGCAGAGTACTGTATAGTTGATGAAAGAGGCAGGATCTCACAGTGGTTAGAGAGCCAGTTTGAAAATTTTAAAGCCAAGACCTGTCTTCAAGGGACCCCTCTGGCACATCATGGCTGTGTGACCTGGGCAACTGACTTAATGTCTCCCTGCTAGAGACCACTTTCTTTTTCTTTTTCTTTTTAAATTAATTTTTGTTTATTTTTAGTTTACATCATTCACTTCCACAAAATTTTGAGTTACAAATTTTCTCCCTGTCTTTCTCCTACCCATCACCCCAAAACAGTGCTTTCACTATATACCCCCTCCCCCAATCTGCTCTCTCCTATATCCTCCCCCATCACCTCTCTGATTTTTTGTAGGACAAGATGGATCTCCCTACTCCAGTGCCTGTATATCTTATTTCCAAAGTGCTTGTAAATAATAATAATAATAATAATAATAATATATTTTAAACATTTGATTTTAAAACTTTAAATTCTAGATTCTTTCCCTTCCTGCCTCGTCACCCACCCCCAGCGGAAAGGCAAGCAATTCAATACAGGCCATATATGTGTAGTTATGCAAAACATTAGAGACCAATTTCTAAGAACCATGGTTTAAAACTCAAATAGAAATAACTGTATATTGACTCAGAATGCATTCATTAACATTATCTATGCTGCATTGTTATATTATTTTGTTAAAGGTTTCTCAATTATATTTTGTTCTGCTTCTGGTGCACTAGGGAGTTTGAGCACTCTACTTTGAAAATACAAATAGCAGAGAAATTGTCAGCTTTCATTGGTAGAAGGAGTCTCTGCACGCAAGAGCTCCGATCATGAGTCCAGTCCTTGTACTCTGTCCAAAGAATGTAAAACACTTTGTGTGTGGTATTTTATTTGAACCAACCTAAGTGTTACAAATATAATAATATTTATTTTACACAGAATGGAACTTCGAGAGAAGTTAAGTACTTACCTGTGGTTACCAGTTCAGCTTGAGAGACAGAACCGGTAGCCAAGTCTTCCGGAAATTAAGTCAGCAGATTTTATCTACTCTGCCATTCTAACTTAGAAATTATAAAGCAGAACAAAACAATAATAACAAGTCATCCTCATACAAAAAAAAACTTCAAAAACAGTACTTCCCTTCCAGGAATTTTCAATCTGATTGAAAAGCTTCATCTTGAAAGCATGGAGACCACCAAGTTTTGCCAACCTAACATGCCCTTAGCAATGGGAGTCATTCAGTTCAATTAATACTTATGAAGTCCCTACTACCATGTGCCCAGTACTGTGTTGAGCCCAGGGAATACAGATGACTTAGCCTATGAGATTTAGCCAAGGTAGAACTTGGGGCAACTGGGTGCTGCAATGGGTAGAAATCCAGGCCTGAGGTCAAGGAGATCTGATTTCAAATCCAGTCTTAGTCACATACTAGCTGTGTGACCATGATCAAATTATTTCAGCCTGTTTGCCTCAGTTTCCTCATCAATAAAATTAACTGGAGAATGAGATGGCAAATTGCCCCAATATTTCTACCAAGAAAACCCCGAATGGTTTCACAAAGAGTCATCACAAATGAATTACAACAGCAAAGAAATTAATTAAAACCAACATATGTCATTTAGATTCAAGTGAGAGAGGACAAGATGGATTAGCAATGTGCACTAGTGTTAGGATTTTCCAGACTGGGAATTCATCACACTTTGAGATCATAGCTCTGAACCACATACACACGCAGCAAACAACTATAACAAAATATCATAAATGTGGAGATGAAGTTGTAATACAGCTGCATCCATAGATTTAGAATAGTTTGGGACCAAATTGGTCATTGAGTTTCACCCTCTTCTCCCCATTTTACAGGTAAGAAAACTAAGGCCCTGAAGGTGAAATAATTTGCTAAATATCACAACACTAGTTGTTGGCATAACTGAATTTTGAACCTAGGTCCTCTGATTACAAATCCCATATGACATTCATTGCAATACACAGTAGCCTTATTGGAAGCAGGGAATGGGTTGAACTGTGGTGAGCAGGGCTTAAGTACAGACTCTTCGCAACCTCTAATGGCATTGTTGGGCATTTCCAGAAACCCAACTGAGCATCTCAATGTCTTGTTAAACTCAAGCCTGTTGAAGAGTTTGGGTGAAAGGAGTTTGATCACGGATCAATACCTTTGTTGTTTGCTGCTACATGCTTGATTATAGTTAGAGTTCTGAGGGACAATTGACTTCAAACAGGCTAACAGAATTGCTAAAGAACTGTGTGCTAAGGAGCCAAGTTAGCAACTCCATGACAACCACAAAAGAATTAAATTTAGTTGTTTGTTTTTTTTTCTCTCTGTGTGAGAGAAATCTCAGTCCAGAATGACTAGTGACAACCTCCTTTCCTTACTCTGCAGCATTTTGCTTCTTTACTCCATCCTCTCAAAAGCTGTCCAACTGCCTATGTAATCAAAGTCCAAACAGGCCTCTTCCAAAGGCCTCACACCAAGGTGAGTTCCAAATTGGATCTATTTAAGGCAAATTACGATAAACCTCTTTTCTTCCTTTCTACTTCCCAATGTCTACTTAAGAACAAATACAAAGTCAACACCAACGACTCTTTATAGTTCCAGCCCAATAAAAGGACATGAAAATTCCAGTAGCCCATTTTGCCTTCTTACTGCATTTTAATGCCAAAATAGTAAGTGGTTCTAAGGTGGTTGTGGCTGTTAGTTCTTAAATGGTTGAATTATCTTAATTGCCTCAGAAGTAGCACTAAAGATTAAAAGGGAAGAAGGAAAAATAAGGCTATGCTCATTTTTATATGAAGAAGAGGGTATTTATTTGCATTTCAATAAACTGCACACCCTTTTCCAGTAAATGAAAACTCAAAGAGTACGAATTGCCCCAGCTGTACCCCCTGTGTTTTCTTGACTTGAGATATGGAGAATATAATATTGGCAAATGTAAAGCATGACTGGTCAGGATTATGAGTTGACTGGTTCTAATTTAATCAGTTCATAGCTCCAAGTGGAAGTCTGATGCACACAGCATTTGTGTACCAAGTGTTTCTTGAGGCAGAGGACTGCTTGGGTTCTCCCTGCACTGCCCAATTCAGAGTCAGGAGACTCTGTCAAGGAAATAGCACTCTCCAGTTCTTGGGAGATGGAAGGTCATCCTAGATTCCAGCTGCACTGATCAAAGAAGAGCCCCCTGTTTGTCCACTCCATCCAGTTCCCAAGGAAGCTGGCTCTGAGCCCACTTGACAGTGGCTGAGAAGGAAAGGAAATGTCTGAAATGCTTTCAGCTAAAACATTCCCTACCACTATCAAAGAGGGATTAGCGTGTAAGAGGCAGCCCCAGACAAGGTCACTGGTAGATGTAAATCATTTAAGTGTGGTGTCTGAAGTGTTGCAATATTATCCAAACATTTATGGAACAGCTAGCTACTAAGCTGAGGGTTGAGTTTGAGGTGTTAAAACAGAAACTAATTCAGACCTTCTCAGGGAAACACAGGGTTTGTGTTTGACATGCTAATGAGGTCTTTTTTTCCTTTTTGTTTTACAACTATCTATATATGGGTCTTCAGGTTTACAAAGGACTGTACAAAGTTCATTTGATTTTATCTTCATCACAAGCCTGTGAGGGTGGTGCTATTTTTTTCTTCTATTTTACAGATGAGGAGACTGAAGACACAAGTTAAGTGAATTGCAGTCACACAGCTAGTAGTAAATGACGGAGACTGAATTTGAACTCAGATCTTACCACCTTCAAGTCAAACAATCCACTGGGTCATCCAACTGCTAAATGCTTCCAAAAGAAACATATATGATAACTAGAATTGAGGGGACGAGGTGTCATTGCTAAGGAGAAGTGAGAGGATATTCAGTGAAACTTGAAAAAAGTTAACGGAGATAGATAGCATGGACTCATCCAGGACAGAACGGCTGAAATAGCCCATTAGAATAACCTGAATACAAACTGGAGAAAAGGGAGGAAACAGGGAAAGTAGCAGAGGAAGAAGAGAACTTAGAATGTGCTGATAGAGCTGATCAGCAGCTCAGCATTAACTCTTGTTAATAGTGGACCAATATTCTAGTAATCAGGAGAAAGTTCAGACAGATGTTTGATGATTCAAGACTCTAGAGGAATTCATAAGCTTTAAAGTTCTGATGGCCACTTGGGCCATCATTTCAATCTTAAAAAAAAGAGGAATGGATCTAGGGCTCAGAAAGGACTAAACTGCCCTTCTCCAGGACCCCCATCACATGAAAAATCAAATACATTGTGTAGACAATGTAGGGGAACTCCCATCTAAGAGTCAAAACATCTGGAATCTAGTCACAAGACTTTGAGTAAGCCGTATGATTTCTCTGGATCTCTATTCCTTTATCTGTAAAACAAGATGGGGCCATAAATGAACTCACATTCCCTTTATTAGGTACTGTGTCAAGACAAAATAAGTGCTAGTATGAACTCTGAACACAAATAAACAAAATAAAAAAGCCAAGACAGAAACAAAGTGGTCACCAAAATCATATCTTGGCCTAGCAAGGATCATAATGTGTGATTCTAAACCTCCAGTGTGTCTAAGAATTCCTCAGAGTGGATGGTTCCTCTCACTATGAAGATCACAATTAATCTACATTAGCCCATCCTACATAATTCTTTTCCATAATCACCTGAAGTTTTACTATATGGTTTTTGTTTGTGTCATGAAAAATTTGGCAGTCTGGTGAAGCCTATAGGTCAATTTTTTATTTAAAAAGTATTGCCCTAATTACATATTGAAACAATTATTTAACATTTTTTAAAGTTTTGAATTACAAATTCTAACCCTCCTTCCATTTCCCCTCCCTGTTCCTGAGATAGTAAACAATCCAATATAGATCACACATGTGCAATCATGTAAAACATTTCTATATTTGTCATTTTGTTAAAAAAAAAAAAGACAGAAAAAAGAAACAAAGAAAGAAAATGAAAAAAAAAACATACTTTAGCTTATATTCAGACAATATCAGTTCTTTCATTGGAGGTGAAAAGCATTCTTTATCAGTGGTCCCTAAGGATTGTCTTGGATCATTGTAAAGCTGAGAAAAGCTAAGTCATTCACAGTTCATTGTACAAAATTGCTGTTACTGTGTACAGTGTTCTCCTGGTTCTGCTTACTTCACTTTATTTCAGTTCCTATAAGTCTTTCTAGGTTTTTCTGAAGTCATCCTGTGTGTTATTTCTCATATCATACAAATATTCCATTACAGTTAAATACAGTGGCTTATTTAGCCACCCCTCAGTTGACGAACATCCCTTTGATTTTATGGACTGCTTTTCAGAACAATATTTTACATACATAAAATTACATATATAAGATTGCCAAGCAAACCAATTTTATTAAAATACAATTAGCAGAATATATAACCAACATTTACATATGGATATGTATATATAGATACATGTTTATGCATGTATATATACATGTGCATATGTTTATGCATACATACCTTTATAAAGAAAAATATATATTTAGCTACATGTGTATATATAGGTGTGTGTTTATACATGTGTACACACAAACACACAGATACACAGATACATATATTCAGATCCTACAGGTTAAGAGCCCTTCCTTTAGTGGAACTACTCCCATGAGGTTGAAGTATCACTAAAATCTTGATATAACATGAAAAATGAGATTGATCATGAACTTGGCATGTTCATGACTTGACAAATATAAAAATAATAATAAAGGAGAAGAAAAAAAATGAGTGGACATGCCATGGGAGCAATAAATTAAAGGGCTCCAACCTTTAGAAATATTGAACATGGAGCAAAAAACCTTGTTTATGATGACTTGGCCCCTTTTCTTTTTGTTCTCTGTCTCCATGGGATACATGCTTAGAAATGCTGGCAGAGAGTATACTCAATAATATTCCCCAATAATGATTAACATAAAACCCCAAAATTCATATTACTGCTAAATTAGACCTGACACGGTTTAAAATGCAAGCCAATCTGTTTTCGGCTCCACAATCACTCATCACTCCAGTGTTATTAAGTCTAAAGACAGGACAAGCTTAAAATGTGTTAACTTTGTTCAACAAAGTCTGATTTTATGACTCAAATGTCAGTCTTCACAGTTCAGCAATTTCTCTCAGATGGTATATTGCTTTTCCTATATTACCTCTGTGGACCTTTATTGATGGTTTTCTTTCATGATTTCCTCCTTCACGGTTTTCTTCCTATCTGCCTACAAACATGTTCAGTTCTCCTTCAGCCCAAGGCAGTCTTCCCTCAGGCTTCTATGTTGTAAAGACCCCACCTCAGTTCACGGGATCATCGAGACAGGAAAGGACCCCTGAAAGCATTCAAGTCTACCTCCATCCATTTTATTAATGAGGAAAAAGGTCCAGATTGGCTATGCAACTTCCCCAAAGAAAGTTAGGAAACAGGATACCTGATATTTAAACTCCAATCCTCTGACTCCACATAGAGTGAGAATTCTTCCCACTATAACATTCTTCTCACAGTTGCTTATAACCCTGACTTTCCCACTTCCTCATGAAATAGTCTCTCCTCTGTTATTTGCAATCTGGTGTCTACATACCTGCCAAAGTACCGGTACTGCTCTCAAATGTCATCAAATAGACTTCCTAATCAATAAATCCACTGATGTCACTGTCTGTCATCCTCCTCTGTGAGAGCTTTTCACATACTACTAAACATAATTTTACATACTGCATCCTATTTGAAAAACTCTTTTGATGTTCTTGGTTTCAGAACTACTCTCTTCCCATGGCTCCACTCCTATCCCTCTGACCACCACTCTTCTGGTTTTGAAAGGTTTCTTATTCTTTTCTGACTCCGTTGGAGGGCAGATGTTTATAACCTCCTAGATTGAGATCTGGAAAAAAAACAAAAAAACCTCAGAGGAGCTCATCTAGTCTAACATTTTCCATTTATAGATGAAAAAACTGATACCTACAGAGTCAGAATATAACTTATCCAAGGTCACAGAGAAGCTGCACAGCAGATTTTAGCATCAAAGCCAGGTCCTCTGACCTCACATTCATACTGTATCAGGCTACTAACTCTGGATCAGCAGATTTAGGAAAATAACACACCTTACGTACCATCTCATCTGATGGCCCTGGCCAGTTTGCAGATGAAGAAACTGAAATTCACTCAAAAAAAGCAAATAGGTAGCAAGAAGCAAAATTGGAATTTGAATAATAATATTTTAACTACAAATCTAGAGCTCTTTCCAGTCCTATGAATCTAAATTATTTTTCCATTAACAAATTACTAAATGGAAATACTTCCTCCCAAATATCCCCAAACACTGAAACCAAACAGGGCTTTGAAGAGGTGGGTAGGAAAGGTCACACATGCACATATATGTGTGTATGCATATATGTATACATATACATATTTTCTCATATGAGTTAATAACTTTACCCCTGATAAAATAGATATTTACTGAGGGTAAGGATTTTTTGTCATTTTCTTTTGTTTCCTTATCACTTGGTATAGTCCTTGGCACTAAGTAGTCACATATACAATATTTTTATTTGGTTAGGAGAATTTTTAGTACAGATATGCCAAACCAACTAAAAAGGTTTAGTTTCTACCCTCTCTGAAGATTCAAGTCTTCATTCTATAGATTATATCTTTCTGAACTTCTGTTAAATTTTCAGGAAAACAAAAAACAAACAAACAAAAAAAAACAACTCCCCCCAAAACAAAACAAAGAACACAGAATAGTCATGTTTCTAGATGTCACCCTATTATCTACCTCTGATATCATCTTCATAATGAAATTAATTCTCAAGATCCAGATTTTAGGTTGGGGGAATCACACTAGGTACCTTCTGAGGTTTCTCACTTGCCTCCACCTTAGAAAGATCAGTGAAATGACCTTCAGATGCAGAGACAAGCATTTATCCATAATAGGAATGACAAAATATTCCCTCTGTACCATTCAACTTTAAAAGATACCTGATACATACTGATCAATAGACCAAGGGCTGATCTGAAGCACCTCATTTGTCAAGGTACTTCCTTATTGTTGACACATTTTATATAGACATAAGTGGAAGGATGGGCATGAATGAACAGGGAACATTTTAGCTGTGGATCACTGAGGATGCTAAAAGTAGCCAGTAGTAATGGAGTATGTAATGCTTAATCCTTTCAAGGCATCTCATTTGACTCATGCTGGAATTAGTCCTGTTTTTTTGTTTTGTTTGGTTTTGCATGGTGAGTCCTCGCCCCAGTGTAGGTTAATGCTTCACCTTTTTTTAGACCATAGTTCTAAAATATGCCAATATTTTCACCATTTCATTGGCCTGCACAACTTCAAGCCACTCCTGTAAAGTCTAGAGCTAAATCTTAAGCATGTTTCAGTCTTGCTATGGTTCCTCTTACATACCAGTGATACAATGTAGCGGGTCATCCATGGCAGTGTTTTATAGCTCATAGTTGCCCACATTGGCCAAGCATATTTCAAATTACCCAGAACAAGGAGGGCTGAGGATTCTTGGGGAAAGAGTCCTTCAGTTTTCATCAAGGGATTGCCCTCTTCCCCCTTATCTTTATAAACCCTTTCAGTTGGTGGTGCCATTTACTTCCCTGACTTCAACTATCATTCCAATCCAGATGACACCCAGCTTTCTGTCTCAACCTCACTTCTGAGCTCTGCATTTCCAACGTCTCATAGAATAACAAAACCAAGATTTATCATCAGCACCTGACACAAATGACTCGTTTTCATCATCTGTTAAGTTTCGTATAGATGATATTTCAAACATAAATCTATAAATTCAGTCAATTTCAATAGAAAAATAATTTGATTTTCTTTTAAACCTGAACCTTCTTAGTACTTCTCTGTTATTATCTGGGACATCACCCTTCTGCTAATTTCCTGTCTTCAGAAGAAGGTTGTCTTTGAATTTTCCCTACCCCTCACTCTTCATATTCAATCAGTTTCTCAGCCCTTTACAACATTTATCTATATCTATATCTGCATCTATGTCTATATATCTATATCTATATCTATATCTCCTCTTCTCTATTCTTTCTGCCCCTTTCCTAGTAATAGCAATTACCATCTTAACTCTGCATTGTGGCAAAAGCCTTTTAATAGAAAATCCCACACCCAGTCTTCACCTATTCCAATTAATCCTTTCTATTACTGTCAGACTAAACATTTTGCATTCATCTAGTTATGTCATAGTTCAACAATGTTCCATGGATCCCTATAACCTATTCAGTAAAGTTAAAACTCTTTTCCATGGACTTTGAGATCTTTACAATATCCCATTTGTTTCTACATCTGTAAAAGAGCTAGAGAGGGCAATGGCAAACTGCTCCAGCAACTTTGCCAAGAAAACCCCAAACAGGGTCATGAGGAGTCAAATGTGACTGAGAACTGACTGAACACAACCTCCCATAAGCTTAGTTTTTCAGACTTGTAACATATTTCTCTTACCCATGTACTTCATATTCCAGAAGAACTGGACAGATCTCCCTACCTCAAACCTGCCCTGTAGCTTCTTGTCTCTGTGTCATAGTTCATACTAAATTCCAATACCTTCAGTACCTACCCTCCTCTTTCAACGTTTAGTAGCTACCTATCCTTT
>CM053592.1:175948234-176008992 GCA_028646515.1 Pseudochirops corinnae
AGGATGCAAGCTGACATTTTTTTCTGTTTCTTTCTCTCAGTATCAGTCATTCCCCTTCAAACGTTATGTACATTTGTTGCAACTTTTTAATGACCTTATGTAGTGATGTTCATTATAGTTATCTATGATTTGCCATAGTGCCCAGCTTGACTGGAATCTCTATGAGAACAGGAACTTTGATTTATATAAACTTTGTAACTCCCTCAGAATTAATTTCAATTCATTTCAGCAAGCATTTATTTTTTTTTAAGTACTATCTTCAAGGCTCTGTCCTAGGTGCTAGGAAATAAGGAAAGAATGAAAAGTGGATAAATCCTTGAAAAAGCTTCCATTCTATTTGGAGCCTTGGGGATTTATAGTGGTAATGTGTACAAATATATGGAAAACAACTTGAGTGGGGAGAAAATACGGGCAAGTGGGTAGATGAGGAGAAGGTTCCCTTAACATATGGTTCATGAGCTGAACCTGGAGTAAAACAACAGGTCTTAAGAAGAGGATTTAAAGGCAAGAGGACATTCCAGGTATTGATATAAGCCTGTACCAAGACACAAGGAATGGAAGACAGAATGTCAAGTTTGGGGCACAGAGAGTAGCTCAATTTTATTAGTAAGTAGGATGACTAAAAGACAGTAAAGCATAATCAATCTAGGAATATAAGCTAGAGTGAGGGTGGCTAGATGGACAGTGGACAGTACAGAGCCTAAAGTCAGGAAGACTCATCTTCTTGAGTTCCTATCTGATTTCAGAGACTTACTAGCTGTGTGACCCTGGGAAAGTCACTTAATCCTGTTTACCTCAGTTTCCTCATTGGCAAAATGAACTAAAGGAGGAAATGGCAAACCCCTTCAGTGTTTCTGCTTAGAAAACCCCAAAAGTGTCACAATTAGACACTACTGAAATGACTGAGCAGCAACTATATAAATTAGAGTCATAACTCAGTTTACTCCCCTGTACACTGCAGGAATTTAATAAGTATTTATAAATAAGTACAGATTGAATGAATTTAGGCAGTTAGGTGGTTCAGTAGATAGAGTGCCAGGCCTGGAGTAAAAAATATCTGATTCAAATCTGATCTCAAATGCATACTAGCTGTGTGATCCTGGGCAAGACACCTTACCTCTGATCACCTCAGTGTCCTCATCTATACAATGGGCATTATATTAGCACCCACCTTCCAAGGTTTCATTGATCAAATGAGATAATAATGATAGAGTACTTAATGCAATGCCTGGTACACAATGAGTCACATGTAAATGTTATTCTTATTAGTATCATCATTAAAGAAAAAAAATTGCAATTTTCTCCATTCCTTCTCTCATCCATCCTTAAGTTTCCAATCCTGCTCCTTAGATTGATCAACAAATTCTGCTTGGCAGGCATTTCACAGTTATCCCTAGGATGGGTTTGACATATCACCACCTTTGCATTCAGAATGCCTTAGGAGAGTAGTTTAGCTCAGCCATTACAGAGGAGGTTTCATTCTATGAGATTCAACAAATAGGAGTAGTGGAGAAATTTGTCAAAACACAAAACACCCTCCTACACCTTAGCAAATAGCATCTCATTTGTTACACAGTTGACTGCTTGCATCTACCACCTGGGACCCTAATCACAAGACATTCTCTTTTTTCCTCTCTGGTTATTGGACTTGGTTTGTTTCCCCACTGAGATAGCTCTGATACATTTCTCTGCATTAAGAGCTGGTCCCATTAACATGGAAGAAGCTTTTCTGTCATCTCCTCTCTTATCACAGATTTCTCCCTAGTAAATTATTCCAAGCAATTTATCCCTCACTAGCTAAATCAATTTCATTTTTTTTTGGAAGGGGAGAGGAGCATGACAAGAAAAAAAAAGCTTCCTCCATGATTCCATTTTTGTGGGAAAATTATGGATATTCAAAAGGCCAGAATGATCTTAAACTAATCAATTAGAATTGACAGAATTGGATTGATTCTCTTGGACCAGACTCATGACTTCATCAGATAGGGAGGTGCCAATGAGGATAATACCTCCACCAATACATACTATCAGCTGTGTTGCAACTTCAAGATTCAGAGATCTGGCTGGAGTACCAGGAGTTTAAGTGACCTGACCAATATTTGACTAAATAGTAGTCTTCAGAATCATCTTTTCCACTTTCTCATGACAACCAAGTATTATGGTCATGGTATGTTCTCTCATCTAATGAGTCTTCATATTAATTATAGAAAAAATGAAACAATGAAAATACTTCCTATCCAAAACTTCATATGGACGATTGATAAAAGTAAAAAAAGGCAAGAGGATCATAGAGGAAAAGATGTGACTGGGTTCCCATCTGCACTATGGAGGGCATACTCACACTGATTAGGTTTCAGAAACATTAAAATAATTGAGACACTTTCCTATTCTTAACATGAGACTAAAATGTGATGTTGAGCAAACAATTTTTATTCAACAGAGCAAAAACATTCTGATCTCACACATGCCTTAGATCCATCTTGGAGCATGGGCTCAATAAAAATGGTGGTTTTCGCAATAATTTCCCCCTAAAGATAGTAGCAAAAACAACCAATACAAAATAAGATATTTCTAATGTGAAAAGTCTTTTAATTCTTCTTCCGGAAAACCGTTCTAACATGGAATTATGGGGTTTGTAAATGGTAGCAAAAAGTAAGAAAATCTAGTCCAACAGCCTCATTTTACAAATGAGAAAAACAACAGCCCAGAGAAAGGAAGTTACTTCCCAAGGACCAAGAAATAGCAAAAACGAGAGTTAGTATATGAATCATGGTCCTGTAGCTGCAAGTCTAGTGTTTATCATTGCACTGTGTCAATTTCATGTTTCTCCAAATGAAAAGAAAGAAATGGTTCTCAAACCACCTACAAACCCATGGCCCTGCTCTTGTTTCCTCAGAGAAGAATTATTTCATGCTTTTGATGATAGCCTCTATGAATTGTGAGTTTGGCTTAGATTTAGTTACTGGAAGAAAAATGGTGTCAAAATCCCAAAGTGCCAATGGTAATGCAGTCAGATCATGAAAGTGTGATCACACATTACATTATGCTAATGTAGACACCATGTAAACACTCACATTAGTAAAGGAAATAAAGAACTTGCCTAGAAGAGACTCAGTCTATGACACTTATTCAAGGCAGAACATGGGGTAGATAGGTGGCAGAGTGGATAGAACGCCAGGCCAATAATCAGGATGACCTGAGTTCAAATCTGGTCTCAGACATGTACTAGCCATGTGATCCTGGCCAAGTCACTCAACCCTTTTTGCCTCAGTTTCCTAATCTGTAAAATGAGTTGAAGAAGGAAATGGCAAATTGCTTCAATATTTCTGCCAAGAAAACCCCAAATGGGATCATGAAGAGCTGGCCATGATTTAAAACAACTAAACAATAACAAGAACTTGATAAAACGTTAGTAATGACATGGTAGTATCTCTAGGTCCAAGTGAATGGCATATTCTCTTCAGAAGATTTGTTAAATTGGCCAGGTAAATTGTATTCAACTTCTAACTGTGCTGAGGAGAACTAGTTTGTAATGCATATAGAGCACAAATGATAATTTTGTCCCATGAATTTGCCTCCAGATCCATCTGAGTGACACAAACATCTAACAGAGAAAAAATAGCCAAAGTAAAAATTAATAATCCTAAGGTCTGTCAGATTCGAATTCTTTTTTTCTGTAGGCATAGTCTTCATGGAAAATCAGATTTAAGGTTTTAACAACAAAAGGCAGGATGTCTTTAGCTTTGAAATATTGAAAATATCATCCCACTTATTTTTCCCAAATATCTTGATTAGATAGAATTTAAGATGCTGGGAAAAAAGCCTGTGATGGACATCAAGATAGTGCCCTGTTCTGTAGAATTTTAACAGAGCTTGGGATTGTTCTTTCCCCTAGCTTGCCAACAAAAACCATACATAGCATTCTGCATCTGAGAACATTTGGGGTTCTGCTCCACATAACAAGTATACTACTGATGTCCCCTACTCTTCTGCTAATTAGATTTTATTCTCTAGAATCATTTACCTATGACCTTCCAAAAGCTCTCTGCCTTTCTTATCTGAAATGCTCAGAGCTGCATGTTGATTAAAAGTCATTTTTAAAAGACTAACTCTCTAGAAATGGAGTGACCCAACAGTGACTAGACTCAAAACAACCCAAACTACAAGTGAGATGTGAATGAGATTGACCACAGGGAAAACGAACAAATCCTGACCTGCTCATTCAAGATGATAGATCAAAAGCTAGATAAATTGAGAGAGATCAAGATTTCAGTTGCTTTATGGATAATCCATTGGTCTTTTCACCCTCCTTGGACACTTTTGGGTATTCATCTGTAAGGATCAGGCTGCATTTTATGTCAAAGGCACAAGTGTTGTCTTAGTTGAAGCAAAGGCTATCAAAGAGAACATTTACTAGGGCCTTTGGAGCTCTTGTCACTCTTATTAATATTATTATTATTATTATTATTATTATTATTATTATTATTATTATTATTTCTTCTTGAGACACGAAAGGGAGGGGAAAAATCTAGGAGTGGGAAACACAGGCACAAAGAATAATGATTCATGGAAGCATGTTCTTGATTTATAAACAGACCTTGCTAGTTTTATGTTAGAAAATAATTTCAGAGCTCCTTTCAGAATCATTACATAACTGATAAATTTCTACTCCAAACCACTTTTTAAAGAACTTTCCAGGTTTCCCATGCTCAGTTCTCCCCCATAGTGATTCTTTACTCTTCCTACGTTTCCACTTTCATCTCACCGTTCTAGAGATGTCTCCACCTTGCAACTCACTCTGCTCATTATAGAAGTCCTGCCCAGGACTATCATTTATGCTGCCCAAACCATCCATTCTTTCTTCTCACCTGGCTAAGTTCTGTTTCACTGACTGGACCCCATGGCTCTCCCTATCTTTCCAACTGTCCTTATATATTGTTTTACCCCCATTAAAAATTCAAGGTCTCTGACAATCAGCACTATTTTTTGCTTTAATTTTTATTTTTGGTTCTTAGCATTGTGCCTAGAATATTTAATAAATATATTATCTATTTCTGCACATATGTATATATATATATATGTGCATGTATGAATGTATGTATGTATCATATTTTATTCTAGTTTTCCATCTTTTTAGATTTCAGAAAAGCATTCATTCATTTTTGGTTCATTTCCTTATACCCTTACAATCATGTGAAATTCGAATAGAAAGGAATTCCTAAAGATTGTATTTAGGCTTAGAATACTAAAAATGAACATTATCTACATTATACAGTGCTATAACCAGATGGAACAGTGGATAGAGCACTGGGCTTGGAGTCAGTAAATTGTTTTTTTGCTGAGTCACTTCAGTAGTGTCTAACTCCATTATCTGACTCTGTGATCCTATATAGAGATTTTCTTAGCAAAGATACTGGATTGATTTGCTATTTCTTTCTCCGGTTCATTTTATAGATGAGGAAATTGAGGCAGACAGGGTTAGGTGACTTGCCTAGGATCACATAGCTAGTAAGAGTCTGAGGCCAATTTGAATTCAGTTCTTCCTGACTCTAGGCCTAGTATTTTAATCCACTGAGCTAGCTAGCTGCCCTGCAATAGATGATAAATGTTATTGAATGAATGAATCAAGGAATATACCAATTTAACGTGGATCAATTAAACAGGTATTTATCAAGTTAATAATAATCACACAACAGAGGAAATCTTACTTTGTGGATAGTAAGCTAACCCTCTGGTCAGGATTGAATAAATTGAAATTCTACTTATCTACGACTTGAAAGAAAACATAATTTCAATTGATTGAAATTTGTGGGGTGGAGGCAAGGTCTCCTCTAGGTTTGAGGGACAGCATATCTAATTGAATGTGGGCAAGGAATAAAAGCATGAAATTAGGAAGTGGGTTAAACCTAATTCGGATTGTTCCCCAGGTAGTTGAGGTCAGATATCAGAATCAATTTAGAAATTCAAAGTCCTTCAACAGTTAACAAAAGGAAATTTACTTAGTCATAGAATAGAAGGGACACTCAAACAGGATACCTACACAACTTGGAGTGGGTCCAAGATAGGATACACTCTCACAGAAGTATCCATCAGGAAAGTACATTGTGACATCCACCAAATCTGAAATTCCCTGACCCCACACAGAGGCCTTTGTGGGCCTTACGTGACCATGAAGTCAAGTCAATATTGCCAAAAGAAACGAAGAAGCTGTTTCTATTGTAAGGTGCCCTTTGAGATTCTCATGCCTGGAATGTTTCCTTGGTTTTTAAGGAAAGGATTAACCTAACCCACATGTAATGGTGGAGTGGGATATGGGGAGAAATTGTTTTCTAGGCATTCTGGTTTGACTATGGAACACAGTATAAATAAGGGGATTGTAGGATCAGAGATTTAGATCTTACATGAAATTTAGATACCAGCTAAAGCAACCCTTTAAAATTATAGATTAGGAAAGGTTAAAGTTAAAGAAAATGGGTCTCAGGAGCTTAAGTGACTTACCCAAAGTCACAGAGTTAGTGAGTAACAAAAGAGCCAATATATGAACCCAGATCTTCTGACACTATATTCAGTATACATTTCACAGAATCAATGTAACATTGCAACTCAAGTAAAATAATTTGAAATTAATATATATTTGGAAAGAATACATTTGAAATAAATTTGGTGCTTTATGACAGACCATAGATGCTGTGTTTTGTTTCACAGGCAATTGCAAGGTTTTTGATGGGAGAGGATCATGATGATTAGGAAGATTTCTTTGGCCACAATGGGAAGCAAAGATTAGAATGTGAAGAGACTGGAAGGAATCTACTCATAAGTCTGTTGCCCAGCTGAGAATAAACAACCACAGATATCACTTCTTTTGAGACAATCGTGTTAACATATTCCTCATCCTTGAGGAGTGGCATGCATTGGAAGAAATATTACTGATTATTTTCCAGGTAAGCTACATGAATGGCACCCTCAGTGGAGAAAGAAATAGAGTTCATGTAAAGGACACAAAATGATATCAAAAATCACCAAATGTGAAACTCTGGGGCAAAATCTCAATTTTCTCTACCTATAATCTACACCTTGATTACTTCTAGCCATAGCATCCTACATATAGAGGTGGAATGGATTTTAGATGCTATCCCCTCTAATCTTTCCCCCACCTCCATTTTAAAGATGAGGAAATGGAGACCCAGGGAGGCAAATTTACTTGCCCGTGGTGACACAGATAACAAGTGTTAGAAATTGGAATTTGAACTCAGTTATTTGGGCTCCAAAGCCATTCTTTTTTTTTTTTTTCTTCAATCCTTATTTAACTTATCTCAACTTAAGTTGCATAAATAGGAAGAATCAGAGTTGGCCTCTTCAATGATGCTTACTGTCATCACAGAGGAAGGAACTGCATCAATTCAGGACAACTTGGTTTCCAGTCCAGCTTCTGAGACTTCTGTTTATATGATCCAAGGCAAGTGACATAGTATCTCAGTGTCCTGAGGAAATCTCTCAGCCCCTAATTTGCAGTTCAATATTGTTAGGAAGAATATTCTCAACATGGAACTCCTTGCACTGATAATGAATTCACAGGTCCAAACCCAAAGATGGGAAAGGGGATTCCCAGAGCATTATCAAGCTGATTTCTCCCTCACACACCCTTTCTCTCTCATTTCCTGAATGGTTATCTAATAGGAAGCAGCTTGATTTTTTAAAAGATTGGCTCATAGTGTTTGGTTCTTTATCCAAAGCCTTCTCACCTTCCACAGGAAAAACACAGCATTGCCAATAGGCCCACATGGTTCAATCACTCAGGGTGAGATCATCACAGCAGAGAGCACACAGAACAGAATCAATCAGTCAGTCAATCCAGTGAAATGAGCAAGCTGTCTCCAGCAGACTACCTCCTTATGGAAGGTAACACACTCTAGGTTTTACTCGTAGACTCTCTCCAAATTGGTAAACCAAGTGGCTACTCCTTCTATCACCAGTATTGGAAGATTAAATGATAATTGCATTGTTTAGTCAACCATTTGTATTATCCAACAATGTAGGAGCCCATCATGTGGACAAGCACTCCATATGTGTAGCAGCTCTTTCAGGAAAATCAGAAAAAGGAAAGTGGGTCAGGCGACCCTGGGGATTAGTGGAAAATCTGATAGTGCTATTTATAGAAATTATTAGTGCTCATCCAAGAAAACTGCCATAGGCTTATTAAAGAGAGAGGTCCTCCAATAAGTCAGGATCTGGACAAATGAATATGGCTTGTATAAAACAGAAAAAAGTACCTGCTAACCACTGAGGTAAACCTCCTTCAGGATCCTAACATTTTCTCTCTTTCGCCACATCATGGTCAGTATAATATTCCTAGTTATCACTTAATTTCCTTGCTCAATGACCCTCAGTAAGTCCCCTTTGTCTGTCAAGTAAATTACAGATTCCTTGGCCTAGCATTCAGTGCCATCTACAATCTGTCTCAATTAGCAATATTCGCTAGATTTTTGTGTCTTTACCAATTTGTGATATGCAGTTAAATGGAAAACATATAGAACTCATCCACTAGTATATGTATGTAATATCAATCCTGCAAATGGACAATGACTTTGGCTCAGAATTGTTCAGGAAGAAGAGACTTGGTTGGGCTGCCTTAGTGAAAATTCACACTTCCATTAGCTTCTTTCTGGAGCAATAGCCCATCTTCATAACAGTAATCTGTGTTAGGTGATGGTGCATGGTTATGCGTCACAGAGTATAATATACTCTGGACAGCTACATGGCACAAAGGGTAGTGTTGGGCTCAAAGTCAATCAAATTCAGTTTAAATCTTGCCTTAGCCATTTACTGAATATGTGGCCCTGGACAAATCACTTAACATCTTTTATCCTCAATTTCTTCATCTGTAAAAATGAAAAAGTTGGACTCAGCCTCTAAGGTTTTTCTAGGCCTAAATCTATGAAACAGAATTACTCAAAAGGCAAGAGTAGAAGAGCTTTTAGAGCATACAAGCAAACTAAAACACGTTATAAAAATACACATTTTTATGATAATAACTCTACATTATTTACAATTATATATAATTATTCATTATTCATTACTATGTTATATTGTGTTTTATCATGTCATATTAATTATATTAATTAATATATAATTAAATCTTCATAAGATACAAAACATTATAAAGATACACTAGAAAGAATAACTAGGGAAACAAGGAAAATACAAAAGAGGAGTAGTGTAGTAGTTGTGAGAAGTAGATACACTTTAAGTCAGGGCCTCATTTGCTGTTTTGTTGGTTGTCTAAACTTGAGAAATTATGAATCATGCAGATTAAATGGAATATTTTTGCTTTTCTTCAGAGAGTCCAATTGTTAAAATACTTTAAGGGCCAGAAGGACCCTATATCTCTCTATAAACACTCAGCTCAGCAGCAGCGTAGTAGAAGGCCCAGAGAAAGAAGTCATCACAAGCCTGAGGCCCAGTGCCTGCAGGCTAGTTATCATAAAAACCCCTGGCATTTATATAGAGTCTTAACATTTGCAAAGTACCTTCCATCCATTATCTTAATTGAGGCTCACAACTCTATTGTGTATAGAGAACAGCAAATGGGAGATACGTCACACAAAGGAGAGGGATATAAAGTTATGGTTTTCATCTTCCCAAGACAGGTATCACTTGGGATCTTCATGTTTTATCTCACTATGATTACATATAGATAGATAGACAGACAGACAAAGACAGACAGATGGATAGATAGATAGATAGATAGATAGATATAGATGGATGGATGGATGGATGGATGGATAGATAGGTAGATAGATGGATAGATGGATATAGATATACATGCATATAAATATACATGTATATCACACATACCCAGATCTATGTATCTATCTATCCATGTAAGATGGATAGATAGATAGACAGATATACGTGTGTGTGCCTGCTGCTTATTACAGAGTTTAAGTATAGAAAAAAGATTTAAGATGCCTCCCCATAACCACCTCAGACACACAGTTACCACGAGTAAGAAAAAAACAAAACAAAACATATGGACAGCCCATTGCTTGTTAAGATTCTAGTTGAAGAAAGATGGACAACCAGTTATTAATTCAATATATATTTACTGATATATCTCCCACATTGTGCTGGGTACTCTGAGGGATAAGGTACGTGCTTTGTCCAAAAAAACTTTATACTAGAGGTAGCAAGAGAGGATTTGCAGAGGTGAAATAATTATTCAATATAGTAACTTATCATAGTGGTATAGTATTTTTTAGTGAAAAGAGTTAACAATGCCCACAACAAGAAAAAGCTAGAAGTGAGAAAAATAATGGAAAGAAATAAGTATTTATCATCCACTATGTGCTTTACGAAAATCATCTCATTTGGTCCTCCCATTTATCCGGGATGGTGGTGGTGGTGCTAAATGTTAGTATTATATACATTTTACAAATGAAACAACTGAGATAAATGGAGATCAAGTGACATGTGAGAACTACAGAGTTAATAAATATGTTATCTTAAGGTGTCCAGGCCCATTTGCCTAAAGGATGTGGATTCTGATTTGATCTAGGTATGCTGTTCATAGCTATAAATGGGTATGTTGTTCATAGGGCAGCTAGGTGGCTCAGTGGATAGAGTGCCAGACCTGGAGTCAGGAAGACTGACCTTTCAGAATTAAAATCTGGTCTTAGATACTTAGTAACTGTGTGACCCTGGGTAAATCATTTAACTTTTTCTAAGTTTCCTTGTCTATAAAATAAGTTGGGGAAGGAAATGGCAAGTCACTCTAGTATTTCTGCAAAGAAAATTCTAACATGAGGTCACAGTCAGATACAACAGAAACAACCAAACAACAACAACAACAATTCTCTATTTGTCTTTATGGGAAAGAAAATAAAAAGGTTGAATCCCAATGAGAGGGCATTGGAGAAACTCTAAGAAATAAGATTTTCTACGAGGCAAGTCACTGACATTGGAAAGAAAGGTGAAATAATACTGGCAAACCTCCTTCCCAGAGATCTGAACTACAACTGGGTAGTTCAGTGTTTTCCCCATCTGAATGTGGGGAGATAAGCTAGAAGAATCCAAGATTTGGTAACTTACTAAGCAAAGCAACAGAAATTTATGCCTAACTGAACATACGGGACGTGTATCTTATAAGTTAATAATTCTACACAGTTTTCTGTTTTGCATAGCACCAAAGTCATTCTGATTGTCAAGCAAAAGCTCTGTGGATAATGGCAGCTGGGCATCACCTGCAAAAACTATTTGTAGGAAAGACAGCTAAACCTGGAAACACACTCTACTGAAGAGAGCTCATGGATGAAACTCCCTTTGAAGTCAAGGAGATGTTAAGTGCATTCCTTTGGGAATCCAAGGTGCTGCATTGATATCACATTATCTTAACATATTGCACCATCTCTTGGTGTCATATTTTTTTAATATGCTTACTAATCAGTTGGCTGGCATAATGATGCTTTTCTGATACCCAGGAATTAGCCTACAGAGAGACCAGTGGATTATGATTATGCTCCCGTGTCTCATGTATATGACCCAACTGCAGCTGTACAAATTGGAGAAGTATAAAGGTCATACTTAGAAAGATGAATGAGAGGTAAAACACTGAGAGAGTCATGAGGTGAGAGTAGAGGGTAATCAATGGGCATGCTGTATTTACACTGCTATTTTTATCAAGCAAACTAGAAGATCCTAAATATAGTACAGTGTAATGAGCACAGATTTTAGAGTCCAAAGACTCAGGTTCAGATTCTAAATCTGAGTGTTATACTTTCTTTGACCTTGGGCAAATCACGTTATCTTCCTTCATATGTAAAAGAAATGAAGTTGATCAAATGCCTTCTAAGATTCCTTCCAGCTTTAAATGAATCATTCAGAGATCCACAACACATTAGGTTAACTCCAAAGGAGGAAATTTAGAAGGTAGGTCAGTGTGGGTTGGTTTTGATATGCATTTCTGGAGGAAATGCCCACTTCTATTGTGATCAGAGATCCATGTAAGCCATCCTCTCCACAAATGGAAATAGTTAATCACCATTATTGAGTTTGGAAACTTTTTTTTTTCCAATACAAGTGAAGCTTTAATGCTCAGTGCTTCCAAAGTATTGGCCTCTGGTCTCTCTAATTATCATCCCATTGCCTCTATACAGACTTCCAAAAGTGACAATATTTTGAGTTTTCATTAATAAAGTCAAAACAAAAAAAGGAAGTCAAAGAATTGCAAGTTCCTGAACATTTTTCCAAGAAGAACACTCTAAAAATATGATTCTCATTTACTAAGATCAACATCTGTAATTAACTAACTCATGCAGAGTATGGCTAGCCCAGCAGATTCACAGGGGAAAAATCACAGTCCTGGGGCCTATTTCTAGATAGGGTTATGTCAAGGACTCTCTACAATTGGAGTTTTATTTCTTATTTTTTTTTCTGTGACGCACTGGGATAATTATCACCTGTTACCTCCTAAAAAGAACAATTGTAATATAACTCTGGGGTGAGGGGAGAGGATGCATTATGGTAAGACTGAATTTCAGTCAGATTTGATTGATGACTGAGGGTTTAATGGCATACATTGATGGATCTTACCCATATGAGTGCACCCTCCATCTATGCAGATCACAACTTATTCTGCTCTTTCATTGTGTATAATTCTCATGCATGAGAATCTCTCCAACATACCTGATGTCTTCCTTTTGGTTCTTAAATTTCAAGTGGGCAGCAATATTATTACTCCTTAATTTCATGCCACTTAGCAAGGGGCCGAGCCCATAGTGTGTGTCTGATAAATGATAGTAGATAGCTAGTTGACTCACTGCCTATCAATCAGAAAATTTTGCTTAAGTGTCTGCTATATGCTAAATTATGGGCTATGTACTAAAAGCTAGAAGACACAAAGAAAGAAAAAACCAAATAATAACTGTTCTTAAAGCGATGACAGTTTTCTAAAACAAGTCTGAGATAATTCTTACAAGTATATCTTCAGAATCCTGATATTTTAGGACCTTCACTCAGCATCCTGAGTTTGTAGCTTGTCAGAGTATGAGGTGAAAGGTTTAAAGTTTTAAAGTTTTCCAGTAGGAGTTGCATTGGTTATATACCCATTAAAAGTGTGTCATCACAAATTAAAGCTACTTGTATTCATATGAAAAAAATTCTCTATATCCCTATTGATTAGATAAATGGAAATTAAAACAACTCTGAGGTGCTACATCATGCCTACCAGATTGGCTCACGTGACAAAAGAGGAAAATGATAAATGTTGAAGAAGATGTGGGAAAATTGGAGCACTAATGCATTTTTGGTGGAGCTGTGAACTGATACAACTATTCTGGAGAACATTTGGAACCATGCCCAAAGGGCTATAAAACTGTGCATACTCTTTAATCCAGCAATATCACTACTAGGTCTGTGTCCTAAAGAGATCATAAAAAAGGGAAAAGGATTGACACATACAAAAATACTTATAGCAGCTCTTTTTGTGGTGGCCAAGAATTGGACTTTGAAGGGTCACCCATCCATTGGGGAATGGCTAAAAAAGTCACGGTATATGAATGTAATGAAATACTATTTTTCCATGAGAAATGACAAGCAGGCAGACTTCAGAAAAATTTGGAAAGACTTGTATGAACTGATGATGAGTCAAATGAACAGATTCAGGAGAATACTATACATAGTAACAGCATCATAGTGGGATGACCGATTTTGTGAGACTTAGCTCTTCTGAGTAATGCGAGGACCTAAGACAATTCCAAAAGATTCATGATGGAAAATGCTATCCACATTCAGAGACAGAACAATGGAGTGTGAATGTAGATTAAAGAATACTATTTTCTCCTTTTTATTATTGTTGTTTTTTATTACTTTTTTTCTTTCCTATGGTTTTTCCCTTTTCTTATGATTCTTTACTACAAAACTAACATGGGAATATGTTCAATAGGAGTGTACACATATAACCTATGTCAGATTGCATGCCATCTTGTGAAGGAGGTAGTAGAGGAGGGGGGAAATTTAGAACTCAAAATCTTATAAAAGGGAATGTTGAAAATTAAAATTAAATGAATAAATATTTTTAAAAAAGAAAAAAAAACATGTCATCTTCCATTTTTGCAGTTGCATGACATTGGCGCAGGGTGGTGCTGGTCAAGGGAGGAGGAAGGAAGTACTTGTGGGGCAGGTGAGGAACATAGATTAAAATACAATGCACTAAACATATGAAGATTTTTAATTCATGATCATGGAATTATAGGATTTTATGATAATAGATCTTGATCGTAGGATATTGGAGATTATCTAATCCCACTCCCTAATTTTGCTGATGAAGAAATCAAAGCTAAGAAAAGAATTGCTTTTGCCCATTGTCAAAATACCAGAGGCAGATTTGAGCCCCAGGGTAATTGATTTCAAGAATATCACTTAGTTTACTACATTCTGCCTCTGATTGCTTCAGTCAATTAAATTCACACTTGAATATATTTTGGCCAAGAAGGCCTGTCCAAAACCCCAACCAAGTTCAGGCTATTACTCATTTTCTATTCCTATTCCAAGTTAAAGAGAAAAAGTAGGGCACGAAGTCTAAAATACTGGATGAGAATGCACGGGTTTCAGAAAGTTATAACACTTGGAAGGGAAAAAAAATTGATAAATGCTTATTGAATAAATATTGAAATGAATGAACAATGTTGGCATTTGTTTTAACAATGTTTATGGGAAACAGGAGTTTATTTTATTTCTTGTTGTTCAGGGGGTGAATGGGAGGGAAAAAAATACTTGACAATTTTTAAGAATAAAATTAAAGCAGGAGCCTATCAGCTCCTTTCCAATTTTGGATCTTATAATTAAATGGCTATTTCTCTTTCCTTTCAAAAGCAACAACAACAACCATAACACACAAAAAGGAAGTATATTGTACAAGGTTCAACATTTTATTTCTATAATCCTTTGTAACCGCTGTCAGAAAACAGAACAATTCTTATTTCTCTGGGTCCTTAGCTGAAAGACTCATTAAGGTACTTAAAACTTAATTTGCAAAGCACAGACTCAGACATTTACTCAAGACCATTATTCAATACTGCCTCTTCTTTTAGATATAGTTGAATCTGTGATCTATGAAGCTGGACTCCTTTTACAACCTCAAAGATGAATTATTCTAATCTATTCATTTTACAGATGAGGAAACTGAGGTCCATGGAGGTTAAGTGACTTGGCTGAGGAATTCCTAACGTGAATTAGTGATGAAATTTGAACTCAGATCCTTTTGTCTGTATTGAGTCATTTAGTTCCCTTCCAGTGATTCCTTTCTTCAGTGGAGCATTATCTCAGTGAAATGGTAGTACACCCTCCAAGAATGCAATGGACTCCTTATCAAGGCTTTCTCATCCTATGCAATTCTTGTACATACAGTCACATATATCTACTCTATAGAAGCTTCTCAACAAACTACATGATTTATTCCATGTTTAATAACAATTAGGGAATACCAAGGCAATACTTAACGTGGCTGTCTGTTCCTTCTCTCTGTTTCTGCCTGTCTCTGTCTCTCTCTGTCTCTCTGTTTCTCACTGTCTCTGTCTGTGTGTCTATCTGTCTGTCTCTCTCTTTCTGTGTCTCTGTCTCTGTCTTTCCCTCCCCCTCCCCCAGCTCACCTCCATTTCTGGTTCTCCATTGCTTTGAGATGTTTTTAATGTCACATCCTACATGATCAGTAAAAGAAACATCAAAATAATACATCAGCAGATGACAATGTTTTGGGTACTCCTTATTTATTCCATTTTTGGTTTTATATGGAAAGAGAGCCAGACTTTTGAGCTCATCATGGTATACCTCATATGGAAAACTCCAATTCAGTGACATCAGATCAAATACTGCTTCAAAGCAGTGATGGGAGCTGGGCAAATCACTTAACCTCCACCAGTCTCATTTACCTCAGCTATAAAATGAAGGAGCTGAACCAAAGAGACTGTGAGGTCCCTATTGGTCTACACGTACATTTCTTTGAGCATCATCAATTTATCATCTGAGTGAGGATGTAGTGGCACTGGGCGGTTAGATGATCTGCTCATGATAACAGGTAATATGGATCAGACATGAGACTTGCATCTAGGTCATCCTGACTTGAAGGTTAGTTCTTTCTAGTACATTCAATTTCCTTTCCATATAAACAAATATTGTGTACATATAAAGTAAATACAAAGTACCTGCAAGAGAAAGGAGGGAAGAGCAAAAACAGGAAAGACCTCACGTTGGATGTGGGATCTATGTGAAATAGGAAATAATGGATTCTAAGAGCTGAAGCTAAGGAAGGTATACATTCCTGGTGAAGGGTACCTCCTAGACAAAAGAGCAATGGTCCAAGATGGAATGCTGTGTTTGGGGAACACCTGGCAGGCTACCTACTAAATAGGAGTGTTTGAATGAGTATTATGAGTAACTATTATCCATAGATTTTATGACTCCGGATATTTTAGAGGTAGAAAGAGGGCAAAATAATATATGGGAATGTAGTACAGGGGATGCTGTTCAGTTTTAGCAATACTTTCATTAAACTTGGAAGGTTCAGGATTTAGGGAAGGGGGGGATGATTTCAGGAGATGTATTGATGGGAAATGAACAGATTGGCAGACTCTGCTGAGGGGGGGTGGAAAGAAAAAGTGAGAAAGGTAGGAGAATTTCAGTACTAACATTCTATCAGAGAAGACAGGAAAAGGGGAAGATGGGGGAGGCTGGAGGACACTAAGCAGGTTTGTCAGCATGTGGTCTAACACATGCTAAGCACAGGGTTTGTGTGAAAGGAGGAAAGATGATTCATGGGCACTTCATGTGCTGCCTAACAGTTACTCCTTTCTCTTCCCTACCAACAATAAGCCCTATATCTGTTATGAATAAGAGGGAATTGGGGGAGTTGGCATCATATTCCCTGTGAGATAATGTGAGCCCCAGAAGTCACTCCACCAGACCCAGAAATACTGACGCCTTATCTTAGTAAGGCTGGTAATGCAGGACAAGAAAAGTGGGCTTAACACTGTGCCCTAATAGTGTCAAATAAAGTAGCAATTTATTCGTTCCCAGAGCAAAAGGATTTAAAGAAAGACTTATAAAGTACCTATTATGGACATGAAACTGTGGCTAGACAAAGAAAACACTTCTTGTACTTAGGAATCTTGTATTCTAAAAGGGAGAGGTATATTATATTCACAGTTAAGTAAACATGAAGTCCTTATGAAGTAAATTACGAGAGAGAAGGGAGAAGGTAGAGGGGGAAACTAAACTAAATGGGCAGACAGGGATTCTAAGAACTGAGGAACAGGAGGGTTTACATACTTTTTACGTGAGGTCGCCTAAACAAAAATGCAATAGTTTAAGATGGAAAGTTGTTTTTGGGGAATAGTTGGTAGCCTAGCTTGACTGTAGGGGAAAGCATTTGAATGAGGAGTAATAGTGTACAGCTTTAAACAAGAATTCTCTGTTTGTAGGTCAGCAAAGGCAAATGGATTAGAAATCAAGAACACATTCTTAATTCTACCACCGTCCTTGGCAGGCTTTCTGTAAGAGACATGACTTAGGTTTGATGCTTGTAGTCTGGATTATCAAATTGCTGATATATTAAGTGTCCACAAAGATTGAATTAAAAAGATTCAACTCTTCAAAACAATTTGCAGACTTATAACTTTTTAATTTTTGCAAAATCCTTCCTCCTCAACATTCCTATATAGCAAGTAATAGAAATCAAAGCATCCTCGTTTTATATATAAGAATACAGAACAGTTAAGTGTTTCCATAGATAGTGAGTCTTCAAAGCAAAATCTGAACCCTGTCGGATCTACTATTTCTCATTGCCTTTCTAAATTACAACTTCCCATCACTATTTTCCATAGTTTAGGCACACATTTTCCTTCCGGTTAATTCTGTGTAGTTCTTTTAAGATTCATGTCAAACACAATCAAATGAGCTGATGTAATAAAGACTCTGAGTCTCTCTTGGCATTCTTCCTCCAATTTGCACACAGTGCTCTGTCGATTGCTACTCTCACCCAGAAGTCACCTATTTCATAATTACATTTTCTGAGAAAGGATAAAAATACTAAGAGACTATCTGGCTGGTTTTAAATGGGGGCTTCAGATGTGCACTGCATTGCCTTTTATGTACCCTTGGAATGATTGCCTAAGGTGCAGATTGCTGAGTAGGATCCTAGGTATTCTGTCCTTGAAATTAAGTGTATCGAGGAGTTAGTCTGTGAAAATTAAGGCAAAGGGCACTGTTCCTAGCTAGAACCAGATAAAAGCCAGATGCATACCTTCCACAAGTTACTTCTGGATGGATCAGGGAAACATGAAGAATTTCCCAGGGATAGAACCCACAACAGTTTGGATAGTCATGAGGGAAAGATAATATCTCATATGGGGGATCAATTAATTAGAAGGTATTACATTAAGAATCAAAGTTATCACAGTTAGGTACAGAAAGGGATCAGTCCATGAAAATGTAATAACTGAGAACCTACTATGTAGTTAATATCATGTTAACCACCTTGAAGTATATACCGTGAATATAAGATGTGGTCCTTGCTCTTGCAACCTAGTTTACGAATGAATAAATATATGGTAAATATCCTACAATATAGTTCATTTAAAACAGAAAAACATGAAATTATTAACTATTAAGTTGAGGGGTATAGTGAATATGAGAAGTGAAAAGAATCTTAGATCTAGTCTTATCTAGTCCAATTTATTAATTTCAAAGAAGGATGCAATTGAGTTAAAGATTTAGGCAAAATGACTTGCCCAAGCACAGCTAGATAATAGGAAAACTGGCACCTCTGACCCAATGAACAATCTATGGTAGCATGATGTCTCTCCTGATGTAGTGGCAGAGACAGTGTTAGAATCCCATTTCCTAAATCCTCAGTTGATTCCTCCTTCCACGCAACTAACTCTTCAGTCACTCATTTCAATGTCCATTCCTCTATAATTTCATGCCTAAAACAGGTGCTATCTATAGCACAGAAAACTGAGATCAGAAAGGAAGAATTTCCTGAGAAACTGAAATTTGTCTTTGAAGGACAGGTAAAAGTAAAAAAATAATTATGATCTATGCAGGGGGAATGAGGGTAATTCTTTTAATGGAAAATCCCTCCTGACAAAGAGCATAGATATATCCTAAGTATTACTCACTAATGTGGGTCACTGTTCTCCTTTCTCATCTGAAGACTTCGAATCTGCCACAGTCACAGCGATTAACAGGAGGTCCTCTTATAAGCACTCATATTTACAAGGCTTAAAAAAATAAATAATTTTACTGGAAATGCAGAGGATACAAAAATAACTCAAGTCTGAGTGCAAAGATCTTCCATCTGATGCACCCCTCCAACCACTAAGGTTTGCTTTTTTTCTCTTCACTTTGGGGCTACTTTTACTGGCCCCAGCTAGGTAGAAGTTTAAGGTTCAATCCCTCTATATTAATGTTCTTTGTGACACTGCCCTTTCACTGCCTTTTGATCTTATTTCTGCTTCTGCTAATACCTCTTTTTCAGGTATTAGTTTTAGAGACTCTGATCCCTAGAAGGTCATAAATGGAAGGTCCACTTATACCTCGTTGAAACTTTTAGGGGCATTCATTATCTTTATTTCAAAATTCTGCTCTTTTTCAATAACAGCTCCACCTTACACACAAATTTCCTCAGGTCACCACGAGACTGCTAATTTAATAGATTACTCAAAAGGGTTTCTGTTTTTCACTCAGTCAGATACTAGCAAATCAATCTCCACTTACCTCCTCCCTCCTCTCGTCCCTGGATAATTTCTGAATAACATCAGATACTCCCACTGGATATTTGGGCATTCCTAAAGGCACATTTTTTTTTTCAATTTGCCTTTCTAATTCCATCTTCCTTTGGAATAACTGTACTATGCAAATTATGTGGAACTGATTCTTTGATACTCTCCTAAAACTGGGGAAGCACTCTGGACTGAAGATCAATCACTAAACCTATGCTTCAGAGGGAGAAATGTAATTCCTTTCTGCATGAACATGACATGTTCTTAAAATAAGAAGGGATACCAGCCTGTTCAATATACTTCTTTTCTTTGAGAGGCAGCCCTAGATTAGAAGCAAGATTTATCCATTTCACTGCATTAAATGTACTGTCATGATCCAGAGCAGTAATATCTAAATACATATTTTACAAGTGTAAGCAATGTGTCGACTTTCTCCACTAGTGCACATCACAACACATATTTGCAAAATTGGAAAGTTGCCAAATACTAGAGTTGGAAGAAACTTCATAGATCATCTCAATAGGAATCCCATCTACATCATCACTAAGGATACCTATACCCAGATGGGTGGGCTACTTATGGTGGTACAGTATAATGACCTTGTCAAAGCCATTTATTTACCCTAAGGAAAAACAATAAGGAAATGGAAAGATCAATGATAATGACATTCCAATTATCAGAACCACCCTTCTAGTCTATGGTTAGCATTTTTTTTTTCCCTCCACCTACAACTAAGGATCTTCAGTTAGAGGGAATATACTATCTCACAAAGTAGTCCATTTTGAACTCTAATTATTAGGAAGCCCCATCCTTTTCTCTCCCTGCCACTCCATTAAGCCTAAATTTACTCAATTGAAATATTTGCTCATTATCCTTAATTCTGCCCTATGGGGACTAACAGAGAAAATCTTATCAATCCTCTATGGACAGCACATGAACCTTTTTATTCTGTACCATACCTAGCTGTGATTTTTTTTTTTTACCCACAAAGGTATCTATTTAACACACATGCATTTTTCCCTGTGTTGTTTCAATAACCAATACAAGGCTCAGTGTATCTATCACTTATTCCTTATTCTAACTATATGATCAGCATACTTCCTTTTCTTGTCACATATATCCTACATGTCTTTTAAGCTATCTCTTATGTGCAAATGATCTTTGTGAATAGGGTACAACCATCTTCAGTTCACAATCAAAAATCCTATCCCATTCCCACTCATAAGGTTGTGAGCTTCTTGAGGTCAGGGACTGTCTTTAGACTCTTTTGGCATCCTTAGAGCTTAACACAGTGGCAGGCACAAAATAGGTGCTTAATAAATCTTTCTTTACTGATTAACTACTTAAGCAGTTGTGTCATAATTGTGGTAGGTGTGAATGAGATGGCTTCAGGTACTGACCTATGTTTTTTTTAAAAGGTGAGCAAGCTCCAACATTTTCAGGTTGATACTCCCAGTTTGAACTTCCAAACTTCCCTAAATGGGATGAACTACGTCGTACTATTATGATATTAATCAATTTCTGCATTTCTTGAACATGAGGTAAAGACTATATTCTCTCTTTCCCTTTCATTTTGATAAAGTTTTATGACTTCGCAGATGAATGTATATGAAACATCAATTTATAACGTTCTGACCTTTCCTCACTCTGCTATTTCTGAACATTTTATGAGATTTGATTTATGAGATTTGATTATTTCAAAGGGGAGAAAAGCCATGAAAAATGTGGGAACTCCAATTGGTTCCAATTATTCACAAAGAAGATCACTAATAGCGCAAATGCAACAGAAAAAAGTGAAAGGGTCAGAATGAAATAGGAATGAAAAATGACTGGATGCCCCTTTTCAACTTTTGCCAGCTCACTTCCTGAGACAGGAGCACAGAAAAGATCTCTCTCTCTCTCTCTCTCTCTCTCTCTCTCTCTCTCTCTCTCTCTCTCTGTCTCTCTCTGTCTCTCTCTGTCTCTCTCCGTCTCTCTCTGTCTCTCTCTCCCTCCCTCTCCCTCTCTCTCTCTCTCTCTCTCTCTGTCTCTCTGTCTCTCTGTCTCTCTCTCTCTCTCTCTCTGTCTCTCTCTCTGTCTCTCTCTCTCTGTCTCTCTCTCTCATCTAAATCCACTTAAAGAAATCTGGATTCCCTCCTCCATAAGACACATGCATTGCCAAATGCAAATCTTTTATTGTTTATCCATAGAAATCACTTCCACTAGCACTGGCTGGATGGAAGGAATCACCCATATTTCACTTTCTTTTCCAATTCCTAGTGATGCTGTAATCATTTCAGGTTTCTCTCTGTGAATGAACAATCACTTGAGTAAAAATATTGAGTATTGTAAAATGCCTGTGAAACATGAATTCAAGCCCTTCCTAAATAAGTAGTCAAAAGTAGCAGTATTTTGCATACCATATTGGTCTGAAAATAGACTGCTTCATCAGTGTTAGGTTTACCCCTGAAATATAATCATTTAAAAATACATCGAAATAATGACTGCACATGTGATTTCACTGGCATAAGGAACTGCTGGATAAGGAAATGCTTTCTACAATGCAGGTTAGCCCTTTCTCTGACTAGAACATTGAGAGCTGAAATGAATTGCTCAGGGTCCCATACCCTTTGTATGTCAGAGGGGGGACAGAAACCCAGGGTTTTCTGGATTCAAGGGCAACTCCCTATATATGATGTTATCTTCTGTTTCTATCTCTCTCTAACCTTATCTCTATCACCTCTATGTGTGAGTATGGAGAGGGGGGAGAGACAGAGAGAGAGAGAGAGAGAGAGAGAGAGAGAGAGAGAGAGAGAGAGAGAGACATAGAGACATAGAGAAAGTAAGAGAGAGAGAGAGAGAGAGAGAGAGAGAGAGATGGAGCGAGAGACAGAGAGAGGGGGGAGGAGGGGAGGGAGAAACAGAGAGACAGAGAAACAGAGAGACAAAGAGAGAGTGAGGGAGGGAGATGGAGAGAGAGACAGAGACAGAGACAGAGAGGAAGAGAGAGAGGGAGAGAGGGAGAGAGGGAGAGACAGATACAGAGACAGAGACAGAGACAGAGAGGTTTTTTTTTTAATGTCTTATGTTGAGATTCTTGCCTAGTTGGCCCAATAGATAGAGACCCTGGCTTGGAGTTAGGAAGACTCATCTTCCCAAATTACAATCTGGCCTCAAACACTTATTAACCGTATGACTCTTGGCAAGTGACTTAACCCTGTTTGCTTCAGTTTCCTCATCTGAAAAATGATCTAGAGAAAAAAATGGCAAACCACTTCAGTACTTTTGTCAAGAAAACTCCAAATGCAGTGACAAAGAGTCAGACACAACTGAATCAAATGACCAAAACAACATACATATGTGTATCTATATATCTATATTTGTATGTATATGTGTGCATATATAATATGTATATGTAAATTTATTTATAGATACCAGTCTCTAGCTATATCACACGCAGGCACACACACACATATATACACACGTGCACATACACACACTTTCCTCATTCTATTTCATCTGCTCATAATATCTTTTTGCCTCCCTCTCCCTCTCCAGTTATAGTCTGTTGATCCTATACATCCTTAAAGGCCTCATACAATTGATACTGCCTTCATGACATATTTCTTCACCCTTTCTTGATCCATTGGCCATGATCCTACCGTCATCTAAGTTTCTTTCAGTTTGCATTCTTCTTAGGTATTCTTCTTACTATTTGTTTATTCATTAATTCTTATATTTAAGTCCTAGTCTGGGCACCTACCGAAGAGGAAATTCCCTCTCTCAGCTGTCATTGTATCTGGGATTTTGAGACAATGAATAACTTGCTTGGGATCACAATATTGTCTGAGATAGGATGCAGCTTAGGTCTTCCTGACATCAGAGCTGGTTCCACAGTGTTTATATTCTAATTTGACAGTTGTTTTCATTAATAATATCACCAGAATAAAAACCTGGAAACCAAATGGTTAGTGTAATCAGATTGGGCTCTCATTGTAAAAAAAAATGCTTATATGGATGTCATGACTCTAAGACACTGTAGACATAAATATTTTTTTAAATATCACATATATGCAATAATATAGAGGGAGGAGAAAAAAGATGCATACTGATTATAATAATTATAATATAATAATACATAATAACAACATTGAGAGAACTGCAATTTTAATAATTATAATGAGCAATCTCAGAACAGTTGGAATGACTGAAACATGCCATCCTTTCGAAAAAGGGATACGGAATAACGGAAATAGAATGTAGTCCATACTGCTAGGTGGGATTTGTGCATACTTGTGTGCATGTGAGTTTTCTTGTTACAAGAGAGGCCATAATGTTATGAGGCTATGGAGAAAATGTCTGAACCTTTCAAAAAAAGGTAACAATATTAATAATCATGTTAACAGAAACTGCATATATGGAATTCAATCCAGAAATATTCATTAGTAAATCAATCACTATATATACATACATATATACATACATATATCTATATCTATCTGTCTATCTATCTATCCATCTATCTATCTATCTATCTATCTATCTATCTATCTATCTATCTATCTATCTATCTATATATCAGGCAATGACAACTATATGCTGGGAGATGGGAATACAAAAAAAAAAAAATGAAAGAGGCCCTGTCCTCAAGAAGCTAACATTTTATTGAGGGAAAATGTTACTTGACTAAAAATATTAATGGTCTAATTAAGTAGAATTCTTAGGCTTAGTGTTAAAAATGGAATTAACATTAGAAATGGAATTAGGGTTAATATTTTGATTTTTTAAAATATTTTTTGATCAGTCAAAAATATCACACACACACACATACGTAAAGGTGATATAAACTAAATTGAGAAGCAATCTTCCTGAGAAAAGACAAAGTTCAAAGACACAGAGATGTGACATTGAGATCTATGTATTAGGAAGCACAAAAAGTCCAATTTCACAGAATCATAGGATGTACACACTAAGACTAAATAGGTTTGATGAGGTCCAAAAGAGAAATTTTAATTTGAAAGAAGGAGGCACAGGACATTTTTGAGTACTGTAGTGATGTTGTCCGAGCTGTGCTTTATGGATCTCGCTTTAGCAGCTAGGTGAAGAAGGATGGACTGAAGTGGAGAGAAAGTCTTAAAGTAGGGACACTCATTGAGATCAATTACAGTAGTCGAGGTGAAATGAGATGAAGGTATTTAAATGTTTCAGACACTTGAAAAAACTAAGGGGATATAAAGCTAAAACCTGAGGAAAAAATCCTTCCCTTCAGGGCACTTACATTCTCCTGGGGTAAGAAGGCAAAAGAATATCACTATTCTGTTTCCTGACTAAGGAATCTGGTATATTACTGAAAGTGACAATGAAAAGGAAAGCCAGGGAATGGGAAAACATGAATGAAAATTCTCAAGGCACAGAAACAAGTAGCTCTTGGAAGGAAACTCTTATTGCTGTTTAGTCTGAACCAGGGTAGGATTAATTGTGGCCAAAATGTGGATCATATGTTCAACATTCTTGCAGCCCAGAAAATGTCTTGGCTCACACTGAATGGGGCAGGACAATGATAATGTGCAGTATGAATGGTCTGATGCTGGATACATCTTTGGGGCAAAAGAGAAAAGCACCATATAAAAGGGATTCATTCAGATGTAGTCTCCAAATTAATTGGGCCTGAAGACCATATCATTGCTTCTCTAATAGGGAAATTACATTGGGTTAGGTTCTACATGCTTGCTTAGGGACCAGGGAAAGAAGGTACTGGTATTAAAGCAAAATCACACACTTAAAAGGAAAAAAAAGTTACGTGCCCATCTCCCTCAGGTTCTCTGGGCTATTTCAATGATTCTTCTAAATTGCTTTGCTGATAGGCTGGACACACATAGCCTGAGAGTTCAAGGCACTGAAGTGAGAAGGTAATGTCCCTGTCTGGGATTTTAAGAAAAAGACAGAGGGGGAAAGGGAGCAGTTTATTAAAACTAGAAGTAGGAGAATCCAATCTAATTACATTTTAATACCTAAGCTACAGACAGAACGTCAGCTCAATACTGGGGAAACAGAAGCCTTATAGTGGCAGAGGAAAAACTGAGGAGAAAGATGATGGACAAGTTGCCTTGGCCAGTCTCACTCATACGAAGTCCAGGTGTTTAATAATATGATGGCCCTGGAGAGAAAAAGTGAGAGCTGGACAACATGACTTTTTAGCTCCTATCCTAGGAGTTGGTCCCATGGGAATCATTTGCCCACAAGTCCTGGGCCTTCTGCATGCTGTCTTTTCCAGCTGTTCGCATAATCACTGATTTTGGCAATGCTGTTCAATAAATGACTGTCTGTCAGCAGGTGAATCAGACATAAAGCAGACTCTGGAGATGAGCAAGACCCAGTCTGGTGGCTGGGCTCACAATGGAACAAAGGTCACTCTCCCCAACCGTTCTAAGAACAAAACGTCTGGAGAGCCAGGCCACATTGCTATCTTGGGAGCACTGTCTTCAGAAATGCACATCTTCTTCCCCAGTCTTATTCCAGATAAAGAATCAAAGGTAGCTCTGTTTCTGTGAACCTCTTTTCATCCACAACAGTGAACTAAAAGCTTGAAATAATTCACACAATAGTCATCAGTCATCAGCTAAGTGTCAAAAGCAAACAAAACACACAAACAAAAACCAGCAAGAGCCCCAAAGCACTTTGGGGCCTGATTATTCCCCCTGTTTAAAGACTCATTACTATTTCTGTAATACACATACACATATAAACATGCACATGTTTGTACACACAAGGATGCATATATACACATGTGTTTATTTCTGGCATACACACATGTATAAACTTGATATTTTATGCATATACACATTTATACACACATACAGGTTTTCTGTATGTATGCAACTTACAAAAGTAGCTCTTCAAATTTGGTATATATTCATATCCATATGTGTGTGTGTATACACGCATATACACACATGTGTGTGTATATGTGTATACATACATGCATGCATACACACTCACACTCAGGTCTACAAAATATCGCTAGAAATGAACCACTTTATATACAGTCAAGAATTCTCTTTTCTCCTTGATCTTGCTGAAGAAGTGAAAAGTATTTCCTCTGTGGTCTAAGCCTGGTTGTTACATCTTTTAGGACATATGTGTATGTGTGTATATGTGTATATATATGTATATGCATATGTGTATTTCTATTATCTATAGCTACATCTATATCTGTATACATGCATGTATATATGAATATATATGTATACATGCATATATATGAATGCATATAATTAAAAATCTATATATATACATATATCTCTATATCTCTCTGTATGACAATATCTCTCTGTATCTCTCTATATTTAGATATATGGATCAATGGAGAGAGAGAGAGGGAGAGAGAGAAATAAAGCAAGCAAGAGAAAGATAGATGGCTAGATAGATAAACAGGTGGCTAAATAGATAGATGGATGGATAGAAAGATGAAGATACATAAATAGTTTTTCAATATATTCCCAGTGTTTTGCAAAAACCTAGCACATCGAAGGCATTAAATTGCTTGTTGACTGACTGCTTTAGGAATATCATTTTTGCAGTTGTGTGGAAAATGGATTAAAAGATCAGGGAAAAACTGGAGGCAAGGAGACTGATTAGAAGGCTATTGGAATAGAGCAGGCAGAAAGGGAAGAGAGTGATTGTGGCATGGGTCCTTGAGTGGAGAAAAGGGGGGTGATATAGAAGAAGTCGGAAAGGTAAAATGGATGAAGCTTTGCTGAGTGATTTGTTGGGATTAGGCAGGGAAGAATCTGGAAAGACTTCAAGGTTGTGAGCCTGGGAGACCAGAAAGATGGGTGACACTGTCAGGAAAAAAAGGAAAGTTTTGAGAAGAGATCTACTTAGTGAGAAATCAATTAATTAATGCTCAAACATTTATTAAGCATTCTGTTAGGCTATTACATGCATAGACAGAAGATAATAAGATTTATTTTCTACATGATGGGTTGGAGATTCTTCTAGGACATCCAGGTGGAGATGTCTGGCAGACAGAGCTAGATCTCAGGGGAGAAAGGGGGCCTTTCTATGTATATCTGGGAATCATCTGTTTAAAGTAGATAATTGGACTCATGGGAGCTGATCCTATAAATATTACATAAAATGCACAAAAGTTAAATACTAACCAACTTGTCAGTAAAAATCCAACCTCTGTGTTTGTACATGAAAAATGTAAAAATGGTTTATGTTTCCGTTCTAAGTCTCGGGGGCTAAGCAAAAAGAAGAGGAAACAGGATGGGGGGGGGGGGGAGGAGAAATAAGCAACTTAACTATAAATTAGCCCAAAATAGCTTCAGTGAGTGTTTGCTTTTCATATGGGCAAATTTAATTAGTGTTGTGGGTGGCTAGGAACTGAAGTTGCCCTCCTCTCCAGTACTAGGAGAAATCAGCCAAGGCTACATGTAGCATCTCCCTCAGCCTTCCTCCCAAATTCTATTAAATGTGAAATAAAATATGATCTTAGGTTCCTCTGCCAGGAAAACCTTGACTCAGTGGAGAGAAGCAAATTCAATTGGAGGGAAATTGGGCAAGGTAGCTCCTCAAATATGAAATCTGCAATGAGAAAACAAGATCACTTCCTGGCACATGTGACGGCAAAGGTCTCGACATATTTTTCCAATTATATTAACAGGTGGAATTTACTAACGAAATGCATATGGACATACACAGACATGCACACATGGGCACATATACCTACTGCTCAGGCTACTTTATAAAAGAAAGCTCTCAAATTCTGAGACTACATTTTTCCAGAATTCAGATGAGACTAGTACCCTTAGGATAAAGAAGCTCTTTTTCTGCCAACTCCTCTTTTAAAGCATCACCATCATCATCCTTGTGCCTGTAAAGCAACCACATGCAGGATCATAGGAGTTGGAAGGATTTCTAGAAGCCATCTAGTTCAATTGAATGGGGAAACTGAGGCCTAAGGAGTTTCAGTGACTCATTCCCAATCATACAGATAATAATTATTAAAGTTGGGGTTTGAAAACAGGTCCTTTGAAACCAGAGCCAGCATAATTTCCATGGCAATATATTGTGTATTTTCTGTTTCCCATTTAATATTAAACATTGCCAAGGACTGCTCATTACATATTCACATTTACATGGATTGGGCTTTTTAATCCATGTCACCAGTTGCAGCTTGAAATAGAGAAAATTCAAATGCAATTAAATATCATAAACCTGCCTTGGCTATGCAAGAGTGGGATATTCAGTATTCTCAGTCCCTGAACCTGATGCTAACATTAGAAACCTTGATAGGTCATCTATGGAATAGATGACAAATTTCCAACTTCTTTCCATAAGGGTAGCTCCCTCAGAAATCTGGAGCACGTTCACAGTCTGAAAGCAGTGTGGTAGGGCATAAAAATGTTAAAAACTGGTGTCAAAGAATGTCGATTTTTAGCTCAATCTTGGCAATTTACTATTGCTGTCACCCTAGGCAAATCACTACCACTCTTTGGACCTCAGATATCTTACCTATCCAACAGCATATTCTTGTGTAGCTAGGAAGCACCATGGATAGAACTTTGAGCCTGGAACCAGGGAGATGCCTCTTTCTGAGTTCAAATCTGGCCTCAGGCACTTCATAGCTGTGTAACCCTGGGCAAATCACTTAACCATGTTGGCTTCAGTTTCCTCCACAGTAAAATAAGCTGGAGAGAAAAAAGTCAAACTCCTCCAGGATCTTTGCCAAGAAAACCTCAAATGGGGTCAGGAAGAATTGGACATGTATGAAATGCCAAACAGCAAACAAAACCTAGTAAATGAAGGGCAGACTGAGAAAAGACTACAATAAAATGTGTTCTTTTTCTTATAAAAAAATAATTAAGTTGGGGCAGCTAGATGGCACAGTGAATAGAGCACCAGCCCTCGAATCAGGAGGACCTGAATTCAAATCCAGCCTCAGACACTAAATACTTACTAGTTGTGTAATCTAGGGCAAGTCACTTAACCCCAATTGCCCTGCCTTCTCCCCTCCAAAAAAAAAAAAAAAGCAAGCCAAAAAAAAAAACAAACCTAAGCTGAACTAAATAATATCAAAAGTCTCTTTTATCACTACAACTTGGCCTTCTATTTTAAAGTCCCAGAAAATAGGTGATGTAAACTGCAGAAAGACCTGTGGATTTGGAGGCACAGCTTTGGGCTTAAATCATATTTATATCACTTCTTATCTGTGTGACCTTAGTCAAGTCACTGAAACTGTCTGGGATTTTATCTATAAACAGGAATGTGGAAGAGATGACCATTTATGCTTCTTTCTTCTTCTAGATTATGTTCCATGACTAAAATATTCCTAAGACTGTTTCAAATATGTTAGTGTGTGTGCATAAAAGAACAACAGATGGATACCCTATCTTCCTCCTCCTCTTCCTTCTTCTTTTTCTTCTTCTTATTTTTTTTTTTTTACCAGACATATCTCAATGTCCCAACAAGAGTACACCTGGGACGTCTCCACCCATGATTTATGTTCTTGTAGTCAACAAAGTTTGGACTGATTTTTGCCTTCGTATATGTTTCAGTTGTAGAAAATATTGAAGAGCTCATCCAGTCCAATTTGAGAATTCATGTGGAAATTCCCTTTGCAATATGCTCGAGGAGTTATCATCCAGATGAACATTAGGAATGGTAGGGATAGGACATGGACTGATGAACAAGCCAAGTCATTTCACTGTTTGGCAATTATAACTGATAGAAAAATATTTCATATATTTAAGTCATCTGTCTTCTTTCAACCTCCCATTGGTCACACTTTCTATCAATCAATCAATCAATATTTATTAAGCAAGGCAATGTGCTAAGCAACAGGGATCCAAAAACAATAATTGATCCAGTTAACCGACAAATATTTGTTAAGTACTTACTATACACAAGGTCCTGTGGTAGGTACTCAGGACACCAGCGCAAAAGTGAGGTATCCCCTATCCTCAAAGTATTTATATTTTATTAAATTCTATCTGTTTTTTATAAAGGCTTGCTCTTGAAATATTTGAAGAAGGTTACCATATAATGGACACTTCACTCCCCTCCACCTCCAACACATCAAAATAATTTTTTTTTTTCTGTTCTAGGCTATGTACATTTTAAAAACAATAACAACTTTAGAGATCCAATCCAGCAAGTATTTACATCCTGTGTATCTGTTTATATTCATGATCCCCCTTTGGAATATGAGTTCCCTAAAGGCAAGGGTTGCTTTCACTTTTTGTTGTATTAATTTTCATATAACCTGACATATAGTAAGAAATTAATGGATGCTCATTCATCGATCAATTTATCTATGTATTTAATGCAATATATCAAGTTCTACAGATATGAAAATGAAGAGAGGAGGAGAGAATGCAAAAGGGTCTAGGAGGAGAAGAGAAGGAACAGGAGAAAGATGAGGATGAGGAAGAGGAAGAGGAGGAGTGATTACATTCTAGTGGGGGATATGACATAGAACTAGAAATAAATAATCTTAGATAATTATAACTTCAAGTCAAATTATTTTAGCCTAAATGTATGGAGACTCATAAGTGGTAAATGACTTTCCACAGGGCATGCAGGCTGTTAGACATAGGACTGGAAAATGGAGGGTAGACCTCTAGTATTGCTTCTTAAGCTTTTTTGTATCATATATGGCTTTGACAGTACTAATGGAGCCTATGGGACCCATTTTCAGGATATTTTAAATTCAGAAAATTAAAACATGAAATTACAAAGGAAACAAATTATATTGAACTATCAAAAATTAATGAAACAGGTGTTTGAGATATTAATACCTCCAATGCTAGGTCTAATAGCTATAGTAATTTTAAGGCAATGATGAACATAAACAACATTTTGAAACATTTTCAGTAACTATAATATGCTATGGAAAATCTATGTTTTCTCTTGTTAAAACATCATAGATACTATCAATCCTATTGTGGCTTGACACCTACATTCATAATCAAAGGAAATAGCAAATTTCACATAAAGGTTAGTGAACGTAAACATGCCTTTTTCTTTTCCTGTCCAAGTTCACAAACAGCTGAAATATAAACACAGTCCCTTTAGGCATCCCTCGTCTCCAAATTAAGAATCCATGGCTTAGATCATCTCTACCATTTCTTCCAGAAGTATGATTCAGTGGCATTTACAGCTTCAGTCTTACATGTTTTGTTGTGAGGATCAACTGAGATCATGGTTAGGAATGCAGTGTGAATAGCACAAAATGTTAAATTAAAGCAAGACACCTTGCTGTCTTATGCAAATGATGCAGAAATGTGTGCTAGCAGGTTTGTGGCTGACATCTGCTTGGATGTGCTTCTTTCTTCAATCAGAGGCTGAAGGACCACTTGGGGGTGGCGGGCAGGAGTTCTTGGTCAAGTACACATTGAAATAGATGGCTCCGAGCCCCTTTCAACTCTAATGTTCTTTAAATTGTGTCATTGAGTTCCCCAGACTCTCAGTTAAGAGCAATGTAAAGTGGATTAACTATTTGTACAAGCATGGCAACTGTTTAGAGAATCAGAAGTGAGGTGGAAAATAGCAATACAGAGCATGGGGATAAGGTATCTTCTGATCTGGAAAGGCAGCCTGCTCCTCTTTTGACTTGATTCTGACCTATGCTTCCCAGTTTCAGGAGATGTCACCTGTGGCACCTCTGATCTGTTCCCCTTTCCTCCCTTATCCACACCATCATTCATATAGTACACTGCTCTTAATAAAGCCACATATCTCTAATTATCATCATGTGGGAGTGACTCAGAAAAGCATTTGGATGTGAAATATTTCAGTATATAAAATGACCATGATCTATGGAGCACACTTTTCAGCCTCAGTGTTGGAGAATGAGTAATTTTCAACGTTGGCTCAAATCTTGTTTTGGGTGCTTACTAACTATATGGTCATAAGAAGGATACTTGACTTCACTGTAATTTAGACCTCTGATTTTATAGGTATGGAGGAAATTCCCTCCACAGATGCAAAAAAGTAACACATGGTTTACTTTTTCAGTCTCCTGGGAGCCATGAAAAGTAGAAATTGCAACTTTATGGAATTCTCTGAGACCCTGAGAGAATGACTTGCCTATCTTGTGAGAGATAGGACTTTAACTCAGGTGTTTTGCTTCTGGGATAACAATATCCAGACTACTTCACGAAGCTGCTAAAGATTTGAATGGTAGCTCTCATATGTTCATAAGCATAGAACTCAAATGAACCTTAGACACTCTCTAGTTCAACCTAATCATTTCACAAATGAAGAAACTCGGGCCCAGGGAGGTGGGACAATTTACCCAAGGTCACACACCTAGCAAGTGTTACAGGAAAGATTTGAACCCAAACCTGGCTTGTGAATCCTGATTCAGCGTGCCTCCCACTTCACCATGCTACCTAGCTATGTGGAGTTAATGGACAGAAACCACTTTAAAAAACACAGTTTGATATTAATGCGGGTTATTATTATCATCATCAAATAATTTGCCAGAATATAGTGGCTTAAATATTTACAAGAAAAAAGAATTTCAAAGACAGAGATGAAAGAAAACATAATATTAATGTTCTTCCTATTTCATCCCTTCTCTAAAAGCTTCAAATTTTACCATTTCAAAAACACATCTTGACACTTTTTAGGGGGTCCCTCCTGTGAAATCTATCTTTAATTTGGGAGAGAAAAAGACAGAGAGGGAGTGAAAAAGCTCATGAATTGTTGGTAGATGACTGACCACGTGAAGGAAATGCAAACTGAAATCATTGAAAGCTAATTTAGAAGCAAATTGTGGACTTTTAGGTTTTATCTTTAAAACTCTTTCTCAAGATTATACTAATGATGGAGACATACCTGTCACTTCAATTGGATAGTACATAATTAAGCTAGGAAATCTGGGGAAGAATTCCATTTATTGTACTGAGAAACAATCTAAGACACACACACATGCACATGCACACTTGGGTGGGCACAAACAGAGACATACACACTGGCTCTTCCAGAAAATAAATCAAGTCTACCCCAATGAGCATTAAAATTTCTAGCACCATGCTGGAGAGCATTAAAGAATTGACTGAAATGGATGTGGACTGCCTCCTTCTCTGAGTCATCAGGTTTTAAATAGAAATGAGATAGTAAATTTCTGCCAGCATCACACTGTGTGTCTTCTCTGATTCACTACTCTCATTCATCTTGCAGCTCTCTAATTTGTAAAGATGCAGGCAACGTATAAATATTCATGGCAGGTCTGGAAATAGACTACATCACACTCAGTCTTTCATTCAGAATGGGCAGAGCATCAAAAAGGGTTGAAGACAAGTTTCAAAACTGATCCAGTTGGCTTATCATGGTGATGGAGAAGAGAATTGAATGATTGTGTTGAAGAAGGATTCAGTGGTTGGACCCAAGGAAGCAAAGAGCAAGTATGTTCCTTACAGCTTAGGCTGAGATGAGATTCCTATTGTCAGATTTGGGTTTAAGAGCTCTTCTTGGGATAGTTAAGTTCAGTGGAGAGTGCCTACTGCCTGAGTTCAAATAATTGAGCATCTAAATTTCCTGTGACCAGTAGGATTTGTCACTGTTGCTCAGCATTTTCTTCAGTGGCTTGGATGAAGTGGCATGCTCATCACACCTGTAAATGCTATAAAGTTGGGCAGGACTGATAACAAGATGCACGGCACAATCAGAACCTAAAAAGATTCTGAAAGGATAGAACATTGTACTGAATCTAATAAGATGAAATTCAACAGGGGTAAAGGTGAAGTGATATGACTGGTTAAAAAACAAACAAACAGCTTTGCATGAAATGGGTGGAGAGACATGGTGAGATATCAATTTCTCTGAGAGGGAGAAAGTTCTGTGGGTTTAGTGTACCTTTAGCTCAATGAGTCAGCACTATGATGCAGTAACCTTCAAAGCTAATGTGAATTTGAGCTGCACCGAAAAAGGAAGAGATTCCAGGAATAAGAATCTGATAGTCTCTCAGTATTCTGGTCTTGCCTTATAGAATCTAGAATAATGTTTAGTTTTGGGTGCTACATTTTAAGAGGTCATTGATAATCTGTAGAGTACCCAGAAGAAAGAAACCAGGATAATAAATGGCCTTGAGTTCATGTCTTATAGGAATGATAGAAGTAAATGGGCATGCTTAACCTAGAGAAGAGAAGACATAGAGTAAGGGCATGGTATGATACCTACTGTCACTTATTTGAAGACCTGTGCATTTTGTTCTTGAAATACACACACACACACACACACACACACACACACACACACCACACGCACACGCACACGCACACGCACACACATTTTTCCGTAAAAGGGTGAAACAAGTAACAATGAGTGGAAATTACAAAGGGATTCATTTATTTTTTTCTTTTCTTTTTTTTTTTTTTTTTACAGCATCCGGAGCTCATGACAATTCTAAACTAAGAAATGATGTCAGGGGGAAAAAAAAAGAAAATTATATGGGATTAGAGTTAGAACTATCTATTAGTATAACGTATTGCTTTGTAAGGTGGATAGTTATGCCTCATTGGTGATTTTCAGTCAGGGGAATAGGATGCTACATTCTTGTGCATGATGAAGGGGAGCATTTATTTTTTCAATAATAAGTTGGACTACATATCTGTTTACGTCCCTATTAATACTAACCTTTCATAATGTTATGAGTCAAAATTATTGTGGGCTATGAATACTAAAAAAAAAAAAATCCTGTGGAAAGATCTCCTCATTAAAAGGGAAATTGGTATGTTCATCAGCTACTGATAAGAGAAATTTATAGGCAAATGATGGTAGGGAATGGATGTAAATGATGAATCTCATCAAAGAGCAAAAAACAAAAACAAAACAATCTTGGTATCTTAATTAAATATCTCTAGGATTTTTCCCAGTTCCCTGGGCTTAAGCTTTTATTATTGTGCTTAGACCTTAGAAGAAAAATAAAAATTACATAATCCCTGCTTCCCTCGGAAACACCATCAAAGTTCTGAATATGTTTCCATAAATTCACATTCCACTCAAAGATCAAGAGCAGCCTTCTGCTGATCCTTTCAATACTTCATGGGTACCAGCAAAGATCTATGTTAGCACCTCATGGAACATAGATGGAACCATCTACATTCTCATAGAAACACATGATTTCAGAACTAAAAAGGTTTCAAGGGTAATCTTATTTATTTTTTTGTATTATTTTATCTGAAGTCTTTTGTATTTCCCACTTAATAGTACTTTATTTTTTTTTGCAAATACATGTAAAGATAGTTTCTAACATTAATTTTTATAAGATTCTGAGTTCCAAAATTTTCCCCCTTCCCAACACAGCAGGCAATCTGATATAGCTTATAAATGTACAATGACATTAAATATATTTCCACATTAGTCATTATGTGAAAGAAGAATCAGAACAACGGGGAAGAATCATGAGGACAAAAAGAGAGAAAATAGTATGCTTTGACTTATATTCATATTCCATAGTTCTTTCTCTGCATATGGATAGCATTTTACATCATGTGTCTTTTTGTTGACAAGAGTTAAGTGTATCAACATTGGTCATTGCACAATGTTGCTCTTGTTATGTACAATGATCTGTTTCTGCTCATTTTACTACACATCAGTTTATGTAAGTCTTTCCAGGTTCTTTCAAAAATCTTCCTGCTCATCATTTCTTAAAGGACAATAGCATTCCACTACATTCATATGCCACAACTTGTTCAGCCATTTCCCAATTGATGGGCATCCCCTCAATTTTCATTTTTTGCCACTACAAAAAGAGCTATGTAAATATGTTTTGTACATGTAAGTCCTTTTCCCTTTTTGATGATCTCTTTGGGATACAGACCTAGTAGGTATATTTCTGTATCAAAGGGTATGCATAGTTTTATAACCCTTTGTGAATAGTTCCAAATTGTTTTCCAGAATAGTTGAATCAGTTCACAACTCCACCAACAATGCATTAGTGTTTCAATTTTTACCACATCTCCTCCATTATTTATCATTTTCCTGTTTTGTCATGTTAGCCAATCTGAAAGGTATAGAGAGTAAGGAAGACTATGGTTCAAGTCCCAACTCTGCAAAAGATGAGATATATTACTAGGAAAATCACTTGAACTCTCAGTAGTCTAGGAAACTTTATACTTTTTTGGGTGGTGGGGGAACAGTTTTGTTTTTTAAATTAAATTTAATGTTTATTTTTAATTTACAACATTAATTTCCACAAGATTTTGAATTATAAAACTTTATAAGTTTTAAAAAAGATGCTGATGTCCACCGGAAGAATTTCCTAACTTTGGAGTTTTTATGTTAAATCAGTTAGTTGTGCAATATATAAAGAGCTGGATTTGATGTCAGATAGACCTGAATTCAAATTTGGCTGTGAACACTTAGGTAACCATGGACATGTCACTTAGCTTCTATCTCTCTCAGTTTTCCTATATTAATAAAATGGAGATAATAATGGTATCTCCCTCCTATAGTTGCTGTGATGTAAAATCAGAAAATGTTAAAGTGCTATATAAATTCTCAAAAATAATGCAATAATTAATGGATTCCATATATAAATACATTATACATACACAGATATATTCATATATATACATATATATATATATATATATATATATACACACATGCATCCACACATACATATATGTGTGTGTTTGTTTGTGTGTGTGTACATCTCCCATAAGAGAAAGCAAACTTTTTGTGTATAGAGATTGTTATTCTTTATATCTCCAATATCTGATACATAGTATGTATTTAATAAATGCTTATTGATGTAGTGAGTGATGGTGTTTTACTCTTAAATCAATTTACAAAAGTATCATCTATTTACACCAGAATTAGTTTAGTATAGTCTGATGAATAAAGATCAGAGCAGGGGTAAAATAAGCAGGTACAAAAGAAGGTAAGGGCATGAAATGATAAAAAATGTGACCCCGTTTTTTTTTTACAATTTCAAGTATGGTGGATATAACCAGGGTGAAATATATCTAGGACAATTTAGAATGTCAGGTTAAATATTTGCAGGCCAGCAAATCTAAGTTTGCTATTACATTTAACTTAGAACTATCCAAATATTTTTCACATGGTTCTTTCAAGTAAGTCCTTCATTAAATACTACCAAATATATCCCTCTCGAGGAAGCTGCTACTGTGTATTTGTATTGGAATCCCTTTGTATTGGAAAGCTTAAGAGGTACTTAGCACCTAATTTCAAATTCAGCCTCTGTTAAAGAAACAGAAGTTATGAACCTCTGTTGCTGACATAACAGGAATGGGCTGAACAGGGAGGAGCTATACCATATTTATGGAAAAGCACAAGCTGGACAGTCAGAACTTCTTGGGATAAGCTTCAAGAAGGCAGGGCAGTGAGAGAGAGAGAAAGAGAGAGAGAATTTCTTGCAGAGGGCTGCTGCTGCTGGACTGGAACTTCTGTAGAGAAAATGATTTTGATTTTGAAAAGAGAGCTACTTAAGACTTCTGAAGGCTAGCTGGAAGTGCTGAGGACTTCTGAGGGCGAGCTGGAACTTCCAGAGGAAGCATGGCTGTGGTGTTGTTACTTTGTCTGTCTGTGGCTCTGTTAAGTTTTCTCTTCCCAGGAACAGAAATTGTGAAGGACTTGAGGTGGACTGGATACTATGAGCTTCAATACAGAATAGGCACTACACAGAGAGCTGGACAAGGAACTGGGAGCTGTCTGCCTTTTAACCCAGGTGGCAGTTGGTTAGATTTGGGCAGGGGCTGGGACCATGGAAGAGGAGCCATGGAAGCTGGAATCATGCCCCAAGTCAAGACAAAAAGACATCTCCCTGGGTATTGAGTAGTGACTGGTGAAATTGTAATTTACTTGTGACTGAGGGGTGGATGGCCTGTGTATTTTCCAATACCCCTTAAGAGAGTACTGAGTCGTGACTGATGTCTGAGTAGTAACTGATGATTGAATAATGACTGATGAATGAATAGTGACTGATCTGTAACCTACTGTGCCCCATGGGTGGAAGACTTTGACATTTTGTACTTTGTGTCCCTTAAGGATGATTAAATGATTGAGTTACTAAATGATTGTTACTAAATGATTGTACTTTGCTCAAAACTATGTGACAACTTTGGTGAAAACTATGTGGGCATTTTAGTGATAAGTTGTTGAGTTGTGACATGGTGATTACTGTATTTTGATTTTCTGTGATAAGTTGTAACATTGTGAATGCTGTATTTTGGTTTTCTATGAATGTTTTACTCTGATTTGCTATTGAATAAATACAGAGTTTGCTATACTATGTAATCAGAAGCTTGAAATCTATTCACAGAAGCCATCCTCTGGAAAGCTGATCATGCATGGCTTTACACTGGGTCAGAAACCTGGTTGAGAAAGGGGAAAGGACCTATTTGTACAAAAATATTTGTAGTACTTTTTGCTGTTGGGAAAAAATGGAAATTGAGAAGATGCCCATCAATTGGGGAATGGCTGAATAAGTGATGGTGTATGATTGTGATGAAATACTGCTGTGCTGTAAGAAATGGTAGGAAGGAGGGGTCCAGCAAAATCTGGAAAGACATATGAACTGATGGAAAAATAAATGAGCAGAACCAAGAGAACATTGTACACAGTAGTAGAAATATTGTTAAAATGATCAACTGTGAAAAGGTTAGATCATGTCTATCAAGTGTAATAGAGAGCTTGGCATAATGAATGGAATGATAAGCTCAGAATCAGGAAGACCTGGGTTCTGATCTGCTCTTTGACACTTACTTGTTGTCTGACCAAAGTAAGTCACTTAACCTCAATATGATTCCAGTAATTCCTTGGGAATCTACCTGATAAGTCACAGTAGAATAAGATCTGCTTCTATTAACATAACCTGCTTGTTCAAATTGTCATTTCTATGAGACCCTATCAAAATGATAAAAAGAGCACTGAGTATACTTCTTATGTTAACTTATAGTATGACCTTAGGCATACTACTGAAATAATCTGAGTCTCAATTTCCCCATCTGTAAAATGAGACTAGATGACCTTTAGACTAGGTGAAACTAGATGACCTAAAGCTTCTTTAGAATACCTGTAGATTCTATGATCTATAAAGTACCTTCACACATACTACTATATTAGCTGCTTATCAAATAAAACCTATGTTGATCTATTTTGCTGCTCCTAGTATCTTCTCTCACCTCACTCATGATGCATCAAAAAGGCTTAAAAACTACATTTCCCACAATTACATCCAAGATGCAGATAATATAGATGACACTATCCTTATTATATAGATGTGGAAATTAAGGGACCAAAAAGCTAAGTGATTTGCCTGAAGTCACATAATTACAAAGTCATAGAGCCAGTAATCCAACTTAGTCCAAAGTGCTTTCTGATAACCACAATGGATGTATTGCCTCCTCCAAGCTAAATCTCTTCTAGGTGATTTTCAGAAAATTGTAGCTTATCACCATTTTTTTCTGTTAATAAAAAATTTGGCACAAGAATTTGAAGGGAAAAAAAATGTAATTCACCCTTGACCCAAACTGATAGCACATTTCATGGAGTCCATAAACAGTGCTAACTGCCTTTCTACTATACTATCGCAGATATGCATCTTTAGAAATCTTTCTTCTCCTCCAGGCAGAGGAATTTCTATCCTGTTCCAGGAGCTCCTTCATACCAATAATCAATCTGTCAATAAATTAGTAAGCTCCCACATCAACATGTGAAATATATCTGGTTCCCTACCAAAAGACATTTTTATATGATCAGTTAAACCTCAATCCTTGGAAAGAATTTATTGAAAATCATTGATTTCTCTATATTCCATCTTGTTTGCAAAGGCAACTCACGTAATTTCTTTCTTTACTCTCCAACATACCAGTAAATGGCATTAAAATATTATAAAGTTTTAAATGTCTAGGACATTTAGTTCTGCTGGTGAAAATCTGTGGCTAATGAGACCCAAGATTTTGCTTAGCACTGATGGTCTTTAGTTCCACACTCAAGAAAAGAGAGGGAAGAACGGTCAAGCTCTGTTCTGGATCCACATTCTATTCCCCTAATCTGAGGTGTAACTAGGATGAAGCAATAGGGGAAGGAAGAGAAAATTGGAGGGTAATAAGGTGATATGTATTGTCAGCAACTTAGAAACATCTTTGTTCAGCATTTAGTAAGGAAAGGTCATTGGTCAAAATAAGAACCCATATCGTATAAAACTAATTCCCCATTTTTAAAATAATTCAATCGACAAATAGTGCTTAAGCACCTTCTATATTATAGGCACTGTTGTAGATACTAAGGATGTAGAGACAGGCACGAAAAAACTGTTTCACTCAGGGAGCTTACATTCAACTGAGGGAACAAAAATATGCATCTAAAATTATGATTTTCACATAAAGGTTGATTTCAGGATCCATTTTTTCCTATTGCTTGTACCAGGTCCCAGCAAATCCTCAGCCAAAAAATTCCTAGATACATCCTACTGTCTACTGTAACCACTTAAACCTCAGGAAAAAGGGTTGTTTTACATGTATTCCTAGCTCACTTTCATGCACTTAACAACATTTACTTAATAATTGTTTGTTGTATTAAATTGACCTTGGATACACATTTTCATTTCTTTGGGCCTAATTCGTCTTATCTATGAAATGTCTAGGTTATACTAGATATCTTGTCCAGCTCTAAATCCCATGACGCCATGCTTGCTGGTTTGTAATAATGAGAAGAAGATGGATAAGGAGGAAGAGGAGGAGAAAAAGGAGAAGGCAGAGAAGAAGGAAGAAGAGTAGCAGGAGGAGGAGAAGAAGGAGGAGGAGGACAAGGATGAAGATGAGGACAAGGATGAGGTGCTACTCAGGTACTACAAGAATGGAAGGCTTTCTCAGCAGATTCAACCCTTGTCTTTGTTGTTTGGTGGAAGTGATTTTCTTTAAGAATGAAAAGTAGAAACTTTACAATAGACTTGGATAAGCTTTCCCTAAAACAAGATTGTGTTTTTCTGACCCAGTTGCTACACTTGAAATGCAGTCAAACAGACATGTAATGCACCACAGGTGAAACTGTGAAGTGGTTCGAGAAATCTCAAACCAATAGATACTACACTAGAAAAGTCACCAATGGTCCCATGCCTACTTCTTCCAGTGAACGTACTATTGGGCAGAGCTCTGTCAAAGAGAGACTGTCATATGCACAATGACATTTATAGTAGTACTTCTCTTTTATATGTAATGGCAAAGAATTGGCAGCAGATTAGGTTCCAATCAGTTAGGGAATGGCTTAACTGTTTTATTTTTATGCAATTTAGCTTTAATGAGAATTTGATACCCAAATATTAACAAATTAAAACCTAATTAACAAATTATTTCATTGTGCCTTTCTATTTTTTATGCAGCACATAAATGCAAACATATTTTGACTTATTTAAAATATTAGAGTATAAACTTGATTAACTGAAATGCTTAGGGCTTGGGTCTGTAATTAGTGGCCAATGTTTAATTCTTCTAGGTAAAAATCTTTAAAAAGATGATATTTTACTGTTTTTCCTAATTTTACTGTCTTTACTAAACTAACCACGTTGTGATGGCTAGAATCTTGCTATGTCTTAGTCATAATTAAGATCAATCAAATCTAGCTTTCTAAAGTCATGTGCAACTTTATAATGTCAAAACCATCCTTTAGAAAATGGTTAGATAAGTTGCAATTTTGTAAGAATCTTTGCCTTTTCAAAGACTATTAGGTAAGAAAGTGAAGTATCATGGGATGATATCACTGAAAACAAATCACGGGACACTTTGTTTGGGAGCTAATTATTATAAAATGATAATAGAATAGCCTAAAACTTTGTCATAAAGAATTACAGATATCACAAAAATCAAAGGAATTTGGAAAGATTTAAGGGTGTTATTCAAAGAATAGTACAAGTAAGCAAAGACAGGGAAACAATATACAAAATGAGTTAATGTGAAAACAATAACAACAACCATGATAGGACATCGAAACAGGACATCCAGCAGACATGATTTCATAACACCGTCAGGGTTACAGTCCTAGTGCCACTTTTCAGATTGTTTATAGATTATAGATTCAGACAAGGTAATCAGCTATGATGAGTATGTTGGATTTTATTTTTTGTAATGATATTTTAATAAAAAAAAAAAGGAGGAGAGAAAAAGAGGGTTCAATTGGAGAGAGAGCATATATTCAAGGAGCAAGATGGGGGAGGGGAGCTCCAACAACCCTCTTGCCCTATGGTCATGATGACTGGTAGGAGATCATTATGTCTAGATGTCCTTAGCTACTTGATCATGCCATCTCCCTGACCTGAAATTGTACATAGTGTGTAGGGACAGGGGGAACGTCCCCTTATACTTGCTAATGGAACAGAAATCAAAGTAACCCTACCAATGTTTCTGGAAAGAGTGAATCATATTTTTCACTTTTCTTCCACTTAGTATCCCTGTGATAATGCAAGCAACATTCCTACAATTAGAATGTAAGTTCCAAGAAAGGAGGGATTATCTTACTTTTGCAATCATTTCCTTAATATTTATCAGAGTGTTTAGCTCCTTTAAAGGTCTTCACATAATTTTTCATTTATTCATTCATTTGCAGAGATAGACAGTTAAAACACCCTCAGTTCAGATTCAGTCTGACCCACCTGCCAATACAACATCGCAAAGGCTGAGATTCCTTAAGAGTTTGGTCAAAATTCAGATTCCTTGGAGTCTACCTAATATGGTGGATTTTCAATGAACTTTGTTTCTCTTTGACTTAAAAAAACAAAAACAAAAAAACAACAACAGAGTGAGTAAAGCACTGGCCTCAGAGTCAGGGGGACCCTAGATCAAATCTGGCCTCAGACATTTGACACTTAGTAGCTATGTGACCTTGGGATAGTCACTTAAACCCAATTGCTTTGCCTTTCCTCCTAAAAAAGAAACAAAAAGAAAACCTTCGTTTGGAGGAAAGGCATAATCCCATATTGGAGAAGGGGGAAAAAAACACACACAATATCCAGTTTCCTCGGTTTTCTCATCTGTAAAATGAACTGGAGAAGGAAATATCAAATCACCTCTTCTAAGAAAAGCCCAAATGTGGTCACAAATTGGACTCAGCTGAAAAGTCACTTAACAACAACTCCCAGGGTAGTTTCTGCTGCATTCCTATTTGAAGCAATTATTCTTGGTAACTTCAAATTGAACTGTTTTGTTTTTTTTCTTCCCCCACAATGCTGAAAGACCTCATGTTTTGCTATTATCCAGTAAGTTGGTGGCATGGGGCAAAATTCCTGTTAGCCTTTTTTTTATGCTTCTAAATGATGTTAAGCCTAAAAATGTTCCTTTTCCCCTTTCAACTTTCATGCAAAATCCAAGTGGCCCTTGAAATAGCATATTATCTATATCTATATATCTCTATCTGTTGAACTAACTCTATGTATCTCTCTATATAGATTGTGTGTGTGTATAAGATTTCATCTGGTAGGTCCTCCTCAGTTCACTGAGGCAGATCATAGCGCTACTATACTTTCTTATCATTGGGATTCTGGTCCAACAGTACTTTTTTTTAAATCATCTTTTGTTCCGTATTTTACTGCTATCATTGAAGAATAAGGAAGGATCTACAGAGAATCATGGACAATTCCATCTTTTGGCCCATTTTCTGAATTTCTAAATTATGCTATGTTACTGTACCCTTAAATAAATTGATTACAGCAGAGTTATGTAGCAGACAGCACTAGCCTTAGACTCAGGAAGACCTGGATTTCTATCTCTTCACTAATGCTTACTAGCTGTCATACTCTGGGAAAATTCTTTCACTACTCTGGGCCTCAAAGTCACCCTTTGTGAAATCAATGTGTTGGAATTGGTGACCTCTAAGATACCTTCTAGCTCTAAATCTATGTTGTTCTAATCATCACCATTCCCTATGAGCTACTCCACAAATATCTGGGCTACTTATCAGACAGACACATGTTATTTCATGTTTTAAAACTGGAATCCAGGGCTTTCCAAGATTGGTTAGAAGGTCCACAGCTACTACTTCTACAAAACTTGTGATAAGGCACCCAAGGATGAATTCAAAGGAGCAGAACACTAACCAAATCCGCAAATAGATTACCGAGTTCTTAGGTGTTTTGTTTTTTTTTCCCCTAAACACCTCAGAAGTGGTGTACAAAGCAATTATCGCTTGGAAGACAACCCTTCTGAAAGGGTTTTTTTTCTCTTTTTAGAGTGAGAAAACAATCACATTGAAAAGAGTTTGACTTTTTGCTTACACCTGAATAATGAATAATATAAATAACACCTCCCTGCCCATACCAACCGCACATAGTTACATGACTTCTTTAGACGCTAACTGAATTCTTTTACCTTATAAGCATTAGCTTAAACTATACTTACTATTTGTCCTTCATTTTCAAAAAGACCAATAACATCACAGAGTGAGGTCTTGATTTTCACATGAATTGGATTTAAGCAAGGCAGGGTAGCACAAAGTTGTCAGCTTCACTCCTATTTCCAGAGTCATCAAAGTTCAGTGGCAAGACAAAAGCCATCACAACTGGCAATCGCCCAGGATGTGGTGGATAACCTTGGTGTATCTGATGTCTGACCAAGTTCCAAATGCTCTACATTGTTTGCTTCAGCCATCTTCATAGACATTGGAACAATTTTTTCTAATTTTCCCAGTCTGCTGGGGGAATTCTTCACATGCTTGGGGTAGACTCCTCCTACCTCACCTGTTGATGGCCTTCAATCTGATTTAGTCCATCTTCTAAGACAGTTTTACCAAGGTGTGGCTACTGAACAAGCTACAGCTTCTTGGAGTCACAGGTGAGAGTCGTGTGACTGGTTGGATATCAAAGGTAGAGAAGTTACCCTGAAAAGGGCTCAGCAAGTCCTCACAGCAGAGGCGCTCGTCCCCCTTGAAAATCCTATACATTTGTAAAATGCACTTAAAATCCATGGTGTTATAATTATCCCTGTCTTGGGACAAGTGTGGCAAACAGAGGTTAAGTAACTTTCCCAGGGTCAAACAGCTAATAAGTATCCAAGGGCAGGATTTGAACTTAGTCAACTGTTGCATGAGTTACTATGTTCCCCCTAGGTTAAACAAAGAAAGTAAAAAGGGCCAACTAACTGGTGCTAGGCAGTTTTAACTTCCAGACAACCCTCATATGTCAGATGCAAAGGAAGGTATCTGTATTGGAAACTTTTGTAGCTGTTGGACTTGCCCAAATCATTGCTTACCCTTCCGTGGCTAGAGAGTAAGCAATCAAGGTCACTTCCAAGCCAGAATGTGGGGTCAGAGTATGATGACAATGTATGGAATGGAATGGAAAAAAAAAATATTAATGCATTTACTATGTGCCAAGCATTGTGCTAGGAACTGGGAAGAGAAGTAGAAAAGTAAGTCAGTCCTTACTCTTAAAGAATTCACATTAACATTGGGGGAGATAATAGACAGACTGAGGTAGAGATGCAGGGCAGATGGAAAGCCCCAATTGATTGCTCAGTCAGAAAGACCCAGGAAATCCTTAGATGATACTGGAATATAAAATAGCAAAGGGTGTTAGTGATCATATCTCCATATCAGCCAAGGGCTTAGAAGAGTCAGGGCTATAACTACTGAGAAGGTGAGAGATTGACTGGTTCTGTGCAAGAGTCAGACTAGGGCTCTGAAAAAAATGTTCTGGTTACTGTTCAATGCTCTCTCTTCCTTCTGGCATATGGTGGTGGGAATGGGAGGGGCAAAAGGTTAAGAGACATCGAAGAGTTCTAATTTTACCTTGATCAAGCACTTGTGCTGAATTATGTGAGGTGTAATAACGTGTGTCAGTATGTATAAAATGAATTTAGATGAGCCAATCTAAGGTTATTTTTTTTTTAATTTCCCCCAGTACTAACAATCTTGATTCTTCTCTCCTGAATCTGAGAAAGGAGAAATGAATCACTAAATAGTGGTCATTTCCCTCTACTCCCAGTTAAGTTCAGGAAGAGGTCAGCGGATGGCAGGAACTGTATGTACACAGTAGATGGATTTCTCTATGATGTTGAGATGTTATGGCAGGAAGAAAATGTCACTTGGATTCAGCTGTAATATTGGAAGCATATTAAACTGTCAAACAGTATTAGAATAATGATTAGCTCTTCACAATGCACTTGAACTCAAGTTTCTCAAGTGCTTTCAAATTGTTTTTTTTTTTTTTAATAAGAAGTATCATTACTCTGTGCTAGTGAAATGCAGTTTTTTCTGGGGTACCACTTGAAATTGTTTGACACCTCTCTGGTGAGACATTGGAAGGTTTCAGTATAATGGAAAAAGGCTGCTTTGCATTTATACTATTCACAAAGGCCATTTAAAGCATGGTAATTTTCTTATAACCACAGAATCGTGTAATATCCAACTGGTATTGATCTTGAACATGCAGGATTACACATTTAGAGTGGAAACGGATCTTAAAGGCCAGCAACCCCAATGCCTTCATTTGGCATATAAGGAAATTGAAGTGCAAAGATGTGAAATGTCAGTTTCCCTCCTGCACAAAAGGCTAGCAAGTGTCTATGGTAGAATTTACACTCACATCTTTCTGACTACAAGTTCAGTGCCCTAGCTCTTCTACTATGTGGATTTTCCTTTATACAACCCACAACTGAATTTCATTCTAACAATATATTTCCCATGGACATCAACTCCTTTTTTGGAATTCTATTTTTTTAGCCATTGGGTAAGTTGAGGATAACAATGTCAGCCTAGGCACAAGATTACCAATGGAAGTTAAACACCGATCTTGATGCTTTTCTTGCTCACTAGGTATTAAGCTCAGTTTTTGACTAAAGGCATGTAGGAGACACCCTTGATGTATTAAGTAGATTTGGACTCTTAAATCAGAAAGCCCTAAATTCAGGAACCATCTTTGACACACATGGGTTGTGTCACCTTGGGCAAATAAGTCATTAAACACCCAAAGGTTCTAATGAATCATCTAAGACAGTTGCAGAGAAGCTGCCAACCTTCATTGATAGAAGGGGTTTCCATTACCTAGTAATGATCTATACCAATGAAATAACAATTCTATTCCTTATCTCTAATTCGTTTAAATGCTATCAAAATTCAAAAGTATTTGAATTGCACAATCTTCTATAACCATTAATTAAATTGTGTACCCTGTAGATTACTGTGCCTCTAAATCCCTCATCTTTCCTTCCTCAATATGTCTCCAGCAGTGCAGATAAGAGGTACAATGAAATTCTGGCATCAAGTTGGCACAGGAAATAGAGTACTTGCCCTGAAAACGGGAGTTCCCAAGATTGTAGAGAGGATTCAATGAGATTCAAAATTTTGCAAATTTTAAAATTCTGCAAATCTTAAAGCAGTTTATAAATGCCAGTTATCATCAGCATCACTGTCATCATCATCTTTTTCAATAGGAGGACCTCATTATCACTCTTGCTTTTTTCTTGCTATTTTTCATCTCTATCTCATCGATGAAGCAGCTCAAGCTCATCTTCAGACTCATAACTTGACTATGTTCACTCAATCAGAAAGCATCAGATGTAGGATTTGAACCTATAACTTTCTGATTCTGAGTTTTATGTACTATTAACACAAACCAAGGTGCAGACCTTCTAAAGCACTAAAATACTGAAGTAACATTCAGTTACTGTTCATTACAATTTAATAATTCTTCTTCTGCTGTATATGTCAAAGTGCTTTAATATCCACCATCCTCATTTTTGTGGAGGAGGAAATTAAGGGTCAGCCATTAAATGTCTTCCCCAAGGTCATGCAGCCAATTAATCAAAGGACAGTGATCTTTCTGAGTGGGTGGCTCATCTGAGAGAAATATCTCCTATAGGAACTCAACAAAGGCTATTAAAAGACCTTTGGTCCTGGTGTCAGAAGATCTGACTCAATTCATCTATTCATACTTCTGAACATTACCTGTCTGATTCTGTTAGTCAAGTCACTTCATTTCAGTGGGTATGTTTTCACATTGGTAAAATGAAGGGGTGGGTTAGAATTCCTCCAAGGTCCATTCTAGTTCTAAATCTTTGGTACTATGATCTCCACTGAGAAAGAAGCTACTACCTCCCAAGCTAGCAGATTAGAATTTGGAACAGCTGTCACTGTTAGGAAGTTTTTGGTTTGGTTTGGTTTTGTGCATTCCTATGTAACACAACTAAAGTAAGAAAGCCTATTGCAGCTTGACACAATTAGAGTTTAAAAACAGGGTCTTTGGGCCCCCAGCCTAATATTCTGGTACTACTACTTGTTTCTCTATACAATTTCTTATATATCCTGCTAAAACATTTCACCTTCACCTTTTAATTAGAAATATATCAATTGTGGGGAAAAATAGAATGTGCCAGTGACACATCTAAGAGGAACATTATTAAAAGCTATTTTAGAAGTCCTTGCATTTTTATTTATTTTGTTTGATTTTGTGCTTTTTTGGAGGGTGATTGGGGTTAAGTGACTTGTCCAAAGTCACATGGCTAGTAAGTGTGTCAAGTGTCTAAGGCTGGATTTGAACTCAGGTCCTCCTGATTCCAGGGCCAGTGCTCAATTCATTGTGCCACCTTGCCGTCCCTGTCCTTGCATTTTTAACTTCTAACACAGAAAGTTTAGGAATGTCCCTCCATTAATAAGGGCAGTTAGATGAATCAGTGGACAAAGTGCCAAGACTCATATTCCAAATCTGTTCTCAGACCCTTACTAGTTGTGAGACTCTGGGCAAGTCACTTAAGTCTGTTTGCCTCAATTTCCCTCATCTGTAAAATGAGCTGGAGACTCTAGGTGGTGGACAAAAGTTCTGCCAAGTTTCCCTTAGAAACAACATAAAATCAAGTCTCTAAATGGATTCTGGAGTGACAGAACCTACCAAAAGATAGAGTGAAGTGATTTTTCCATCTTAAGATAACTTAGAAGGACTTCAGAAAAACTCTATCCTGCTTGGGTTAAAAAGGGAGTACAGACCAGCACAGATGGTGTCTGGGCAAGCCAGCAGAAGAGTCTCATCCACAGCACAGATCAGCAACTGAGACCCCTAGCTACTAGCTCAACAGGCCAGTGGCACAGCTGAAAGCTGTGAAGTACCCAGTGCCAGAACAGAAGGCAAACTGTGAGTCCTGGAATCTCTGCCACAACAAGCACTATTGGAACAGCCCAGCCCAGCACGGTGAGTAAGCCTCTAACTTCAGAGGCCCAAACACAGAAAGACAGTGGTCAGGTCCATGGCCACCAGTACAAGAAGCATGGGATAGTGACCCTGGACCCCAGGAACAGAGATCAATTTTAAAAGTTGCCCAAAAAAGACTACAAAAATGAGCAAAAAAAAAAAAAAAAGAATTTAAAAGAGTTCTAACCATAGAAAGCTGCTATGGTAAGAGGAAAGAGCAAAATAAACTCAGAAGCAGACAACAATGTAAAAATACCAACATGTAAAGACTCAAAGGGAAATATGAATCGATCTCAAGCCCAAAACGTCTTCTTGGAAGAGCTCAACAAGGATTTTAAAAGTCAAATAAGAGAGGTAGAAGAAAAATTGGACAAAAGAAATGAGAGTTATGCAAGAGTCAACAACTTGGAAAAGAAGAGCAAAACTTGGCTAAAGAAAATAAATCTTCAAAAAATAGAATTGGCCAAATGGGAAAAAAAAATCACTGAAAATAACTCCTTAAAAAAGTGGAACTGAGCAAATGGGAAAGGAGGTACAAAAAGTAACTGAAGAAAACAATTCATTAAACATTAGAATTGGGCAAGTGGAAACTAATGACTCTATGAGACATCAAGAATCAGTCAAACAAAATCAAAAGAATGAAAAAGAAGAAGAAAATGTAAAATATGTCATCGGAAAAACAACTGACCAGGAAAATATATCCAGTAGAGATAATTTAAAAATTATTGGACTACATGAAGGCCATGATTAAAAAAAAAAAAGTCTGGATCTTTTGAGAAATTATCAAGGAAAATTCCCCTGATATCCAAGAGCCAGAGGATAAAATTGTCATTAAAAGTAGCCATCAATCACCTCCTGAAAGATATCCCAATATGGAAACAACAAGGAATATAGTGACTAAATTCTAAAACTATTAAGTCAAGGAGAAAATACTGCAAGCAATCAGTAAGAAACAATTCAAATATCAAGGAACTAAAGTCAGGATTACATAGAATTTAGGAGCTTCTACATTAAAGGATTAGAGGGGATAGAATATGATATTCCAGAAGGCAAAGCAGCTTGGATTTTAACCAAGAATTAACTACTCAGCAACACTGAGCACAATCTTTCAGGGGGAAAAATGATCATTCAATGAAATATGAAACTTCCAAAATTTCCTGATGAAAAAACCAGAGTTGAACAGAAAATTAAATCTTCAAATATAAGACTTAAGAGATGCATAAAAAAGGTAAACAGAAAAGAAAAAAAAATATTCAATAAGGTCAAACTGTTTACATCCCAATATAGGAAGATGATAATTGTAACTCTCGAAAACTGTATCTCACTTAGGACAGTAAGAAGGAGTATATATAAACAGAGGGAGTAAATATAAGTTGACTTTGATGTGATGCTATGAAAAAAGAAAATTAAGAGGTAGGGAAAAATCTACCAGGAGAAGAAGAAAGGGGAGACAGAATAGGGTAAATTACATCACATGAAGAAGCACAAAAGACCCATTATAGTTGAGGGAAAAAATAAAATGGCTGACATTGTATGAACCTTACTTTCATAGGATTAAGCTCAAACAATGGAATAACATATACACTCAGTTGGGTATAGAAATATATCTTTCCTTATATGGAAATTGGAGTGGGAAGGGGAAAGAAAAGGGGGGAGGGTTGATAGGAGGGAGGGCAGATTGAGGGAGGTGATGGTCAAAAGCAAATCACTGGTGAAGAGAGACAGGGTGAAAGGAAAGAAAGAAATATAAACAAGGGGAAAATAAGATGGAGGGAAATATACAGTTAGTGATCATAACTGTAAATATGAAGGCAATGGGAACAGCTAGGCGGCACAGTGAATAGAGCACCAGCCCTGGAGTCAGAAGAAGCTGAGCTCAAATTCAGCTTTAGACACTTAACACTTTCTAGCCATGTGACATTTGGCAAGTCACTTAACCCCAATTGCCCTGCTTTCCCCCCTGGAAAAAAAAATGTGAAGGGATGAACTCCTTCACAAAATGGAAATGAATAGCAGAGTGGATTAAAAAACAGAATCCTACAATATTTTGTTTACAAGAAACACATTTGAAGCAGAGAGATATAGGTAAAAGACTGAAGCAGAATATATGATTCTTCAGCTGAAGCAATAAAAACAAACAAATAAACAAAAAGCAGGGGTAGCAATCCTGATCTCAGACAAACAGAAAATAGATCTAACAAAAAGAAATAAGGAAGGAAACTACATCTAACTAAAAGAAGCACAGATAATGAAGTAATATCAATGGCAAGCATATATGCACCAAGTGCCGCATTAAAAGAAATAGAACGCTAAACTATACTACTATGGGATCTCAATCCTTCTCCCACAACATAGAACTAGATAAATCTAACCACAGAATAAGAATGAAGTTAAGGAGGTGAACAGAATTTTAGAAAAGTTAGATATAGTAGACCTCTGGAGAAAATTGAATGGGGATAGCAGGGAATATAACATTTTTGTGGTGTTACATGGCACCTACACAAAAATTGGCTTTGTATTAGGTCATTAAAAACCTCAAAATCAAATGCAGAAAGGAAGAAATACGAAATACATCCTTTCCATATAATGATCTAATAAAAGTTATATATAAAAATGGCAATGGAAAGATAGAATAAAAATTAATTGGAAAATAAAAAATCTAATCTTAAAGTATGAATGGGTCAAACAACAAGTCATAGAAATAATTAATAATTTCACCAAAGAGAATGACAATAATGAAACAATATAATAAAATTTATGGGATGCAGCAAAGTAGTACTTAGGGGCTATTTTATGTCTCTGAACGCTTGCATGAACAAAAATGAGAAAGGGCAGATCAATAAATTGGACATACAACTAAAAAAGGTTAAAAAAAATGAAAAAAAAAACCACAATAACCACCAAATTAGAAATTCTGAAAATCAAAGGAGAGGTTAGTAAAAATTGAAAGTAAGATAGTTGCTGAACTAATAAATATAACTAAACTGTTTATTTTGGGAAAAAATACACAGATGAATCTTTGGTTTATTTGATTAAAAAAAAAAAAGAAACAAGAAAAGCAAATTACCTGTAACAAAAATGAAAAGGGTGAATGCACCATCATTGAAAATGAAACCAGAGCAATAATTTGGAGATATTTTGTCCAACTGTATCCCAATAAATCTGACAACCTAAGTGAAATGGATAAATGTTTATGAAATTTTAAATTTCCCAGATTAACAGAGGAGAAAATAAAGTACTTAACTGCATTTTAGGAAAAAATTAGGCAAAAAAATTACATTGAACTCAATGAATTCCCTAAGAAAAAATCTCCAGGGCCCATTAATTCCAATACCATCCAAACAATATGGTAGTAATTACTAAACCAGGAAGAGACAAAAGAGAAAGAAAATTACAGACCCATTTCCCTAATGAATATTAACACAGAAATTTTAAATAAAATATTACCAAAGAGATTACAAATTATCCATTGTATAATATTTGGGAGTCTATCTGCAAGAGTAAACCCAGAAACCTCCTGAAAACAATTACAAAACACTTTTCATATAAGGTCAGATCTAAACAACTGGAAAAATATCAATTGTTCATGAGTAAGTCAAGCTAATGTAACAAAAAAATGACAATTATGCCTAAATTAATTTACTTATTCACTGCCATACCAAACTGCCAAAAATTATTCCATAGAGCTAGAAAAAGTAATAACAAAATTCAACTGGAAGAACAAAAGGTGAAGAATATCACAGGAATTAATGGGGGGAAAATGCAAGGGAAGGTGGCACAACCATACCAGGTCTAAAACTATATTATAAAGTGGCAACCACTAAAACTATTCATTATTGGCTAAGAAATGGAGTGATGCATCTGAGGAATCGGTTAGGTAAATAAGACACAGTTGTCTATGACTATAGTAATCTACTGTTTGATAAACCTAAAGACTGAAGCTTCTGTGATAAGGACTCACTATTTGACAAACTGCTGAGAAAACTGGAAAATAGTATGGCAGAAACTAACTAGGCATAGACCAACATCTCACAAGACAAAGTCTAAAAGGGTACATGATTCAGATACAAAGGGTCCATAGGAGAGAGCAGATTGGGGGAGGGGCTATACAATGGGATGGCTGTTTTGAGATGTTGGGTAGGGGAAAGATGGGGAGAAAATTTGTAACTCAAAATCTCATGGAAATAAATGATGCAAACAAGAAAAAAAACAGATATAAAGGGTGATGTCATAAGCAAATCAGGAGAGTAAGGAGTAGTTCACATGCCAGATCTATACAGAAGGGAAAAATTTATGACCAAACAAGAGAAAGAATTATATGAAATATCAAGTGGATCATTTTTATTACATTAAATTACAAGGTTTTGCATAAATGAAACCAATGCAACTAAGATTAGTAGGAAAGAAGAAAACTAGAAAAAAAATATAACCAGTGTTTCTCATAAATGTCTCATTTCTCCAATATATAGAGAACTAAGTCAAATTTATAAGAATACAAGTCATTTCCCAATAGATAAATGATCAAAGGATATGAACAGGCAGTTTTTTGATGAAGAAATTAAAATTATCTATTGTTATATGAAAAAATGCTCAAAGTCACTATTGATTAGAGAAATGCAAATTAAAACAAGGGTGAAGTACCACCTCATACCTAACAGATTAGCTAATATAATAAAAAGGAAAATTATAAATATTGGAAAAGATGTGGGAAAATTGGAAATTAATGCATTGTGGGCAAAGGTGTGAACTGATCCAACCATTCTGGAGAGCAATTTGGAACAATGGCCAAAGTGATAAAACAGTGTGCATAACCTTTGATACAGCAATATCACACTAAATCTGTATCCAAAAGAGATAATAAAAAAGGGAAAAAGGTCCCTCTTGTACGAAAAAAAAGGGCCCTCTCTTTTTGGGGTGGCAAAGAAATGGAAATTGAGGAGATGCCCACAAATTGAGAGGAATGACTGAAAAAGTTGTGGTATACAAACGTGATGGAATTCTGTTCTATAAGAAATTATAAGCAGGCAGATTTTAAAAAATCCTAGAAAGATTTACGTGAACTGATGTTGAGTGAAGCAAAAAGAAGCAGGAGAACATGGTACACTGTAATAACAACAATTTGTGATAATCAGTTGTAATATACTTAATTCTTGTGAGCAATATAATGATCAAAGACAATTCCAAGCCCTATTGATTAAAAATGCATTTTACATGCAGAAAAAGAACTGTGGAGTCTAAATGTAGACTGAAGCATGCTATTCTAATGTTTGTTTTGTTTTGTTTTGTTTTGTTTTTGTTTTTCTTGTGGTTTATCCCTTTTGTTCTGATTCTTCTTTCACAATATGACTAATGTGGAAATATGTTTAATATGATTGTACATATATAACCTATACCAGATTGTTTGCTGTCTAGGAGAGGGTGAAGGGAAGGGAGGAAGGGAGAAGAATTTGGAAATCAAAATTTTATACAAATGAGTGCTGAAAACTATTATTACATTTAATTGGAAAAATAAAACACTATTAAGTGGGAAAAAATTTGAAAAAGAAAAAAATATTTTAAAAATTAAGCTCAAGAAAGAAATGGCAATCTATTCCAGTATCTTTACCAAGAAAACCTGGATTGGGGTCACAAAGAGTTGGACATGACTGAAAAAAAAAAATTGACTGAACAAATTCATCAATAAAGGATTATCAGGGGCAAAGGCAGATAAGGGAAATTTGATCTCTAAGTATTCAAAGCTATTCAAGACCATGTTCTAATAAGCATCTGCAAAAATAACACTCTTTTGTTCTAGGAGAGTGACTTACTATACTTAGAATATTCAGTCTCCTCTCTTCTCTCCCTCAACAGATCAACTTAATGAGCTACAATGTGTATGGTTTTTTTTTTAAACAGTTGCACCAGCACTGAGAGGGGATGAAGATGAAATCCATTTATGTGGTATTGCAAAGATGGAAGAGGGTAAAATGGAAGTTCAGTAAGATATCAAGGTCCAAGATAGAAAGACTCAAAATGCAAGATATAAAGGGAGTCTTTCCTATTTAGAAGGTATTCACCATCACCACTGCAAGATGATAGAAATTACCCAAACCTTATCATGCCCTAGTCCATTCAGTCTTTCTTACCTTGTTGTTGAAGAGAAAGGAGTACTCTCTATTTTTCATTGTGTCCTGACTTTAGACCATCTACCATCTAATTGTGAAGAGCCACAGTCCCCTGAGAAATAAAGCAGTGATTACTTCTGCAGTGAATATGGAAGAAATAATTACTAGATATTGATATACTTATTAACACTATGGTTTCAACAATTTCAAGTAACTGACTTTTCAAGTCACTGACTTATTATTGTAGGAAGGTGTTATTGACAAAGGCAGAACCAGGAGAAGAATTTTAAGTAGAAGCATTCTCTTTCTATGTAAGATTTTTTTTAATAAGAGTTTTCCTACTTCTGCCTTACATGATCAGCTAAAGGCATGACAATGTGCCTCATAGTTGAATAATTCATGAGGAGAAGTTTTGCCTGACCAAAGCGCTCCCTTAATCATTTAAAATTTAGAGTACCAATATGATTATCTAATTTGATTTTGATAACTTTGTGAGATACAGAATGCAAGGATCATAACAATCTTACAAATAAAGAAACTGAGCGTCTCCCTTGATAGATAGAGGGATTTTTTTTTTTTGGTCCTGTATTTCTACTACCTTCTGATGCAGGGACCTGATCATAACCTGTATAGAAATAATACCAAACAATAAAACACCAACAAATAAAATACAATATTTTAAACTGAGAAAAAGAATGCTTTACCAATGGTCATACAATTGTTAAGTGTATGAGAAAAGATTAGAACTAAATTTCTTCCTTTGTATTACACCAAGTACAGCAATGCTATCTCTATTCAACACTGTACCTCATGAGTAAAATGACAATCCATGAGTAAAACAATTCATTAATTCAATTCCACAAACATTTATTAAACACTAATGACATGAGATGTCATGTACTAGGTAAAACTTATAGGGATAAGGACTAGACCTGTGGTTTTATCAGTCTGGGAATTCACATGTAAGGAAACTCTCTATCCCTATGTAGGTTAGAACCTCTTCTGCAATATGTGACCTTGGAAAGTTGCATGGAAAGTTTTAATAAATTGTCCAACATCATGAAGTCAGTATATGTCATAGGAAGGACTGAAAACCAACTTTTCTTGGCTTCAAGATAATTTCCCGTTCACCTTGTCATGCTGTTTCCATATGTGCAATGAATAACAAGACAACACTGAAGAGAGTCCCTGATATCAAAGATGTTCATTATATTCCACTAGAGGAGAATAAGTATCACTGTAATCTTTCGAGTAAATGAAGAGTTGGAGATTGTTCATTTCGATACTATGAAAGAAAAATCTAAGAAGTACCACACTGGATAGAATATTAAAGACCAGCTAGTCCAACATAGTGATCTAGATTCATTTTCAAGACCTTTATTGTGGGTGATTTCATTCAATAGGTATTTTTGTCTTTTTAATTATGAATTTAAATATTAAATTTTAAAATACAAAGATATTCCAACTCCATTCACTTATGAAATAATTAATCATGTATCAAAAGTTTCTATGTGCAAGAAACTGTAGATAATACAAATTTGAACTTATCTTAAATGAAAATTCACATGGATGTGGCATATCACAGATGTCCAAAAGTTACACACACACACACACACACACACACACACACACACACACACACACATGATTCTTATCTCATGTATTTTGTAATCCAGTAAGAAGGAGAACACAAGGAACTGATCCAGAAGTATGAGAGTTACCTCATAAAAGTAGTAAAGAGCAAGTACTATAAGAATTTAGAGTAACAAAAGATTGTAACTCTCTAAAAGCTAACCTCAGGGGCTGAGTAAGGTACATTTGATTTGGATCAAAAATGTATTTCAATATATTGGAATGGAGAATAGGAGGAAGAAATCTCACACAGAACATGGAAGTCAAAGTGGACAGAATGTATGTTCAGGAAACAATGAGAGGTCCAACTGATTAACTTTTTTTTTTTAATTTGACTAGGGCGAGAGGTAAGAGAATAGGGGATTTCAGGGAAGGGTAGGCTAGATTCATATCATTCAAGGTCCTTAGATGGAAATCTAACAGTTCCAGACTTGATTCTGGACACAAAATAAGGATATTTGAATTTTCTGAGCAAGAGAAAGGTGTAGGGAAAACATTAATTTAAGATTAAACTATCAGAATTGCATAAGTATTGAGTTGGAGAGAATGAAGGCAGAAAATGGCAATAGCAAAGAACAGAAATCTGTGAAAGTCATTTTGGAAGAAGAATCTAAGCTCTACAATGGGTGGAATCAAAAAGAAAAGTTAGTTACGCATGGTAATCCAGATTGTTTTCAAGACCTGACTTGAATGGGAATAAAATCCATAGAAACTGCTGACTTTCTAAAAATAGAGGTCAGATTAAGAGGGATGGAGACAAGATGGTGAGCCAAAAGCAGGAATTTGCTTGAGCTCCTGCTCCAATGACCTCCAATACCTTTAAAAACAATTACTCTAAACAAATTTTAGAACAACAGAACCCACAAAATAACTGAGAAAAAACAAATCTCCCACTGAAGACAGCCTGGCAGACCAACAGGGAGGGTCTATCACATCAGACTGGGAGCTGACCCCAGTCCCACATGGGCTGTATTGGCCCAGACTCTCCATGCAGACTACCCAGAGCAGACTTCAGGAGTGTAATTCACCAGCAGCTGCAGAAGTTTCAGACTTCCCAACCCATAAATGCCAAAGAGAAATTGACCAAATTTGAGCAAAAATGACCAAAACGGTGATTAGGGGTATCTGTTGGAATTGGGTGATGGAAGAGTATGGTCCAGCCCCTGCTCCCAGGGTGAGAGGTACCTAGCAGAGGTGGGGTGGCCACAGCTGCTGCCCCATGGCTGCCTCTGAAGCTCCTGGCCTGCAGATCATAGGGGGACCAAGAACCATTCAGAGGGTAATCACGCTTGCTTTGACCTGCTTTCAACTGGATCATGGTCTTGGGTGGTGGTCCTGGGATGTGCGGCCAGTGTGCCAGAGCTTGGGTGACTGTAGAGAGGACAACCTCCTCATAGATCTGACAACATTTGTGAAAAACCCCAGTGATTTGGGATATAGCTCTCTGCATTCTGGAAGCAGAGTTCTACTGTGGCAAAGAGCTCAAAAGTCAAGTAATTGGCTGGCAAGATGTGCAAACATAGGAAGCGCAATCACACCATAGAATCTTTCTTTGGGGGACAAAAAGAAACTAAACATGGAACCAAAAGAAGACAACAAAGTCAAAACTCCTTCATCAAAAGCTTGCAAGAAAAATATGAATTTGGGGGTGGAGCCAAGATGGTGGTATAGGAGCAGCAAGGTACAATAGCTCCCACATAGCCACCTCAAATACCCATAAAATGTGACTCTAAACAAATTTTAGGGCTCTAAAATGCACACAAATATACTTCCCACTGAAGGCAGCTTGGCTAGAAGGGATCATCTCAGCACTGGGAGCAGAAACCAGACCAGCCTGAAACCGTGGGTTGGCCCTGGGGGTGGCCAGACGAGCTGAGCAAAACCACAGCTGGAGCTTCAGGAGAGTAGATCAGCGGTAGCTGTAGCTATTTCCAGAATTATCAAGCCATAAGAAAAAAAGACTAAGTGAAAGGTCAGAGAATCTTGGCTAAAATTGGGGGAGAAAAGCGGGTCTGGCCAAACTGCCTCCATGGCAAGGAAGCTGCAGAATTGGAGGCCCTGCAGCCACCTCCATGTAGCTGCTTCAGAGCTCCCAGCCTGCAGACTGCAGGGGGGCCAAGAGATCATTCAGAGGACAAGTACTGTTGTGTTGATTGGCCTGGATCCAGATTGTGGTCTTGGGTGGTGGTCCTGGGGTGCCAAAGTTGGTGGGGGCTGCAAAAAAATGACAGCCCCCTAATAGCACGGGCAGCTGGGAAAACCTCAGTGATTTGGGACAGAGCTTTCCCCTCTGGAAGCAGAGTTCCACAGAGCTAAAAAATCATTGACTGGCCATCATGAGCAGGCAAAGGAAGCAAAGTAAGAACAGCAACCAAACTCTAGATTCCTTCTTTGGGGATAAAAAGGATCAAAGCATGGAAAGGGAGGAAGACAACACTGTCAGAGCTCCTGCACCAAAAGCTTCCAAGAAACATGAAAACTTCCTAAATGCCATAGATCAGCTTAAGAAGGATTTTGAAAACCAAATGAGAGAAGTGGAGGAAAAACTGGGAAGAGAAATAAGAATACTGCAAGGAAATCATGAAAAGAGAGTCAACAACCTGACTGAAGAAAATAACATATTAAAAAATAAATTAAAGCAAATGGCAAAAGAAGCACAAAAAGCCAATGAGGAGAAGAATGCCTTAAAAAGTCGACTTTGACAGATGGAAAAAAGAATCTCAAAAGCATTCTGAAGAGAATAATTCCTTCAGAATTAGAGTGGAGCAAACGGAAGTAAATGGCTTTATGAGAAACCAAAATACTATTAAACAGATCCAAACAAATGAAAAAATAGAAAGCAAGGTGAAATATCTCCTTGAAAAAACCACTGACCTGGAAGACAGATCCAGGAGAGACAATTTAAAATTTATTGGACTACCTGAAAGCCAGTATCAAAATATGAACTTAGAAAGCATCCTTCAAGAAATTCTCATGGAAAATTGCCCTGATATTTAGAACCAGAGGGCAAAATAGAACTTGAACACCAATCACCTCTTTAAAAAGATCCCCAAAAGAAAATTCCTAGGAATATTATAGCCAGGTTCTGGAGTCCCCACATCAAGGAGAAAATATTACAAGCTG
>CM053592.1:176009492-176059241 GCA_028646515.1 Pseudochirops corinnae
GATAGATAGATGGATAGATAGATAGACAGATCAATTGATGGATCGATGGATCAATAGATCGATAGATCGATAGAAAGATGATAGATAGATAGATAGATAGATAGATAGATAGATAGATAGAGTGCTTTGTAAACCATAAGCATCATGTAAATGTTAGCTATTATTACAATCTGTTTTCTAGTACCTTTATTTGTCGGTTGTTGTTTTTTCACTTATTTCTTCTGGCTTCCTTTTAGGGTGTGTGTGTGTATGTGTGTGTTTATGTGTGCGTGTGTATGTGTCTGTTTTATATTATTGTCATTCTGTTTATTGTTCTGACATCTCATTTCATATCAGTTAAACCAATATTCCAATATTCCTTTGAATTTCTCATTCCTTACAGTACAATTCTATTCTATTCCATTCATAAAGCAATGTGTTTAGTCATTCATCTATCAATAGACATTAACCCTATTTTATAAATGAGGAAGCTGAATTCCATAGAAGTGAGACAACTTTCCCAAGGTAGTAAGTTGTAGACCTGGTATATTACTCCAGTTCAATAAATCTTAAAATAAAACAAACACAAAAACAAAACATATATCCTAATTTCCTTCTCTCATCTACAATTTCCAGCCTGCCAGAATTGAGGTATGAAATAAGGATTTGTGTCTCCTCATCTGTGACATGGCAGACTTAACACTGGTTTTAGATTGGAAAGACCTTTGTTCAAAGGCAGCCTTTGAAAAATTACTACCTGTATGATGTTGGACAATCCATTATGCCTCACTGGACCTCAGTTTCCTCTGCTTTGAAATACTGAGATTGAACTTGATGGCTTCTGATGACCTTTCAAATTCTAGACCTACAAACTATGAATCCAAAGCAATTCCTGACTTAGCACATTGCCAAGCCAGCTCCTCACATGTTCTTTTCCTAGTTCTCAGTTGCTTCCTGAAACAAAATGCTCAGGACTGCCTTTGAAGGGCTCTGTGCAACTAACTCTAGTCATTAAAATAGGGAGGGAAAGCATTTGTGGGAGGAACAAAGGTCCTTCAAGTTAAATGAATTTTCTAAGGCAAAAACAATTTCAAACACCCAAAGGCAGGATGCATAGAAAATAACATGTCCTTTCAAATTTCTGATTTTAGAAATCAAACCAATGACTAGTAATAACAGCAAGGTGGCTAGAATAGAGCAGAAAGATCATTTCTCTAGTTCTTGAGGCACTTATCAAAAGAAAACTTGGAATTAAACAGGGAGTTGGGGTGAATAAGAATAGCCACATCAATAAGAATAGCCACATCACATTTCTGATGCCTACTAGCTATGGTGACCTGGGAAATTAATTTAACATCTCTGGGATTCTGTTTCCTCATTGATTAAATGGGGATAATAATAGCACTTATAACATAATGTTGCAGAGATAATGTACATACAACACTTTTTAAGATTCAAAGAAGAATTTTGTTCTATTGTTTTCAAGTGTATCAGACTCTTTGTGACCCCATTTGGGGTTTACTTGGTAAATATACTGTAATGGTTTGCTATTTCCATCTGCAGCTCATATTTTTTACAAATGAGGAAACTGAGGCAAACTGAGGAAAAGTGACTTTCCCGGGGTTCCATGGCTAGTAAGTGATTGAGGCAAGATTTGAACTCAGGAACGTGACTCTTCCTGACTCCAGGACAAGCACTCTGTCCACTATACCACCTAGCTGCCCACAAAGAAATATATCAATGTTAACTAATAGTAGAAGTAGTAGCAGTAATAGTAGTAGTAGTAGTAGTAGTAGTAGTAGTAGTAGTAGTAGTAGTAGTAGTAGTAGTAGTAATTATTTAAATATGGCCAGATTAAATTAAAGCCTCTTTCCTGACAGAAACTGAGGAAATCACTTAAACTCTCTGTTCCAACTGACTTCTAACATTCTAAGTCACTGAGAAGATGACAACATTAATTAAAAGAGATCATTTCTGAACCCGAGAGATCCCTATGTTAGCAAAATCCCAGGTACAATCTCTACCAATATCTGTACTGAACATGACATCCCTACAGCATTAGCAACTGGCCACCAAACACTTACTTTTGGGTTTGGGCTTGCTTCTACCTAGTAGTTAAACTTATTAACATGTCCTCATAATTTTTTTTTTATTATTATTCTCTGTGTGTCCCAGGTGTTTCAAAGACTGGAAAACACATTGTAAACTTAACCACCTCTGAAAGTGGGGACATCTCAAGTCTCCCCTACAATACATAATACATATTAGGGACAAATCTGAAGAAGGATTGCAAAAAGTAAAATACAACTAAGGGGGTCACATTTAGTTATGTACTTGTGTGTGTGTGTGTGTGTGTGTGTGTGTGTGTGTGTGTGTGTGTTGAAGAATCATGAAATGTTAGTCCCGGAAGGGAACTTAGACCTCAGTAAGTCATTCAAAAATCATTTATTGAGTATCCATTACGTGCTATACCCTCGACTATTTGCTAGTGATACTAATACAAACAGAACATTATCCTTTCTTTGCATGAGAGACCTGGGCCCAAGAGAGGTTAAGTGACTTACCACAGTCTATACAGTTAATTAATGCCAAAGATTGGACTCAAGCCCATGTCTTTTGACTCCGAAATCCAGAGTTCTTCCCACTTTTATGTTTTGTTTCTTCCCTTTAAAAATAATTTAATCACAAAGTATTTACCCAGAGAATGAAAATATGCTCAAATAAGCCCCATGTGTTTCTTATCCTACTATTTTGGACTTTGCATTCTGTTAAGACAAACACTACAAAAGTCTTTGGTTTCCCACATCTCTTCAATCTCCCTGCCACCACCTAAACTTTTGTATGAAATGTCCATTACTCCAAGAAGGTCACATATTCATGAAACTTTGTTCCACATGAGTATATATCAAGTCACCCATCCAATGAATTAATTGGTGGTTCTGGCCAATTTTCTGCTAAGGTTTGCTTGGGCATGCCAAAAGTAGATGAGAGAGGGATAGCTTACTTACCCTAATATTGAGTGTTTTCTTTTATTGTCTGATCTTTACGTTCTTTAAGACCTCAGAGCTCATGGGATTTCATATCAAAGAGAGCTTAAATTGTGTAAACATTCCCCAAGACAACAGACAGACTATGGACTCTTACACAGTTCTAGAAAGTTCCCTGGGACTCTGATGCATTAGACTTACTTAGATTTTATATAACACAGAGACACCACCTGGACTCATGAGTCCCTGACTCCAAATTTGACAACCTACCATCCATACCAGACAGTCTCTCAGGTCCAACTTAAATTTAAAAAATAATAAAAATAGTTCATTTTAAAAATAGTTATTTTATATTCTATTAAATTATATATTATGTATACATATACAGATATGTATAAACGTACATATGCATGTATACGTACATGTGTACTTATGTATGTATGTATGTATAGTGATTTGGTGGTCACATTCCTCATGCCCTGTATTATGGTTCCTATCCTCCAAAGAGAGAATGAGATAGATCGAGATAGAGGCAGAGAAAGAAAAAAAGAGAGAGACAGAGAGAAGGGGAGACAGAAATGAAGGGGGGAAGCAGACAATGGGAAAGGACAAGGAAAGTCTTGTTATGGTTTTATACAAAGTCTATAAGGGAAACAATTCTAGGGTATCCCAGGCAGAGATATGCCTCATACCAGGGATACACTATATATATCCCTAACACCATGTTGGAAGCTGAAGGGAATGTCATTTGTGAATATCTGCAGGCGTACCAGTTCATTGCTTGTTAGTGGGTAGATGGGGTGGGGGGTATGGATATTTACTCACAGTCTGTACATATTCATATATCCTCTCATACTCCATGGGCACCACTTAAAATCCAGCCTGAGCTGTTGAAATAGACTAATTCTGTTTGTCCTTTGACTTTAACAAGGGTAACTACAAATGTAATTCACCCATAATGTGATATTTAAACATTTTCTGAGGGAACCAATCAAGCACTAGATTAATCCCCCAGGGAAAACCTGACTTTGCAGAGGAAATAAAGCCAAAGAAAAGCCCCATAAAGCAGCTGAATATCCAAACCATAACTCGTTTTTTGAAGATTATATGTTCTGAGGTCTCTATAAAGGTTTTTTTTTTTTAAGTCAACTCCAACTCCCAGACCCCAAGACGGATCTTTCATCAACACCTCCTGCTTAGCAAGCAAAGCACGTGGAAAGCTCTATGAAAACATTTTCTTGTCTTTCTAGTGGTAGAAGTCAAGGCATTACTATCCTCCCCCTGCCACCCTGGGTGAATAGACTAAGTCATTAAAGGAGAATTTGACCTGAAAAGCTTTTCACAGGGATTTTTGTCAGGGCCTTTAAATGGGCAGCTAATGAATGGGACCCTGCATACAAATCCTGCCTTGTTGTGTGGGGGCCAAGCAAATAGATGCCATTGTCGGGGCAGGTGGAAAAAAAAAATATGAATAGACAGTTCAGTTTGCTACAGTGGACAATCTCATTGGGATGGACTGTGTGTACCCCTTTAAAGAAGCCAGGATAGCTCCCCTTAAATATCTCTTTCCAATGTGCATCATGAAACTCAGTAACCATTGGATATCAAATCTGAAATATCTCAACAGAAAAGGATTCCTCCTCTTCCTTTCTCTTTGTTGAAAGAACAATTTTCCCCTAGAGTACCTGGGGTCATAAACTAGTGGAATTCTTTCTATCCCATTTTTGGATTGAGGGCTTGTAAAATGGGAAAGAGAATTTTTTTTTTTCCTTTTAGGTATGGCTTCTGTTGACTCCAGGATCATAGAATGTCCTTTGATCCTCTGGAAAATTGCCCACTGCCCTACACATTGTCCATTGAAATATCTAAGTATACTTAAGACATTTGAACTAAGACACAGCTATATCAGAAACAAGAAGTTTGCATGACATTTATGCTTATATCTTCAAAAAATAAGGCTTTTCAAAAAAACGTCGCCATTTAACAAACATCTGTTAACTATTTAATGCATATTAGGCATTAAAAGGGCCAACCTTTGACTCACTTCTAAAGAGGCTTATTCATTGAATGGGTCTTACCTCAATCAAAGTGAGAACCTGCAAAGATCTTATCCTAAAAGGGCCATGGTCTCCCATTGTATCCTGGGCCATCTCCAGTCATCCTGATGAATATCTGGCCACTGGACCCAGATGGTTCAGGAAAAGGAAGTGAGACTGGTGACTTTGTACAGCCCTCTCTCACTCAAATCCAGGTCAACTGCAAATGAAGTCATCATTTTCCTGGTGTCATGGTCCTCTTCAAGAATGAAGGACAAACACAACAACAAGCACAGGGATAAAAACAAAGGCAGTGATACTGCTATGCTCTGAAGGAGGTCACCTTCTAGGGTGGAAGACAAGGTACTAAAAAAAAAAATAGAAATATGAGAAATGGGAGGTATTCTCCGAGGGAAGGGACTTAGAGGGAGCTGGGGGCAGGGCATACAGGGGACACCTTCTGCAAGAAGATTATATTTGTCTTATCTTAATGCCGCCTGATATCTATCCATTCTCTTAAGCCTTTCAAAGACTTTCTATATAGTATCTCATGTAATCCTCACAATAACACCATGAGTGATATGCTATTATTATAGATGAGGATGTCTTAGGGCTATCTTCACATCATATATCTGTGTTTCAAACTCCACCTCTAACCTAGCACTCCAGGGAATGAGGAATCTTCCTCAGATCTGGTCCAACACAATGTTTCTTTTCTATAATCTGCTTCAAGTCATGCCCTCATCCTCAAAACCTCCTGCCCTATCTCTCTTTATAATTCTAACTTGGGGAATAATAATCAATTGTTGAAAAGATACATCAATACAACGTTACATGATTCAACTTACGGTCCCTGAAGAAAATACCCCTCACTGCTACCATTCCTTTATATTTGTTATTGACAAATAAAGAAATATAAGCTCCCTGAAGGCAGGGATTACATGGACTTTTAAATCAGTATGCTCACTGCTTAGTGTATTGACTGGGATGTAGGTCCTAATGATTCATTCATTTAGAAAAGTTAAATGAAGACTACAGCCGAACAGAAAATTTGACTTTCAAATACAAGAAGAAAGAGAAACATAAAAAGCTAAACAGGAAAGATAAATAGACCATAAGGAACTTATTAAAGTTGCACTGTTTACCTTCCTACATGGGAAGACCATATTTGTAACTTATGAGACTTTTCTCAGTATTAGGATAGTTGAAGGGAATACACACACACGTGTATATATGTATGTATAAGTGTGTACATGTATGTATGTGTATAAATGTAGGTTGAGGTGTGTATATGTGTGTATGTATACATAGACAGAACGCATACGGTGAGTTGAATATTAAGGGGTGATATGTAAAAAATAAAATTAAGAGGTGAGAGGAATATATTTGGAGAATGAAAAAGGGAGAGACAGAATAGAGTAGATTATCTCACATAAAAGAGACAAGAGAAAACTGTTACAATGGAGGGGAAGAACAGGAAGGTGACAGGAAATGAGTTAACCTCACTCTCATTGGATTTGGCTTAAGGAAGGAATAACATACACATTCAACTGGGTATCTTGCCCTGCAGGAAAGTAGGGGGGGAGGGGATGAGAGAGGAGATGAAAGAAAGGAGGACAGATTGGGGGAGGGGATAGTGAGAAGCAAATACTTTTGAAAAGGGACAAGGTCACTGAAAATAGAATGAATGGAGGGGTGGGACAAGATGGAGAGAAATATAGTTAGTCTTTCACAATATTACTAAGATAGAAATGATTTGCGTAACTACACATGTACCACCTATATTGAATCGCTTGTCTTCTCAGTGGGGGTGGGTGAGGAGGGAAGAAGGGAGTGAATATGGAACTCAAAGTTTTAAAACCAAATGTTAAAAAAAAAATTGTTTTTACATACAACCAGGAAATAAGATGTACAGACACTGGGGTATAGAAATATATCTTGCCTTACCAGAAAGTAAGGGGGAAGAGGGTAAGGAGACAAGAAAGGGGGATATAAGAGAGGGCAGACTGGGGGAAGGGGTCATCAGTATGCTTGCCTTCTTGGGTGAGGGTACAGGAGAGATTTGGAGAAAATTTGGAACTCAAAATCTTATAGAAATGAATGTTGAAAGCTAAAATTAAATAAATTAATTCTGGGGGAAAAAAGAAACGTTTAATGGCTTTCCTACAATCACACAAGCCGTAAATATCTTTGGTAGGATTTGAAATCATAAGAAAATAAAGAATAGATTAGGGGAATGAAATCTTCCTTTCAAATATTCCCAATAAGGTCTGGTTATAATAGCATATACGCCAAATAACACATTCAATAGATTAGTAGTTAAATGATACAAACACATAATTTTCAAAATGAAAATTAGCCATGATTACATCAGATAATTCTTTGATTCTCTAATAATAAGATAATTGTAAATGAAAATAATTTGAGGTTCCTCTTTATACCCCTCAAATTGGCAATAAGGACTGCAACCATCAATATTGAAAGACTTTTGCAAAGGAAGCACACTAAGATTGTCAGTTGTATCATAAGTTGACTCATCCATTGTGGAAAATCATTTGAGATTATATAATAAAAAACAGACAACTGCATATATTCATGATTCTTCATATATATGAAAACTATATGAAACCTTTACCATAATACAATGACCAGTCTTGTTCCCAGATAAAAAAAAGGAAAGAACATAGTTCTCTTCTCAGTAAAGAGTTTGATGCGGGGATCTGTGTGTGGGGGAGGGGTAGAGACAGTGAAGGCAGGAGGGAGGATATCAGTGTGGAATGTAGCATATACCTTCAGACATGGGTAATATGTCAGTTTCATTCTGATACTTTATTAATTTACTTACCGGAGAGAAGGCATATAGAGAAATGAGCCTGATATCATAGGGGAATTAAAAAAACAAATTTATCATTTGAGGAAATACACTTGGGTTTAATCAGAATAATATGTGTGTGTTGTCAGGGGTGGGTTTTCATACAAGATTTACAAAAGAGACAGGTAAAAGTGAAAAGCTTCTTTTCCTATTGTTCAGAATTGGTTCCAATTAGTTCAAAGGTTATGCTTACTTTAGGTAAAAGAATCTAGAGTTCCCAATGCATCATGTATGTCTGATACTTGTGGTCTTTAGCTATAAATTTTTTGCAAATCTGGAGTTAATTTAGTTGACAGGTATGAGTGACAAGCAACTGATAAAGCTTCTGAGATAGTCTGACTATTTTACCTAGAGGTATAGGCAACACAGTGGAATAGAAGTATTGGCTTTTGAGTTAAGAGACCTGGTTTCAAATCTTGCCATTTCTAATTGATCATGGGTATCACACACTCTTTTTTTCTCATTTTAAAAAAGAATCATAATAGTGCCTATGTCATATGATTTCTGTGAGAATCAAATGAAATTAAACATGAAAAGATACCTGGCAAAAGTTAAAGCATTCATTGCTGTGTTATTAGTAATTTCTTCTGACCTTGGGAAAGACTATTCTCTAGGCATAATCTAAAAAGGTCATGATTGGACTAGACGACTTGCATGTTTGCTCTCATGTTTAAATCTATGGATCCGATGTTTAGACTTTACTTCTAGGTTGTAGGCCAGTTTCAGAGGGAATGCCTAATCCATGACACAGTAAGTAAATGATAAGGTGAAGAGAGCCAGTTGAAAGTGTTGTCTTTCTTCCAAAATAGACTGTGGTCATAAAAATGTGGCTATAGAGTCAAAGTTTATATGGCAAAGAAAAAAGTAAAGACTTGACTGAGTTCTCCCAAATTCCCCTCTGAGAGTTACTAGTTACTAGAACCACTACTAGAGCAGTGGTTCTCAACCTGTGGGTCGCGACCCCTTTGGGGGTCAAATGACCCTTTCACAAGGGTTACAGGGGTAGCCTAAGACCATTGGAAAACACATATTTCTGATGGTCTCAGGAACCAAGACACTGTTCCTCTATCTGTCTCCAGGTGGGTCCACCCCCATGCAGATACGCCCACATACAAGTATTGAAGGGTCATGGCATTAAGAAGGTTGAGAACCACTGTACTAGAGTGAGAGTGGAGTGCAGTCCAGCACCAGGGCAGTCATTCCCAGGAAACTAGTAGTATGCTATGGGGGAAACTGAATCAGCACACACAGTTACAGCTTCCTGAGCTGTATACTGATATATATCAGTTTACAAATAGTAAGGGGATCAGATGACTAGTGAGAAGGAAATAGGAGTCCCTTTGCTGGCCTTGGATACAGGACGCTATTGTATTTCCCATAGGTGGATTCAGGATGCATTCCCAGAGCAAGAAGGAACATTGGCACTGGTGACACTTCTCACAGTTCCAGCGTGTAAAAGAGTACTTGTGGTCACTGAGGAATTAGGCCAGCGGTTCTCAACCTGTGGGTCATGACCCCTTTGGGGGGGTTGCCTAAGACCATCGGAAAACACATATTTCTGATGGTCTTAGGAACTGAGATACTGCTTCTCTATCTGTCTCCAGGCGGGTCCACCCACATGCAGATACACCCACATAGGAGTATTGAAGGGTCACGGCATTAGGAAGGTTGAGAACCACTGGACTAGACCATAACCCAGGAGAATAGTAAACAAGTTCATCCTTAGATTATACCACCTTGGAAGAACTGAAAACTTACAGACCCCAGAAATATCTCCGAAAACAGCTGTACACACAAAACAAACAAACAAGACCCAGAAACTAGGCACGGTGCCCCCTCCTTGCCGGGATCAGAACCTAATTTTAGTATAAAATAAAAATCTAATAAATAGCATAGATAAGTGAGAAAACAATAGAAAAAGATCTTGACCATAGAAATTTATTATGGTGACAGAAAAAGATCAAAACGCAAATGCAGAAGAAGACAATAAAGTCAAAACTGCTACATCAAAGCTTCAAAAAAAAAAATCATTTCAGACTCAAAAAGAATTCCTGTAAAAGTTCAAAATGAAGTTTAAAAATCAAGTAGGAGAGGTCAAAGAAAAATTGGGAAAATAAATGAGAATGATGTGAGAAAATCATGAAAAAAATAGTCAATACCTTAGTAAAAGAGGCACAAAAGGTACTAACAAAAATATCCTAAAAAACAAAATACGTCAAATGGTAAAAGAGACATGAAAATCCACTGAAGAGAATTCCTTATGCAAAATTGGTCACATCAGGAAAAAATATATAGAAATTCTTTGAAGAAAAAAAGTCCCTAAAAAAGTAGATTTGGTCAAATGGAAAAATAGGTACAATTAACTGAAGAAAATAACACCTTAAAACTTAGAATTGGGCAAGTGGAAGTTAATGATTCCATGAGAAACAATCAAACAAAATCAAGAGAATAAAAAATAAATAAAATAAAATGAGATAATTTAAGAATTGTTGGACTACCTGAAAGCCAAGATAAAAAAACAAAAACAAAGAAACAACTAGATATAATCTTTCCATAAATCATCAAGGACAACTTCCCTGATATTCTAGAACTACAAGATGAAAAAGAAATAAAAAGAAGCCACTGATCACCTCCTGAAAGAGATTCCAAAATAAATACATCCAGGAATATTATAGTCAAATTCCAGAGCACCCAGATCAAGGACAACACGTTGTAAGCATCCAGAAAGAAACAATTCCAATATCATGGAGCCATAGTCAGGAGCTGATAAGATTTAGCTGCCTGTACATTAAAGTTTCAGAGAGCTTGTAATATGCTGCTCCAGAGAGCAAAGGAGCTGAGAGAAAAACCTAGAATAACATACCTAGTCAAAGTGAGTTTAACCCTTCAGAGGAAAAAAAATGGACATACACAATGAAATAGAGGTCTTTCAAGTATTTCTGATGAAAAGAATAGAAGTGAATAGAAAATTTAACTTTGAAATACAAGACTCAAGAGAAGCATAAAAAGGTAAAAAGGAAAGAGAAATCATACAGGATTCAATTAAGTTAAACTGTTTACATTACTACATTAAACAGGAAAAAGTGACCACAATTTAAAAAAAAAAAACAACACCAAAATTATTAGGAGAGAGGAAGATTCATAGGACAACAAATTTTCTTTTTTGAGCATCTGACTCCTCCTACAATTCTGAATTCTCATATGCAGCCTACTAAGTATGGGCATAGATTGGACAAGTTATAGGACAGAAGAGGATCGTGACTGATAAGTAAAAAAAAAAGAGATGCATGGGGACAGTAACAGATTATGGAAACTAGGAAGTCAATGCTTTCTAACATCAACCTAAGACTCCCTAATAAGTGTTTCCTATGTGCTAAGTATTATGCTAAGCAATGAGAAAACAAAGAAAGACAAAAACACAGATCCTATCCTCTGGATGCTCACATTCTAATGGGGGAGACAATATAGAGAGCCCATGCATATAAGATAAGTGGGAGGTAATATCAGAGAGAAGGCACTATCCATGGGAGTAGCAGGGAAAGGTGTCCTACAAGAGATGAGAACTGAACTGAGTCTTAAGACAAGAAAGGTAAGAAGCCTATGTGAGGAAAGAGATTATTCAAGACAGGAGTGACAACCAATGAGTAGCAACACACAGAGTAGGGACATGAACTTATGTAGTGAAGAGAAGGATAAAGAGGAAAAGGAAAAGGAGAAGAAGGAGGAGGAGGAGAAGGAGAACAAGAAAAGGAACAAGGAGAAGAAGGAAGAGGCAAGCAAGAAGAAGAGAAACAACAGAGGATGACAAAGAAGGTGACAACAATGTCAATGACAACTTGGGAGGGTAAGAAGGGACTAGAGTGAGAAGAGCTTTAAAAGCAAAAGAGGAGTTTATCTTTGATCTTGGAGGTAGGAGATAGCCATGAGATAGTAGAGTATAGGGTGGAGGAGGGTGTGGCAGAGTTAAATCTGTTCTTTATGTATTTCACTTTGGCAGATCAGTAGAGACCGGACTTGAATAGGGAGATACTGGAGGAAGGGAAACCAACCTGGAAGCTACTGGAACAGTCTGGACTGAGGTGATGACGACCTTCATCAGGGTACTGACAGCATGGAAGGAGGGTGGAGACATTGTAAAGGTAGAAATGATGAGACTTATTAAAAGAAAGGGAATTTGGAGTGTGAATAATGAAACCTTTAATGTTTAAGGGGCTCAACAAGGAGAAAAATTACATAGCAACAAGCTTATGCAAAGAAAATAACCCCATCTACTAACCTTTATATCCCCTTTCACACAAAATGAAATAAACTTACAGCCTTGCTGAACACTTAGCATCTAAACTGACTATATCTTAGGAAATAAGGCCTAGGCAATACTTAGGGTACACAGAACTTGCAAATACCTTGATCCAGACTGTGGTTTCAGAGGTAGGATTTGAATCCAGTTTTAATTAACTCTAAAGTAACCTCTGTATGCTACTATTCTACCCAGTCTCTATTTAAAGTCACTAAGTCAATTCATAGTTATTTTCAAATCTGATCTAATGCATTAAAATGACAAGATTGAGGAAGCTATTTTCTGAGAATTGAGAGTATAAATAAAATGAGATATTATGTTAATTCAGGATCTTAATCTCCATAGCAACCCTTCCAACCTTTTGCTAGAGTTCCCAAACCCCTGCATTAAACCTCATTTTGTTTTTTTTGCATTCTCTAAAGATGATCTTTCTTACTTATTTCTCTCAGTAATTCATGGTCATCCATTTTGTGGTGCCTCATTTTCCAAATATTTGAACTGTTTCAATACCTCAATCACCTCAGGCCCTTTATGTATCGACTCTCTCCTCTGCTTCTTATGTTTCAGAGGATAGGTGTCCTTCTCCCTCTTTTCCAAGACCAACTTTATCTTGGGCCAATTTTCCTCCCCTCTTTCCTTGAGACATTTCTCTAGTATCCTGATTGAGTCACTCCTCTCTCTCTATCTGTCTTCTCTCTCTGTCTCTGTCTCTCCCTCTCTCTCCCCCTCCCTCCCTCCCTCAACTAACCCTTTGTTTTGTCTTCACATACAGAAATGATGATTAGATCTCATGGAAAAGGGGTAGTACCTTAATAATTTGCATTCTACTGCTCCCACAACCCCATCAAAAAAGATTCCTAAACTGAGAGTTTATATTAATTGGACATGCTCCAAGATTGTCAAGGAAAGAAAGTCAGCACTCATATTTATTCAAATATGCACAACAAGACTTTTTAGGAATAATAAATAATTAGAAACCAACAACTGATCAATTCATTGGGGAATGGCTAGGCAAGTTTTGGTATATGAATATAATAGAACATGAGTGTGCTGGATGAAACGATGAATACAGGAGATGTGGAGAAACATGAGGATACATCATGAACTGATGCAGAGTGAAATAAGTGAGCCAGGAGAAACATATACATAATAACTTCAATGATGTCAATGGAAATAACAACAATAGGAGACTGGAAACGATGTAAATAAAGCACTCAAGTTCAAATCTTGAGGAGTGATCACATGATTCGCCTTCCTCTTTTCCTTTGGGAGAAGGGAAGGTATGGATGTGAAATGCTGAGCATGATGTCAGACATTGCCTACGTATCCATTGTTTTTCTTACTAGTTTTTTTTTTTCCCTTTATGATTGGAAAAAGAGATGGTATATTCAGAAATCATTGTAATGTAAAATGAAAAAGCAACAATGAAGCTAAAAAGTAGAGTAAATCTAAAAACTATAGTTTCTACTCCCCGCATCTGTTTTCCCATCAGTTTACTCCTGATGCTCCTGTCATCTGGTGTCTGTCTCTGGTCTTCTATTAAAATTATATACTTGTAGTAACTTCCAAGTCACCAAATTTAATGACCTTTACTCCTTGATCTTTCTATGGTATCTACCAGTGACATTCACAGGCTTCTTGAAATTTCTGCTTTCCTTGTATCCCCTACACATTTTTCTATCTGTTCCTCTGATCGGTCTGCCCCCTCACACTTCATTAGTTCCCTTCCCTGCTTCTACAATATGAAAGTGTTTATGCTGACTCTGCATTTTCTTCTTTTCTTCTATGATCTCCCTCCCACAACTTCCATTATCTCCTTTGCAGATGACTCCCAGATGTTCTTCCCTTGCCCTAATCTCTCTGTTCAGGCCTGGATTCACATTTCCTACAGCCTGATTGACATTTCCATTTTGGATATCCATCTGGTGCCTCATATCTAACCAGTTCCTCCTCCTGGCAGGTTTTTTTTTCTATTAATGGCATTAGCAACTTCCTAGTCACCCCAGAAAGAACCCTCAGAATCATATCAAACTTCTGTTCTCTCCTTCACCCACAAAATCAAATCAGTCACCAAGTCTTGCTGATCCTTTAAGATAACTTGTCCATTTTTTTTTGTATTCCTACTTGACATCCCTAGAGTTCATATCCTTTTTACTTCACTGTGAAACAAATAAAAGAGACTAGGAATTCCGTGGCATAACTCTTACTTCTCTAAGCCCTTATGCCCACAGATTCCTAATTAATCTTTCTGAGTGAAAACTTTCAGTTCTGTCATTCTCTCGAAAACCTTCAATGACTTCTCATTGCCTATTAACAAAGACCAATTTCTTAGCCAGGCAATCAAAAAACTCCGGAATTTTATCTTAACAACCCATGACCATCACCACTATTACTAGGAGTACAACTACTATTGCTACTACTACCACCACTACCACTACTGCTACTGTTGCTACTACTACTACTACTACTACCACCACCACCACCACCACCACCACCACCAAAACAACTGCTGCTGCTACAACTATTACTATTATTATTACCATGGCTGCAGCTACTGCTAATGCTACCAGTACTGTTATTGCTGCTACCGCTGCTAATCCTAATCCTATTTAACATACTATAATTGTTAGATTTTATAAATATACATATATATGTTTATATATATATAATATATTTATATATTTATATATACCAATATACTTATAGTAGCACTGGTGGGAGGGAGGCGATAAATAAACCAGGTGTGCATGAAGTTACTATAGGATTCTAACATTGTCTCCACTTTGAAGGTAGGGAAACTCACTTTGGGAGGTTGAAAAATCTACCCGGGATAACAATAAATAGTGAATAAAATGCACAGTTTCAGAAATTTTAGATTTAGATAGCGAATAACTATAAGGTATAACTTAGCAGCAAACCTGGTACTTCAGAAGTATTATATAAGATTTTAATTATTATTATTAGCTATCTTAGTATTAGTATAATCATTATTATTAATCTATGTAGTCACAAGAGAGAAATGAGCATAGTGGAAAGAACATTAGCTATAAAATAAGAGGACCTGGGTTCAAATTCCTCTTCTAACCTTTACTTCCTATGTGATCTTAGAGAAGCTGATTCTACTCAATGACCTTAAGTTTCTTCTTCTACAAAATGAGAGGGCTGGACAAGATGACCTCTTTATCTAGGCCAATGTTTTCAAACTTTGGAGTAGGAAATAAAGGCCAAGAGGGGCTGAGTTGAGCAAGATTATATCCATGGTAAGTAGCAAAGTTGAGACTAGCATCAAGATTCTTTGAGTAGAAATTCCAGTACTGAACACTACGGACAGCTAGGTGGAACAGTGGATAGAAGACTTGGCCTGGAATCAAAAAGACATGAGTACAAATTTGGTCTTAGACATGCATTAGCAATATGACTCTGAGCAAGTCATATAACCCCATTTGTCTCAGTTTCCTCTTCTATAAAACGAGCTGGATAAGGAAATGACAAAATCCCTTTGAGTATCATTGCCAAGAAAACCCCAAATGGGGTCAAAAAGAATCAAACGAGTGAAATAACTGAACAACAACAACCTAAAATTGTGCTCAATTGAAGAAAGTTAGTGACATGGATGTTATAATCGTAGATTTAAAACTTGGAATGACTTTAAAGAACATTTAGTACACCTCTCATTTTGCAGATGAGGAACTAATGCCCAAAGAAGTTAAATAATTTGCCCAAAGTCTCGTGGGTATTTTGAGCAACAGAAAGAAAGAGACAGAGGCAAGAGACAAAGAGAGAGACAGACAGAGAGACAGACAGATACAGAGAGACAGAGAGAGAGACAAGGCAGAGAAAGTGAGAGAGAGAGAGAGAGAAAACATATGCTGGAATTTAATTCTCAGTCCTGTGACTCCAAATACTGTAATTGTCCTACTGTACCACACTGCTTTTTAAAAGATTATCTCTAAGAGCAAAATCACATAATGATGTATGTATTGTAGTTGCTTTTAGTTGAGAAGCATGATATTTTTTCAGGTGCATTATAGGAAGTGTATATATATCAAGGCAATAAGTTGTATGAAATCATCTGCCTAGGTTCACAGAACTTCTTAATGGAGCCACAAATTCTAACAGCACTTGCCCTGCTCCCTCTCTTTCAAGTTGATTCACTAGTCTTATGTGAGTCAGCATGGTAGAGGAGAATGAGGAGAAGGAAAATCACTGGCCAGTGTCCAGGATTGAGACATTATCAAAGTGACCTTAGTCAAGCTCCTTCGACTTTGTGAAACACAATTTCCTCACATGCCAAATAGGAAGAATATCCCCCCTGTCTAATTTATCTCATGAAGCAATTGTGAGGATCAAACTAATATCATGCACATAAAGTCTATTATAAACTTAAAAGCTGTACTAATCAATGCAAAATATTGCTCCCTTTGTTTTCTATTGGACATTAAATTTAAACTGAGATATGTCCTGAGTTGGACAACGAAAACAGTGAAGGGTCTTGAATTTATGTCACATGAGGTTCAGCTGAAGGAACATGAAGTGCTTGGACTCGAAAGAAGTCTCTTTTTTTGGAGCGGCTAGAGGGGTTGAGCAGAGAGAGAGAAGACATGATAACCATATCTATGTATTTGAAAAGCTGTCATGGGGAAGAGGGAATAGACTGGTTCTATTCAGTCCCAGTGGGTAGAACCAGGAACAATCTATGGAAGTTGTAAATAGGTATGCCTAGACTTGATAGTAACAAAATAAGAGAAAAAAATTCTAACAAATATATTTGACTGCTAGGTGGTGCAACAGATAGAGCACTGAGCCTGGAATGAGGAAGACCTGAGTTTAAATCCAGCCTCATACACTTTCTAGGCATGTGACCCTTGGGAAATCACTCAATATCTATCTGCCTCAGTTTCCTCAGCAGCTAAATAGGAAAAATAATAACCCCTACTTCCCAGAGTTGTTGTGAGAATCAAGTGAGATAACAATTGCCCAGCACTTAACACAATGCCTGGCACAGAATAGGTACTACAGTTCTATGTCATTAAAAAAGGATCAATATGGACAATTAACTCTAAATAGAAACACATAAAACAATTATGATGATCCTAAACATAATTTTGGTGCTTCCCATTATTGAATGAAATTAGAGATATTGCTAGGATATTTACCTTCCTCATGATAACTTTCTGAGATCTTATTGAACCTGTTGTATAGATGTGAAAACTGAGAGATTAACCTGAGCAGCCAAAGGTCATATAGGTTTATTTATGTTACTTAAATTAGGTCTTCAGAACCTAGAATATCGGTCTTCCTATTTGCTTATTGCATTGAACTTCTTTCTTTACTTACCTGTTCTAAGACAGTCAATGAAACTTCTGCTATTTATTGTCTTATTATCTTATGAGGCCATCAGTTTTCCTCAATGTGATCATTGTCATCCCAAGATTATCTGAATTCAAAAGACAGAAATAACCAGTAGTCTGGTTTATACTTTCTAGTTTGAATTGAAGGTATAACACTATTTGAGGAACTGAGCCCTTTGTCTTCCCTATTATACAAAAGTAGTCCCACAGGTGTTGATTAAGAATCTTTTGTTTTGTCAGGAAGTAGATGCCTAATAGAAGTCAGTTATTGGGAAACTCATGGATCCCTTGCTTTTTCTTTTAAGTAGTTATTGCTTCCAGATCTCCCACTCTTTCTGTGTTCTTCTTGTCTTAGTCATCTAACTCCTACATCTCTAAGTCCTCAAAAACTTATAAAATAATAATCCCACCTCACAATGTGAGATTATCAGGACTTAAACAATATGAGTGATACTAATTCAACTTTCATCCTGACATGGTACACTTTTAAATGCACAGTTACCCTGAAGACTCCTAAGAAGGACCTGATTAAATCCTTGATTTCTCCTGCTGTTTGTCTCCTTTTCTTCTCTTCTTGGCTCTCAATGACAGGTATTATACCACAGAAACTGGAAATGAAGGAGGGATAGGAAAAGAACATGATACAGTAAAAAGGAATGCAAGATTAAAGAATCAGAAGACTCGTTTCACACACTGGCTTTTCCATTTATTAGCATTGTGACATTAAGTTAGTCATTTTATCTCTCTTGGACTCAGTTTCTGATCTATAAACTGAGGAAACAGAACTGACTAGCTTCTGAGGCCTCTCCTATCTCTAAACAAATGATGGTATGAAGATCATTATTAGAAATATAGCTTGATGATCTTGAAACATGACTGATCTAGAAAGTTGGTAGCTGGATTCTACTCCTTCCTTCAGCTACAACCTGGTCCTATGATCTTGGCAATTAAACTCTTTGGGTCTCACTATTCTCATTTTTAAGATGGGTATAATATCATACTTCTTTGAGTATCAATTCCCTCATCTTTTAATTGGTGTCACTACCTATCTACATCACAGGGTTAAAAAAGCAAAACAATTTTGTAAGTTATAAGCAAATGTATTCTATTTGCCTATTACTGAATTATTAACACTTGATTGCAAACTAGAAATATCAGGTGTTTTCTTTTGTGACATTTCATAGTCAGAGAAAGTATGAACACTGGAAAACTTAGGGGTAGGGGTTACAGATGACCACTTGCAGAAAGCGAACAGAAATAAACAAAAATAAATGTAGCATGAAACTGTAGATAAAATTTATCTACTTTAAAGTTTTGTCTGAGGATGACCCAGTGCCTAATATCCAAAATGACAAAAATAAAACGATGGAGTGCTTAATCTCCCACAAGTGCCTTTTAGAAATTTTAGTCTATAGGACACCTCAACTCACTAAAGAAAATTGTTACTATGAACAGACTCAGATTCAAAAATGACCTGACATAAAGTTTCAAAAACTAAGATTCATGCAACTATAGAAGAAACCTAGAGAAATTTAATAGTATACCCTCTGCCTGTCAACCCTGGTGTGATGGGCATTTTTTCATAGGTATAATATTTCATGAGAGGTTTTAACCTAGCTAATATAGTTCTCTCAACAACCTTTAAGAAATATCCCATGTCCTTACTCTTATTTCTGTTAAATATTATATAGATGGTTAGAACTATTAATGAAAAACTCACATTCCCTAGATGATAGCGCGCATTTGGATGGTAGTTCATTTGCTTACTCTTTCAATAAATATCACTGTAGACTACTAGTTTGCATCCTGCTCCCCCACACAACCTGAACCCCCTGTCTATAGCCCATTGAACTAAACATGCTACTTTAACATTTTAAAATAGTTAAATTTTATTTGATTATTTTTAAAGTGTTATCTCAAAGGATACTAAAACAAGGAACTGGGTTGGATTTGGCCGTCGTGTTATAGTTTTTGGACCCCTTTCTTAGATTAACCTGCAGAAGGACAATAAGCTTGGAGCTTGGTTCAGTATTAAATTGGTAAAAAACATTTATAAATTTGTTCAACCTTTTAAAAATAATTGTATTGATTTATTTTGTTTTGCATCTTCTACATTTATGTATGTGTATACGTATTCATGTGTGTATGGATGCATGCATGTATATATGTATAATTTTGCCTCTACTCCCCAGTGAGCCCTTACTTAGTAATCAAATAAACACATGAATGAACAAATTTAGTATGTAAATAGATTGATAAAGAAACAAATGAAGAATACATGTGTGCATATATACACGTATGAATATGTGTATGTATACATACACACTTGAATGAATGGATAAATGGATGTGTTAGTGAATGAAATAATGTGAAGAAAAAAATGCACTGAACAAACTAATGTGTTAAAAAGGTTGGTTATTATACTCAATAGTCAATAACCATGAAACAGCCCTCTCACCTCACCTCTACAAATATGGGAGAAAAGTACGTTTTCTCTGAGTGAAAAGCTTGACTGTTGTAATGACAAGATTAAGTTGTATATTTTATTATTATCATTTTTTATATTAACATTGTAGTAGTCATTTTGTATTTTGTTTATAGTTTTCCTGACTTTGCCTAATTTGCACTGAATCAGCACACACAATTCTTCCCATATTTGTCTGAATTCTTCACATTTTTTTAAATAAACCCCAGTTGGGAGTAATATAATATCTATTGTTACTGGCATCACATGTGGATACATAAATTAATTACAAACCAAAATGAGAAAATTTAATCCAGAACAAATGAAAAGAAGACAAATGCATTGTTGACCATAACATAGGAGCCATGGTAGGCTTTCACATATGAAGACTGTCCTATAAGAAGAAGACGAAAAATTGGAGCAAAAGGAAATTCAGAAGTGATGAAGTATACATATATATATACATATGTGTGTATACATATATGTGTATATGTATGCATGTGTATATACATACATATATACATAGATACATAGATATATGGATGTAAATATATGACAACGAAAAAGAAATAGATAGATCTAGATGTTTTCATCCCTCAGCATATCAGGCATGAACTATGAAATTAATACAAAATGACTTACTTTAAAGAGACTTACCTAAAAAATCTGCCTATCACTCATCACCAAACCTATTTCTTCATATGTGAAATAAGGGGTTTGGAGGTCCTGTCAATCTTAAGTCTATGATCCCATTACCCTTTAATCTATCAAAATGACAAACAAATAGAGGCTTCCATTCAAACAAAAAATCTTCATTGATCTCTACAATCATCTGGAATGAATTTCTTCTGAAGCTAATGATCCTCTTGGATCTTTATTGAGGTCCCTTGCAAAAGGTCCCAGATCTTAGAGGTAGCTTTCCATTAATTTAAATTTCTTGTGATGTTCTTGATTTTTCAAGAGAAATGAGAGTTACTGCAATTTCTATCCCACCAAAGACAATTTCCTCATTGACAACATTCTTGCAACCATCTTCTACCATGTGTATTCCTTCAAAAGTGGCAATTACCAATGAAATCAACTCCTTGACTACAAAAATAAATTTCCCTGTGATATTATGTACTTTTTAAGCCCATTTGTCAGGGAATGGTTGATAAGGAAAGCCATTATTATAGCCAAAGGAGGGAGACAATGAGAACCTTTCTCAGAATGGGGCCAAACTGGACAAGTAGAATAATCAGAAAATAAAGGGAAATAGTATTTTTCAATATTCATCATTTCTTATAGACAAATATTATTCCATCATAAGTATGCACACAATTCCTTTAGCCTTTACATACCTAATGCACATCTTTAAGTTGTAAGCAATTATTCCTCCCTCCTCCAATGCTCTGCACAGCAATTTTAATAGTCCTAAACTGCTCCCTACCAGAAAATCCCAGCTTACCATCTCCACTTTGATGTCACATGAATCCAAACTATGGAATACCAGTTGCTTAAGAAGAACTAAAATAATAGGTGATTCAAAAGATAATAGAAAGACACATGGAAGATTCAGACAGGCTGCAGTAGATTATGAAAGAGATAACTTTCTATGACATAATGAAAAATAAAGTATAATTAAAGACTAAGTTTGAGTGGAAAAGAGGATGATCTGGTCATATTGTGAGAACCAGACATAACAGACACATATCTCTAGGAGTAAAGTGGTGTTTGGTAATGAAAGTAACCCTAACCCTAACCCTAACCCTACATGCATGCATACTTGTGTGCATGTGTTGGTGTTAAGTGTGTGCATGTATGCATGTAGGTATCTTTGTTGAGGTAAATCTAGTTTCCTTGTAGAGATGGGGAGAGTCTATGGGAATGACGCATTGATTTTGTTTACTTCATATATATTATTTTAATTATAAGAAATGATTTATTTGGAAGGGAAGGAGATAATCTATTCAGAAATATAGAAAACAAAATATAAACACATGTGTGTATAGTATGTATGTGTATGCATATGTGTGCATCTAAATGTATATGTTCACATATACATAAAATATATGATATGTTTCTATAGAATTATAAATACACATATACACAAATGGAACCAAGGAGAGCCCTCCAGTGCATTTGGTAAATGTTTTATGGGAAATTGATGGAAAGAAATAGACAACAATGACTAGATTAGAGAAAATGACTAGATTATATTCATAGGCAGATTATGAGCTGCAACACTAATGAGAGTTGTATCCACCATGATGAAATCATGGAACTATAAAGGTCATTATCTCTTGTATGAAATGTTAGTCAAGGCTTTGGTGCCCAGAGTTATACAATCTCCATCTTCTCTGAAGCCCTGCTATATATACCAGCTAGTAACAGTGTGGTACGGCAGGTAGAGAGCTGGCCCCTTACTCAATAAGTCCTGTTTTCAAATTCCACCCTTGTACACACTGCCTTGGGACTCTAGACTCATTCATTAACTTTTAAGTGTCCTGGACAGTTCTTTAAGAACACACGTTGCAGAGAAAAGGCTGATATTTATAGAAATTCCTCTCTGGGAGCTCCCTTCACTATTGAACTCATTGGGGGATAGAGAAACAGAGAGAAATAGAGAGAGAGAGAGAGAGAGAGAGAGAGGCAGAGACAGAGACAGAAAGAGAGACAGAGACAGACAGAGACAGAGAGAGACAGAGAGAGAGATTGGGCGGGGGAGGGAGAAAAATAGTGACAATAGTATGAGTGAATTCCAGGAAACACAAGATTTTTTTTTTTCTTTGACTTTCCATTCACCTATAAGTTATGGAACTCATACATATGCCTACTTTGGTTATGGTATAGAGACTCTGTATTTGTTGGCATAATGGTTCTTTGCCCCATCCATTTCCAATTGTAATTAACTTTTGCTAAGTCCCCAATATAATGATTCCCTCATTTATTATCAGTTATGCAATAATGGCAATAGCTATTCAGGAGAGAAACAAACAGTTACTTAATCATCAGAAAGCAGGAACCTCAGTAGATCAAAATTCTCTATCTCTTCCCCCTCAACCCCTTTTTCACTCAGTAAGAATCACATTCTGGAATTTGTCCTTTTCAGAGTGTGAAGTGAAACCACAAGGAAGACAAATAACAGGGGATTGCCCTGGTTAGAAAGATAGTCAGAAATCACTAGCTTCCCTTAAGTAGCCTAGTCAGGGTCAAGTTCTTCCAAGCACTTTACCTCATTAACTATAAAAGCAGAGTGCTGAAAGTAGTCAATGTTTTTTTTTTTTCTTTCTTTCTTTAAAAAAAAAAATCTCTCTGTTTAAACAGCTTGATTTCAGAAAACAGGTCTCTCTATATCATTGCAATACTTGGTGTTTGAAGGATGATAACAGTTTTTAAAAGAAAAAAATAACTGCCATTGAACTAGCTGCATATACTAAATAGGTGGATAAGGGCTCTAATTCGGGATCAGCCAGTAGTTGAAAGGTGGCCCTGAGCCAGGACCTCATCCCCTTTGACTCTGCATTTACTAGTCTATAAAATGATGTAGTTTAGTTAAGTTGGGACAGCTGAAAAGAATGAAGTGGAATTGGAGGGTTAAAATTCAAGCTCTGTGACTTATTATCAAAGAGTCAGGGTAGTACAATGGGAAGGAGAGTGGGTCATTGGAGTCAAAGGACCTGGAGTCAAATCTCACATCTAACACTTAACTACCTGTGGGACCTTGGACAATTCTCAATATCCCTCAGGTTCAATTTCTTTATCTGAAAAAAGAAAGGATTGGACAAGATGGCCTTTGAGATCCTTTATATCTATGACTCTGTGATACTGTGAAATATTTAAGCAATTTATTTAACCTATATGGGGATCCCTTCGCTCTTGGATGAAATGAGTACATTGGTCTACATGAGCTCTCCAATCTCCTTTATCTATAAATCTATGACCAGTTTCTTTTTTATTATCTCTTCTTTTGCCCCTTTGGGGAAAATGGAAGTCATACCAACCCTAATAATAGTCATAATAATAATGATAATAAATATATTCATAATATTTTTCAAAGTTCACATCAGTTACTACAATGAACTTTCTGGTAGGAGACTGAGAATGTAATTCATCTTGGAGAGATGCTGCCATCAATTGTTAGTACTTTTTATGTCCTCAAATTATATAGGGTTTGCTTACATGTGTAACTCATCAGTCTCCCTGCTATCATCTTTACCTTAGTAGAATTCAAAGTTTTTGAAGATACTGGTATAGAAGTACATATAATATGTGCTGAGTGTGCTTAAACATCTCTCTCTCTCTCTCTCTCTCTCTCTCTCTCTTTCTCCCTCTCTCTGTCTCTGTCTCTTTCTCTCTCTGTATGCATGTATGTATATGCACATATACATAAATAATGTGCATATTAATGTAATTTATATATACACATATATGTATTTGATTTTTGTTTCATGCTTTAGGTTTGTTATTTTAAACTAAATTTAGTTTGTTCATTTTTAAGTAAGTTGAGGTAAGCTTCAGTTTCTTTCGTGTAATTAACGAGTAAAAATAATATACTTTTAAGATTAAGTATTCAATGAGTGTCTACCTTTTTAAAATCTGTAAATAACTGAATGATATATGCTGCACACACCTACACTGACTAGATTTCATTTTTATCACAGCGTTCCCAGAGCCTAGCACAGTGTCCTTAATATATACTTCTTGAACTGAATTTGTAGTTGTTGAAGTCTCCTTCTAGTTCTAACATTCCATCCTTATAGTGTTCTAACTTTAGCAATGAAATCAAGTGTTTTCCAGCAGCATCAATGGAGCCAAGAGTGAGCCAAATGTATTCTGATCCACCCCCACACTGTGCAAAAACACTGACAGCTAAGTTTTGATTGCAGAACCTTCATTTAGCAGGATGAGCCAGTGGAGAAGTCAGGGAATCCAGCGATAGCTGCAGAAGAAGAGTAGTATTTGTGCTACATTTTCCAAAGCTGTCTTCTGACTTGTAAATTCATCCAAGGTATCCAAGGAACATGCATGAGTGGCAATCATGAGAGCTTTTTTTTGCTAATATTCAAAGATTCTGGGGAGGGTGGGGGTAGGGGTGGATAACATTTTATACCGCTTAGTTTGTCACCTCAGATCCATTTAATCTTCAATGCTTTGCTGATTACATGGGTGGTTTGCCTGTCTGTCTGTCTGTCCCCCCCCCCCCTCCCTCCTTCTGCCTCTCTCCATATAATCTTATGCAACATCCCCTTCAGCCTCTTCATACAAACCACTAGCTTTGAGAGGCAATAGATTCCTATAGAGTGACGTTTTGCCAAGCTAAGAACAGAGTAGTAGGGGACTGGAAGTATAACTTATTAATGAGTGACAAATAAGATGAATGAAAAGGGAACATAGGAGCAAATGGACAAATAATTTGTTTACTGAGAGAACTGAGTTTAACCCTTATCTTTCAAAGAAACTTGAGGAAAAATTCTTTAGAAAAAAATGTTAATTGGTATTCTGTGAGAACTGAATGGTAACACTGTGTTCCCAGAACTGAGAAATCTGAAGTTTGTTGTGATCTTTCTCACAGCTTATCTACTATAAATACTCATTTATGTATTTGTTTTATTTATGGCTACACTATAACCATACACACACACATACATACCAACGCACATATATGTGCATGTATATGCATGTGCATACATATATATAGTGTATATATATATATGTATATAATCTACAAAGAAGTGAACAAAAGCTTATGAAAAAGAGGTTTCCCTAAGTTAGTAAAAATACATATCTGTTAATATGTTGTTCTCTCCCTGCTCCACTTGATGGAAGCTCCTTGGGTACAAGTACTATTTTGACTTTGTATCTTCAAGATGCAGTACAGTCTTGTGAACATCATAAATATCCAATAGATGTTTCCTAGAAATACTGGATTGATAATTCTGTTTCTATCAACAAGAGAGATATAATTTTTTTTTCTGTAAAGACATCTGGTAGTAGCTGCCCATCTGAGATACTTTTTATTTACTCTGTACGTATCTTGAATCTAGCTAAATATTTTCATTATAATTTCCCTTCTTGGAATGGGATTTCTTTGGTGGTAGAGGCCTTTTTGCCTTTCTTCTTGTACCCAGGACATCAAACAGTGCATGGTAAACATTAAGGACTTAATAAGTATTTGTTTACTGATTGAGGAATCCAACAACATAATGAGGCACATTGCTGCTTCTGGATTTAGATAACTCATCTTGAGAACAAAACACCAATGATGGAGTAAATCTGAACCAACAGTGTTTGAGCAGCTCTCACCTAAAGGGTAGGAGGGTTAATATATTTTCATTATGAATTACTCTATTCCATGAGACAATCGTTTTGATGAGATTGTGGTTTACATATCAGTAAATTTGGGTGTTTATGGTGCATGGTAGTCTTTCTACTATCAGCTCCACGTACAAATGTACCCAAACAAGGCAGCTAATTTGCTATATTTTCTGAAAAGCTGTCTTATCCTTGTCCCCTCCCTTCCCATTGACTCTTGAATTCCCTGTTGCATTTTTCTTTTCTGAGATTAATTCATTTTTATTCAAATTTGTCATTTATGTTACACACAATTCAAATCTATTCAATGAAAGATGATAGTGATAATATATCTCTTTCTAGAAGCAACCTGTCATAATGGATAGAGTACAAGTACAATAGAAACTATTGAGGTCCATGAAACTCTAATATATATGAACATGTGTGTATGAGCATACATATATAATTCCAATATATATGTTTTTGTGTATATGAGTATACACACACACACACCTATTCATTTGAAATTATTCTGAGGAATAGATCACTAAAGGCGTCCATGGTAAACATGCCAAAATAACTCTTGATATAAGCATTTCTAGTTAGGTGGAGTTAAGTTCTACAAAGCACAAATCTATGGTAAGGTTAGGAAGAAGACTGGCCTTAGCATCAGAGGGCTGGTTTCCCATTCCGTTTCTGATATTTTTTACTTTTGCAATCTTCTGCAAAGAATTGACCTTGACTATGCCTCAGTTTCTTCATGTGTAAATTAAGGGCCATGGACTAACTGACCTCTCAGGTTCCTTTTCCATTTTGTCCTTTGATACTATTTTTCTAATTTTGTTCAAATTTGCTAGATAAAAGAGATACTCTTTCTACCCTTAAGTATCAGTTCTATCTGCTGGAATCATAATAAGTATAATTCATATTCCATATTTTTAAAGTCATCCTGTACTTGAAGACAGTTGTTAGAATCCCCTCCCCATCGAAGTATTTTCCACTGAGGATTAAATCTGTACAGATCTTTCAATTTCATTTCTTACTTTTCCTTTGGCATCACATCCAAGTCCATCTTCCTGATAGTCTCAAACATCCAGGAAATGTTCCTGTTAGGCAAAGTATCTCTTAGAACAGAATAACCAGAAATGAAAAGTGACATTCCAGATCATCATTCGTGATGGGGATGCTTACCTTCTTTTATCTGAATACTAACTTTTTTTTGAATAAAATAACCCATGTTTGCATTTTTTTAATAGTCCAGGCACACCTTTTGTTGATAATGAGGTATCTTCTTTGAACTAACCTCTCTAGGTTTTTGTGCAGCAATTGTTGTTAAGCCTGATCTCCCCCACCAGGTACTTAAGTTGATGTTTTTAATCTAAGTGCAATCCTTTATCTTTATTACCATTGGATTTCATCTGGTTAGCTCAGTCCCTCTGTTTTCCTTTTTGCAATACTTTCAATTTTTAAAATTTTATTGCTCAGTGTATTAGTTGTGTCTTCCAGCTGAACATGTAATAATTATGCTTTCTGTAACTTAATTGAATTCATTGATGAAAATATACATCAGGACCAAGCATAGAACCCTGCAACAAGTCATAAAAGATCTTCCCAATAGGATGACATATCCATCAATGTCATCTTTCAGCATGGCTTGGTCAATCATTTACCTTTCTAGTACTCTTAGACTTTGGTTCTCTTCACAAACCCCATGGTGCGGAAAAGGTTTTTCATTCTTGTTGTCATCACACATGACACCATGTCTCCCCTCTCCATACCTTCCCACAGGCTGTTACCCAAATCTGGTGTGCAATCTTTCCTCACCCCTTACTCTTAGATTCTCTAGTTTAAGGAGAACAAAATACAGTTCAAATGTTACTTTCTACGTGTGATCTTTCCTCATTCTTCTCTTCATCTAATTGATAGAACCTTCATTCCCTCTCAGTTAATTATTTTATACTCATTATTCATATTTGTTGTAGGCACTTAACTAATGCTTGCTGATTCATTGTTCTGAATACACATTTGTATATTATCATCTTGTCCATATTTTTCTCTTACACACAAATTTATAATTCTAGTCTTTCTCAAATGTCTTGCTGGAATGAAGGTCTACTTACTTATTAAAAAAAATAATTTAGCACTTTTTTATACCATTGTGATGCATGGAAATGGAGGTAGTGTGTAGAGAACCAACCTCAAAACTAGGAAGGCCTGGGTTCAAATTCTGCCACTGACACATAAAGCTAGACTGCAAATAATGAATCTTGGAAGATGTCAAATATATTTAAATTCACAGTATTTGAAATAGTAATTATATAAAATATGATAATTGGTTCCATCTCAATGGAAATATGCAATGTGAATTCAAATAATATACTTCAGAGTGATCCATTATTTATACTAATCAGAACACAGTTGTACTATGTTATCATGGGCAAATCACTTAATCTCTCAGTGTTCTTGGTCACTCTAAGATTAAAAATTTCAGAGGAGATGCCAATGTGCTTTGGTAATGAGTATCTTTATTAGAAAACTCCTTATACCAATATATCACACTGGTCTAGGTCCTACCTCTTTGTATTGTGATGGTAAGATACAAAGATCCTCATAAATTGGTCTTTATATATCATATATGCCATAGTGTGTGTGTGTGTGTGTGTGTGTGTGTGTGTGTGTGTCCACGTGCGCGCGTGTGTGCCTGCCTCTGGTCTTTAGTATTTAGAAGAACATCATTCCAATAACCCTATCAAAAGAGGAAATAAGGTTAGGTCTTAACATATTGTAGCAGCTTAGGTGACAACCTATCTTTTGTTCAGTAATAAAGGAAGGGGAAATGAAGCTCTTTTCTTCTTTCTTTCTTGCCCAGTTAATTCTGGCTCATCTCTTGAAAAACTGAAACCCATGACAAAATTCATTTACTCAAAAATGAGTTCAGCTCCATTATTCTTAAGCAGCCCCCATACAGTTTGTCAGCAGTGTACTTCCATGGTTCTGGAATGAGTCAATGAGCTTTTACTCATGCTCTTCTTCATTTAGGTGGAGCAGGAGCATCCCTATCGTTTGGGAGAAGAGCTATAACCAGAATTCAGTGAGTGATTTATAATAAAAAATTGAGGGGGGGAAGGGGAAAAATGAGGAAAGAAATATAGTTTTCTATGGAGGGATGATAAAATGGGGCACTCTATACTCAGGTTAGCTTTCTGTTCTGTGTGATAGTTAAGATTCATAACTTTGCAGTATGCCTGAAGGAATAAAGTGAATTTCTTATAGGTTCTCACAGTTTGGAGTTTTGTTTTGATTTTATACAACAAAACACATGCTTTAAGATAAAATTCTAAAGGGATATATACACAGAGACATAAACAGAGATAAACATACACACACACGCACACACACGCATGCACACACATGTATGCACACACACACACACACACACACTATGGCATATATGATATATAAATCCAAGTCCTTTGACTTCAGATATATTCTTACCATATGCAACATGCTCAGAATCAACTCAGAAATAAACTGATTATTCAATGAACATTTATTAAACACCAACTGTTTGCTAGGCACTGTACTAGGTGCTAGAGTAAATACCTGGCACTATACTGTTAAAATTCACCCATGGTAAAGTCCAGTTCTTTGCAGAATTCCATCTACCAGCACTGGAATATGTCAAGGTGCATTCTTCTAAAGGTTAAGCAGAGGGGCTGGATCCAGCCAGCCTGCCTATCATTTTACATATCAATAAATTCAGACCCATGCTCCATCACAATTAGGAGAAAACCTAGTGGCCAATATAGAAATTTCACATACATCACAACATTCCTGACACCACAACATTTTTACAGATTACATTGTCAATCATAATACATAGCAAGGGCAAGAAACCTATTTCCTACAGTGGCCTTGTCAATGAGCAGATCTAGACAACTATTTATGAGCTACAGAGGCCAAGCAGAGGAAGAGATAAAGTAGGCTGAGTATTTAATTAGGTCAAACACAGCAGACCTCATTAAATTTCATTCTCTTTCTTTCAGTGTTAACATATTCTGGGGAGAAAGCTACCTGCTTTCTTCATGGTCTGAGTATCATAATTATTATTTTAATTAAGAAAAGTTAGAGCTAATATTTGTTGATTTTCAATTATAACTGAGGCATTATGTCACTGTCTGTCAGGCAATAGCTTGAGCCCTGGAGGAAGATCCCTGGTGAAACAACTCCTGTTATGTGTCTAGACAAGGAAGAAACACTGGGAAAAGATGTGTCCTATCACCCTTGATGAAGCATATTCTTAACATGAATGTTTCTTGGTATTAATGAAGAGAATAGCACTCAAATCAGGGAATTCATATCAGCCTTCCAAATTAAAAAAAAAAAAAAGATTCAATAGTTCTCTAATTTGCAATAAGATAGAATTTACTGTCCTCTGTAGTTACATTTATGTAGGACTTTAAGGTTCCCATGTTGCATAGGTTATCTCCCTTGGTTTTCATAACAACTCTTCAAGGCAAGTGCAATTATTATTTCCATTTTGCAGATGAAGACACTAAGGGTGAGAGGAGTTAAATGCCTTCCTTGGGGTCACACAACTTGTGTCAGAGACATGATTTCTTTAAGTCTTCCTGATTCATAGCTAGTACTCTAGCCATACCCTGTATCACCCAGATGCTATAAACACATACTCAATTACTGGCATGTCAGATCTTGAGCCAAGTTCTGGACACTTGAACAAGGAGTTACCTGCAAGGCTGTTCTGTCGTCATTTTTATTTACAAAGATGGTACAATTGATAAAATGTTTGGGCTGGAGTCAGGAAGACTCATCTTCATGAGTTCCAACCAAGCCTCAGACACTTATTAGCTGTGTGATCCAGGCAAGTCTTTGAGCCCTGTTTGCTTCAGTTTTCTCACCTGTAAAAATGACTAGAGAAGCAAACCATTTGAGTAACTTTGCCAAGAAAACCCCAAATGGGATCATGAAGAGTTATGCATGATTAAAAAGACTAAACGACAAGAAGTAGAAAATAAAACAGAACTATACACGTTGCTTTAGTTAATGGCAGAACGGAAATGCATGCTAAGGCACACACATAAGTTTGGGCAAAGAAGGATTTCTGATCTTCAAAATCCTATAATACTTTCATCAATCTAAAAAGTGCCAGGCTATCGTAGTGTATCTCTTCTCTCCTCTGCAATAATATTTTATTGGGATGTTTTGAAGATGAAGGCCGTTGAATAAAACATAGCTTTGCTTTTTTGGAGTGGGGGAAGTATTTTGCAAAACAGAGTTGTAAAGGATTTTAGATATCAAAGCAGCAGAGTGTGATCCCCAAGGATGAAGGAGCTGAGTTGAAAGCAGAACATCTTACTGACCTTGGTCTTCCCTTGGTTTCTCCTCGCCAAATACTCTTTCACAACTCCCTTCCCAATGGCATTGCCATATTAATTCAACTGTCTTCATCAGAGCTTCTAGGTACTCCCCACAGCCATAATGGAAAGTATCCATTTTTAATGACCAGTTTCATTCATTGAAACAAAAATTAATGCACTTCATGATGTTTTGTTTTCAGATACCTGTTTATAGAAGTTAGAGAAAAAGAGGCTAATTTTCTCTTATTCGAGGAAGCAAAAGATAAATAGCTTCAGGATTATTATATTCAATCAATCAAGATTAAATCAGAGCCCAGGCTCAACATCTAATCAAACCCTTTGAGTAAGGAAAATGGCTTTGTCTCCAAATCAGAAAGACTATGATCTACTTTATTTGAAACTGAATCAAACAGTGATAGAAGTCTTTGAGCACAGCATCCACAGTGAGCTTCCTTATTTTATAGACACATAATACAGATAAAGCTGTCCCAAGTCAGCAAGCATTAATTAAGCTCCTACTATGTGCTGTGCCAGGTAATACGCTTAGTGCTAGTAATACAAAGAAAGGCAAGAATGAAGAAACAAAAAAGTGTTGCTCTCAAATAATGCGTGTGTTAATAAGTAAAAGAGCATCCAAATCATTACAAACAGACAAACTACGTACATAATAAATTGGGGAGAATCAGCAGAGGAAAGACACTACTATCTGAGGATATCACAAAAGGCTTCTGGTAGAAAGTAGACTTATATGTGGTACTTAATGGAAGCCAGAGAAGTCATCAGGCAGAGATGAGGAGGGACACAATCCAAGCCTGGGGGAGCAATAAAAATGCTTGGATTTGTGAAATGAAGTGGGAGACTGAAAACTGGTCAGTTGTTGGGGCCACTGAAATGAATTGTTAGCTTCCTGAAAGCAAGAATGGTCTTTCTTATAATTCTTTACATTCCAAACAATGTCTAGCAGAATGTCCAGAGTTTCTTCCAAGATATAAGCATCCAAGAAATATTTGGTGGTTGATACTGTGAGGGTTAGATCACCATCAAGGTTCCTTTCAGCTCTAATGATCAGTGGTTTTTATTGATGGCATATGTAATCACATTCAACTTAATACTTTAATGTCCTGTCTGCTATTCATCATAGAGAGCACCCCATAACTGTGCATAGGTTGTTACCTATATCTGAGCCAGTCTCTCCTCTCACCTCGACCTCGTGAAACTTCTAGCTCCCTCTAGGAAAACTCAGTTGAGGTATTGCATCCTGTAAGAGTTCTTGCCTGATCTCAGGTTGCTAACAATCCCTCCCTGAACCTGACACTAAAATTATTTGGTATTTCCTTTGAGTGTGTGTGTGTGCGTGTGTGTTATGTATACACATAAACATATATTTATACTGGCTTATCCATATATATGATGCTTCACTTCTACCTTTTAGAATCAATCACTTCCCTCAAGATACAGTTCAAACACCACTTTCTAAATAGTTTTTTCCTGGCCCTACCATTACATCATGCTTGGGTTCTTCCTCCCAAACTACCTGGTATTTATCTGGTTTGCATTTATTCTGTTTATTTTGTATATACTTGAATATGTGATTCTTATTTCTCCCAATGGAATGTAAATCCTTTGTGAATAAGGATCATTATATTTGTTGCATTTATATCTGGCCACACCTAAAAGAGTTCTTGGCATATAATTGTTACTTCATAAATGGGTGTTGTCTTATTGTAGAATATAAATTCCTTCAGGTCATTTTGTCAGTGAATAGAAACTTATTAAGTGTCTACTATGTGCTCTGGGGCAGCTAGGTGGTGCAGTGGATAGAGTGCTGGGCCTGGAGTAAGGAAGAATAATATTCCTGGTTCAAATCTGGCATTAAACACTTAGTAGTTGTGTGACTCTGGGCAAGCCATTTAACCCCTTTTGCCTCAGTTTCCTCATCTGTAAAATGAGCTGAAGAAGGATACAACAAACTATTCCCAGATGTTTGCCAAGGAAATCCCAAATAGGCTTACAAAGAGTTGGACATTCAAACAAGACTGTATGCTAGTACTATACTAAGTTTGGGGACATAAAGAAAGAAAAAAAACACAGTTCCTATTCTATGTAAACTCATAGTTTAATGGAGTAGTGAACATGAAACTTATGTACATAAAAGAAAATAAAAGGACCAATTATAAATTATCACCAAGTAAAGGCATGAGAATGGAGACATTTAGAAAGGCTTCTTTTAGAAGATAAGCAATGACGACTTTTGCTGTATCTTTTTATTGCTAGCACCTAATGTCATGTCTTGAACTTACTAAAATTTCCTTGAACTGAAATGCCTTTAATCATTAATTCACATGTTCTTTGTCAATAAAGTGACTTAACTAATCTTTACTTCAATCATGACAAGACTTAAGTCACACACACACACACACACACACACACACACATATACACACACACACACACACACACACACACACACACACCCATACATATATAACCTCTAGTGACATCTACAATTAAGGATAAGTTGTTCAACTGTGTCTGACTCTTTGTGACCCCATTTGGGGACTTCTTGCAAAGACACTGGAGTCATTTATTTTCTTCCCTAGCTCATTTTACAGATGAGGAAACTAAGGCATACAGGGCTAACTGATTCACACACAACTAATGTCTGAGATCAGATTTGAACTGGAAAATAAGTCTTCCTGACTGCAGATCCAGCACTCCATTTACTGTACCCCAGCTGCCCCTAACCGTAAATACAAACATTTGACTGCTCCAGCTGCAAAGACCTTAGAGATCTGGTCCCGCTTCCCTTTTTGTAAACATGAGGAAACTGTCAGGAACACTTAACCTACTCTGAGCTCTGAAAAGCTCTTAATTCAGCTTTGAGTGCTTTATCCTTTGAAGTAAAGATGCTGAACTCTTTCCCTTCTTATTACATTTCCTAGCATAAAAATTTACGACTCATGAAGTAAATCTCTATTAGTAATCACATCTCATCTGTTATTTCATTCCAAAGGGATTCTGCATGGACTGCTTCCATTAATAGCCTGTAGTGATGATGCCATCAGAGCTGCTATTTGTCATCTCACTGCTGTGATCTGTAGTTCTCCTCGTACCCTTTGGGTTTACCAGCACCTGGATCTTTAAAGAGCACTGCCTAAAAGGAGGTGGCAAGCTTGCATTTGAGGTTATTAGCATTCTGAAAAACTGAGCATAGAGGTTTTGCTACCTAGATCAACAGGCCTGAAGTAGGCACTTAGGTAAACCAAATCGTGATACCAAAATGTTGTTGTTGTTGTCGTCGTCATCATCATCATCACCACCACCATCATCATCATCATCACCATCACTGTCATCTCCATTATCATCACCACCATCATCACCACTGTTGCCACCATCACAACAACCACCCAATAAAACTAGTCAATAACTCATAGTCTACCATGGTCGTAAGATTCATCAGCAACGATCTAAACTCCTGCTGATGAGATCCTTTAGAATTAGCCAAATCAATCCTCAGAGAGCTGATACTGCCAGTGTCTGGGACTGCACTGGCAGCCTTACCAGTCTGGTAGACAAAAACAAACTTGTCGGAACTTATGGCTTGTTGGTCAAGCATTTACCAACCTGGAGAAAGCTTTACTTTACATTGTTCCTTTTGTCAGCTCTATGGTTATCTTCTCCCTATATGTTATTTTTTCCGATTAGAATGTAAGCACTTTGGGGAGAGGGATGATCTTGTTTGCTTGCAATTGTATTCACAGAAATTAGTTCAGTGTCTAGGCCTAGTCAGTGCTTAAGGTATCTTTTGTTATCCATCTATTCATTCATATGGAAATATTTCCATAGGACATTACCATAAAGATGATATTCATAAATAGGGTAAATAGTTGCATCAGTGGGAAAAATAATAAGAAGAACATATATACAATAATTTAAGGCCTGAAAACACTTTGTATGCAGTATGTATTTTATAAAAGTAAAATGTCAGAGATTATTTTATCACTTTCATTGTTATCTTGGGTGAGTGTTTTCATTTCCCCTGGTCTCTTCTTTATCTGTAGAATAACAAGTGGTTAGACTATGTTGTCTCTAGTGTCCTTTGAACTCTAAATTCTAGGAGTCTGGGATTTTTAATTCCAGATAATCATGTCTACATTATAAGGAGGGGAAGACAGAAGCTAGATAAAGACTTTCTTCATTGATATAGCACCTGTCCTTCTCAAGTTCAGGACAAAAAAAAGAAAAATTACTTGGTAAAGAATTTTGTATTGGGGATAAGAAAAATAAAATAATATAGATAGAGGAATTAAATGATCAAATATGTTTGGGTCTTAGTCTCCTCAGAAATTGGGTAATTCTCTATTTTAAAGATACATTTATAATATCTTTCAAAATAAAATTAGGGAAGGCATGCATGGGGGTCTCCCTGTATATATGAATATGTCTATCTACATGCAGAAGCAAATTATCCATATGGGAAATGAAATATCTGGTTTCCTTTTTAAATACACTCAGAAATAGAATTATATCCCTTGTTATGTATATAGACACAGAATATGATTAATGGCCATTTGAATGGGTGTATCCTTGTAATTCACATAGGAATAATCAAACATAAATTATACACAAAGTTCATATTATGACATGCAGTTAGATGGACATTCCATTGAGTTCATCCATCTGTAAATGAATAAGTTAGACTGGCATTACAGATGCATGATGAACTTTTGCCAGAGGTCATTAGGAGGTACGTACAGTGAAAGGGATATAGCACATAACGCTTTCAATGATTTTAAGCTGATTAGTGCTATAAAGGCTTATCTCAAAATAATAATAATAACAATGTTGATGATGATGATGCTTGGTAATAACATATTTTCCAAACATGCAATATCAAATATATTAAAAGTAAAAAAAGGACAAAAACAAAATAAAACAAAAAACCTTGAAAAAATATATGGTTAGTGCAGGTAGGCTGCATGGTATCCGCTATTGTACAGTCATTTTTCAGTTGTGTTCATCATCATGAACTTATTTGAGGTACTCTTGGTAGAAATACTGTAACGGTTTGCCATTTCTTTCTCCATATCATTTTACAACTAAAGTAACAAGGCAAATAAGGTTAAGTTACAGTTAGTAAATGTTTGAAATCAAATTGGTCATTTCTATGGAAGAAATGAGAAAAAGAAGATCATTGGGAACAACTAGAAACAGAGAAAGAGGTGGGTCAGTCATTTAGTGAGAGTAAGGAATAAGGGAACAAAGTGGTTACCGTACCAGTATCTATAAAATGTCAAATAGCTTCTAGGAAAGCTTTCTGATATATCTTCCACGGGAGGACAAGGTGAGGAATTGCACACAGAATGTAAGGATAGATAGATTTGCAGGGAGTGGCTATAATTGTAAGATCATGGATTCAGCAAAGTATTAACATAAATATGGCTCTTCTCATGGAATTATTCATCCTAGAGATGAAAGTGACCTTCAAGGTCATATAGGAGAAGTCATGTTTAGAGCAGGGGATCTTCGGACATAATCTCTGGAAAATCATGAAAGTCTACTTCCTTCCATACATCTTTCAAAGTTGCATTGTGTGGTATATGCCAACACTAATCACTGCTCTTTGATTCTTAAAAGGAATGCTTTAGGACTTGATATATCTGGAAAGTTAATCACCCAGGGTCTACTCCTTTGGTGAAGAGCTCTAAATATTATTTGGTTTTTCAGACTGCTAACAGACATACAATCCATCACAAATTCTATAATAAAATAGTTTATATCTAGACAAGACACATGAAGACTCAAGATCCATTGAATTAGCCTTCACAAATCAAAGCTCTCCTTGACATCATAAGGAAGCATTGGAGAATTTTTACATGGATGTGTAACCATCAGGCAGAGATGATGGACAGTTAATTCAAGATCTTAAAGATGTCTCTGTGGACAGCTAGGTGATGCAGTGAATAGAGGACTGATCCTGGAGTCAGGAGGACCTGAATTCAAATTCAGTTTCAGACATTTGACACACTAGCTGTGTGACCTTACACAAGTCACTTAACCCCAACAGCCTCACCTTCCCTCTTCCCCCTCAAAAAGATATCTCTAACTTTGTCTACTTGCTAATTTCATACTGAGCTGACCTAAAAACATCATTTAAGCAAAGGAGGATCTCTCTTCTATTATGTTCCTGAACACAAATTGAAACCAGTTCTTTTTGAAAAAAAAAAAAAGAAACTAAAGGCCATGATTTACATTGATACTTTGTAGTCTGATTTTTTTTTCCCTCTACAGATCAACATTACTCTGCTTTTCTTTGGCTGGCATCATGCAGTTGTTCGCAGTTGCTAATTGGAAATGTTGGTTTCATTTGTCAATCTATGATGATGAGTAAGTTGGAAAACATTTTCGAGGAAACTATCACTATTCTTTGAATCCTTTGTCTGTGACACCACCCTCCCATCCCCACCTCCTTTAGAGTCCGTCTTTAATTCTATTAAGTTCTTTTCCAGTATACCGTACACTCAATTTCCCCACATCAACTTATGCCTAAATTGCCAAACCATAGGATTTAGTAGAAGATTGGAGGAAAGGTAGGAAACCTGGAACTGTGGTTATGAGATGGCCACAATGAGAAGGATAGGTTGAGGAATGCAAGGAAGCCATTCTCATATGGCTCTTTAAAGGTACATCTAGGTGAAAAAATATATTATTCATTTTAAAAGTACCTTACAAAGTGCCTGACATACTATATAAATGCATATTCTCTTCTCTTCTACCTGGGGTTCTGTTATTCTCATTAGAGTACTTAAGCCCAGAAATGTATACTCATGAAGACTTTAACCAAAAGGACCAAGAATCAGAATACTATTTTTAGCAGGGTGGACAGATAGTTTGGCTGACTGTTTTAACATACTCGAATTCCAATTATGTGGCTAGTTTTTATGATCTCCTTAGAAAGTCTATTTGTTTTTTTTGCAACAACCCAATAGTAAACAAACTCATTGTTGCTTTGTTCCAAAATTCTCCTCCCAGTTATCGGTTCACTGACTAGTTATACCCTCTGGAGTCAAGTAAGTGTAATCTGTTTTCCATATTATAACACAAATAATCAGAGAAGGTGATCTTGTCCCTTCCAAATCACCTTCTTTTTCCATCTAAACATTCTTTTTTTTTTTTTCCTTTTTGGAGGTACAACTGGGGTTGAGTGACTTGTCCAAGGTCACAGGGCTAGTAAGTGTTAAGTGTATGAGGCCGTATTTGAATTCAGGTCCTCCTGACTCCAGGGCTCTGACTCTCTTCCCTGCACAAACTACCCGCCCCCATCTAAACATTCTTATTTCTTTCAACTCAAATTCTATGGCACAATTCTAGTTACACAACATATTCTGGCTCTACTTTTTTGTTCATCTTTGACTTTTCTATACATTTTTCCTAAAACTTCAGCTATTGTTATGTGTTCCCCATCTTTTTCTCCTTTGTCTGTTCTCTGTTGCTTATAGTACAAAACATAAGTCCTTGGTTTAGCTTTTAAAGCCCTTTACAACCTTGCTCCAAACTATCCTTAGAAAATCATTGTACTTTGCTCCCCTTCTTACACTCCAGGACCTGACCAAAATGAGTCTTCTTTCTGTTCCTTACACACCTCTCTCTCAATCTGGAAATAAATATTAAAAATGAACAGTTTAAAAATTGTTTTAACATGTAATTGGGGGGATTGTATGTATGTATACACACACACACATATAATTTGTTCCTTATCTGTAAAAGACTAGCTACTCTAATCAAGAAAACTATCTAAGACACACACACACACACACACACACACACATAATTTGTTCCTTATCTGTAAAAGATTAGCTACTCTAATCAAGAAAACTATCCAAGACAATTTCAAAGGACTCATAATGAAAAATGAACTGATAAGCTCTGAATGTAACTTGAAACATGTTTTTTAAAACTTTCTCAATTTTTTTCTGTTTTTTGTCTGCATTTTCTTTTACAACATGACTAATATAGAAATGTGTTATTTCCATGATATCACATGCATAGTCAATATAATATTGCTTGACTTTTCAAAGAGTGGGGAGTGGAAGAGAGGGAATTTGGAATTCAAAATTTTAATTTATTAATGCTAATTTTTACATGTAATTGGTAAAAATTTAATGAAATAAAGTGAGTGTGTATGTGTGTGTGCGCATGTGTGTAGTTTAAAGAAGTTGTTAATTATATTCAAGTTGCTTGAAGGCAGGGAGTGTTTTTCATTGACTTTGCCTGTATAACTAGTGCTTTGTAGGGTGTCTGACACTAATAAATGCTTGTTAATTTGACTTGTTAGTTTGAATCAGATTTTTTAATGACATCTCAGTATTGTATTCATTTCTGGATACTACATTTTAGAAAAAAACATTAACAAATGGAGAAGTATGTCCAGAGTAGGCAAATAAGAAATATGAAGATCCCTAAGTTCCTTTTCCACGACATTCAGTAGCTAAACACACATAGAGAGTAAACAAATTAGCTCATAAATCTAAGAAGCGACATTTGAAGCTAAGTCTTCCTGATTCCAAATCTAACACTCTATTTGCATTATGACCCTGGACCTACATATAATGTAGACTTAATAAAAAATTAGTATCTTGACTTTGTCCCCATGCTCCAAGAGGCTCTTATGGAAAGACTGATACTAAAAAATATGATTTAATATAAAGCGGTATGGCCTTGAGACCTAATTGAAAAGACTGCTATATTTTAAATGCAGAATCAATGGGGAAGGGAAAAAAAGATTTAGTGAGGAAGTTTCCAAAGGACAAATTAGAGTACCAAGATTATTGAGGAATAAGAGAAGACTTTGTTTTTTTTTAATCATACAACTTGTCTAGAAATCAAGACAATATATTTTGTTATGAATGTACTATAACACACCCATCATTATCTCAGTTCCTTTATGTACTCAAGGCAGCCTAAAACAAACAGTATTATGGGAGGAGAAAACATAAAGGGTTTAAAGGCAGGAAAACTAGGTTCAAATCTTAGTCTGTCATATCAGGGCAAGTCATTAAATTCTAGCTGTGCCTCTAAAATGGACATAACAAGTTTTTATACAACTTCACACAGATATTGTAAGGCAGACCTTTTCCAAATAAGAGTGTAAAAATGGACAGACTATCATTAATATCAAGAATATAATACTGTGGCCATTCACATTTTGACTGAGTTGTGACTGTGTGTATAGCATGATGCAAGGTCCTAAAAAAATGGTTCACACTCTGTTGCAAATTAGTATGAACTTTCTGGGGATTTCTGTGTCAGTCTAGCAGCTCAGAAAGATTCTGTTGCATTAAATGACTGTTGTCCATAAATTCACAAACATAAGCCATTGAATTGTGTAATAGCCATTAAATGAGAGTGTTATGCACAAAAAGTCCTACTTGTTACATAGCTGGATTTGAGAATGAGTGTTCTCTTCCATATAGACCTACTATATGTTGGAAGAGTTACAACCATGTACATTATTAAACTGGTTTTTGTTATTAAGTAAATTGCATCTTTTTTGATAAGTGCCTAAGAGAAAGGTACCATGTGCTTGAAAATGAAAAGGACATGGCAGTATTTTTATCTAGAAGTGGATACCTTCAAAAAATTTATGGTAGAGCAGAGGATGTGTTTAGCTACAATCTTGAAGGCTAGTGAAAATTTCAATAGAGTAGGGTAAATGTGAGAGTATTTCAAATGTCTAGAAATGTACATGGTCAAATGGGAAAACAGCAGTTGTATTAAAAGTAAGAGTAAATAGTTCAGCTGCTAAATTGAGGAGTCAGCTTTCCCCCCATATACCACTGAACCGTTTAAGTAGGGGAGTGACATGATATATTTTGTGCATTAGGAGAAATAATCTAGCAACATCCTGAGGGAAAGATTGGACATTCAGAGAGACACATTGCGAGTACATTTCAATAGATCGTGCAAGAACCTGAATTTTAAGTTTTAGCAGTCCAAAGAGGGAGATGAAGGGACAGATATGGTAAAGGCCAAATTGCCAGATTTTAGAAGCATTGATGGAAGGCATAAATAGATATTGTTGTTCAACGATTTGTAATAGCAATGAAATTTTAAGATCCCTTTGTATTCCTAAGCTGACAGGTAATTACCACCTAGTTTCATATTAAGCCTCTATTAAAGAAACAGAAGGTATGAATCCCTGTTGATGACGTAATAGGAAGGGGCTGAACAGGGAATCCCTGTTGCTGACATAACAGTAAAGGGCTCAACAGGGAGGAGCAATACTGTATATAAGGAAAACCACTATCTAGGAAAGTCAGAACTTCTTGGGATGAGCATTGAAGGCTGGGCTGCTGCTGTTGGACTGGAACTTCCATGGAGACAGTGATTTTGATTTTGAGACAAAGCTGTTGAAAACTTCTGAGGGCCAGATGTTGCTGCTGAGGATTTCCAAGGGCCAGCTGGAGCTGCAGAAGACTGAGGAAGTATGACTATGGTGCTGTTATTTTGTACAAATATTGTTGTGGCTTTGTTAATGTGCATGAATGTTATTGTGACCTTGTTAAGCCTTGTCTTCCCAAGAACAAAAGCTGTGAAGGATTTGAGATGGAGTGGACACTGTGAGCTTCAATGTGGAGCAGGATCTGCATGGAGAGCAGGACAAAGAGCTGGGAGCTTGTAATGCCATGCACAGGCAGCTTCCCAAAAGAATGCTACTGTGAACAGCTTTTAAGGTTCTGATTACACAGTGTAGTGAACACTCTATTTATTCCATTACAAATCAAGGCAAACATTCACAACAAATTATAATATAGTATTCATAAAATTACATCTTATCAAAGAAAATCACAATATAGTGTTCACAACAGCTTAACATTAGAATAGCCACATAGTTTTCACTACAGTGGCCACAATATTTAGAACAAAGAACAAAAGAATAATCATCTGGTTTCCCTAAGAGGGAAACCCTCCCTACTTAATCATTCAGTCATTTCACAATACAATAATCAATCTTTCACTCATGGGGCACTCATAGATTAAATTAATCAGTCACTTATCTAGCAATCAGTCACTAAGTATCATTAATCACTAAATAAAATCATTAGAAAAATTACACAAACTCTCCACCCCTTGGTGTCTAGTAAACTTCAATCTCATCAAGCATCCAAGGGGAGGACTTTTCTTCATCTTGACTCTAGGTGGTCTCTCAGATTCCCTGGATCCCCTTCCATGGTCCCAGCTTCTACTCGAATCCACCAAACAGTCACCCGGATTCAGAGGCAGACAGCTCCCAGCTTCTTGTCCAGTCCTCCAGGCAGTTCCTGGTATGCACTGAAGTTCACAGGGTCCAGCACATCTCAAAACCTTCACCACTTCTGTTGCTGGGAACCCAAGGATCAACCAAGCCACAGACAAACAAAGGCTTATCCCAGTCATGCTTCTTCAGTCTTCCAGCAGTTCAGCTGGTCCTAGGACCAGAAGGAATCTCAGCCTTCCAGGAAGCAGCAACTTCAGCCTTCACCAGATTCTGGTCTCAAGAAAAACTCCAACTCTGTTCTCAGTCAGCTTCCAGATACTGGGAGAGAAACACACACACACTCACACACTCTTTCTCTCTCTCTCTCTCTCTCTCTCTCTCTCTCTCTCTCTCTCTCTCTCTCTCCCTCCCTCCCTCCCTCTCTTTCTCTCTCTTTCTCTCTCAGCTGGCTTCAGTCTCTATGATTCTCCCTCCACCAGGAGCCAGCCAAGAGGAAAATTCTTGATTCTGATTCTCTGTCCCTGGAATAATTCTTCATACACACACACACACACACACACACACACACTGGTTTCCTGTCTCAGTCAACCCCCTCCTTCTACATCAGCATAGGAGACAGAGTTCACACCCTCTGTCCCTTTCACAGAAGTACTTAGTCTTGAGTTACTAAGGACCAAGTACCTCCTGCTAAATTAATTACCTTTACAGAGCTGTCTACCTTTGAACTCAGGTGGCAGTTGGCTCGATTTGGGTGGGAGCTGGGATCATGGAAGAAGAATCATGGAAACATGTCCCAAGTCAAAATGAAAAGACCTATCCCTGGGTACTGAGTAGTGCTGAAATTGTGATTTACTTGTGACCAATGGATGGATAGCCTGTGCATTTCCCATTACTCCTTAAGAGGGTCCTGAGTAGTGACTGATGACTGAGTATTAACTGATGATTGAATAGTGACTGATGACTGAATAGTGACTGATTTGTAACTTAGTGTGGCCCATGGATGGAAGACTTTGACCTTTTGTACTTTATAATTGAATGATTGAGTTACTAAGTGATTGACTGACTAAATGATTGTACTTTGTTCAAAACTATGTTACCACTTTGGTGAAACCTATGTTGCCATTTTAGTGATAAATTGTTCAATTATTAGGTCATTGTGAGGGCTATATTTTGATTTTCTGTGATAAGTTGTAATATTGTGAATGCTGTATCTTGATTTTCTGTGAATGTTTCTTCTGATTTGTTACTGAATAAATAGAATGTTCACTATATGATGTAATCAGAACCTTGAAAGCTGTTCATGCTTGGCTTTACACCATTTTCAGTAGTGTCTGATTCTTTCTAACCCCATTTGAAGTCTTCTTGACAAAGAGTGAAATGATCTGTCATTTACTTCTCCAACTCATTTTACAGATGAGAAAACCAAAAGAAACAGGGTGGAATGACTTGCCCATGGTCATACAGCTAGTAAATGTGTGAAGACAGATTTGAACTTATGATGATGAGTCTTCCTGACTTTAGGCCCAGCACTCTATTCACTGAACCACATAGCTTCCTTAAATGAATAGATAGAAAACTTTAATGATAGCTTCATGACTGTAAGCATAGGTACCGAAATGAAGAGTGATACCATAAACAGATATGGAGAAACAAAGAAGAGAAACATTGAGGTATATGGCATTGTTTTGGGGGGGGACATTGTGAAATGAGAAGAAGATTATAATTGTTCTTTCATGTCTACATGTCACATCCTCCATGCTCCATGATGGCAGGAACTGCTTTATTTTTCACTTCATAACCCACTTAAATTCCATAAACATTCATTAAATACCTACTATGTACCAAAGACTGCTATGTTTGGTGGATACCAAGACAAAATATGAAACAATACCAGACCTCAAGGAGGTTATATTAGTGTGTAGCAAAAGACTTTCCATAAGATAAACATTTAATAAATGTTTTCTGAATTGAAATTGCTTTTTGACAACCTAAACTGTTCCCCTACTATCCTGATGATTGCCCAAATCTACATGGAAATGTAGGGGCTTGAATGGATACTCGAGGGAGTGATCTGAGGTTAGGCAGAAGCTGGTAAGAGTACATTGGGTGTCTCAATGCATATTCATTACAACTTCTAATTTATTATCGTGTTTACAACCAAAACTGCAGAGAAAATTATATTCTACATCAGGCCCCAAGGGAATTTTCATCTTCCTAGCTTGGACAGGCACCAAAACAAAGCACATTAGAGAGAGAAATTGCAGTGCTGGTCATTAATATTTAAGTGATAAAGCAGTTGGTGTTCCTTTAAAAAGCAGACAATTCACTCTTTCAACGAAACATTAAAACTAATTCTATTCATTCTGTGGTCTATAATCAAAGTGCTTAAATACTCCCCTCCTCAAATGAAACAAGCCATCACAGATGGGCAGACTGTTCTTACACTGAAATCCTACTAGAATGAAGACTTCTTAGCCCACCTCTACCCATCTACAATCACCTCAACAAAGGAAGGCAAGAGTTCCGATTGGCTCCATTCCCTGCAGTTTCTATTTCAGCATAATTTCATTGTGGTTAAGGGAAAAAAAAAAAAAAAAAAAAAAGCAATCATCTCCCCTTTCCCAACTTCAACCCAACTGGAAAAATTTCACATACATGAAATATTTATAACATTCCAATAATGCAGGCAGTACATTTTAGCCCAACAAATCTCTGGACTTGGAGTCAAAACACATGGAAATGAATCCTCACTCTTATACTAGTAGTTTGACCTTGAGCTAATGAATCCATTTGCAAACCTTACTTTCACCATCTCTTAAATGGGGCCAATAATAGGTCCATTTTCTTTGTCATTGGGTTGAAATAAGAAAAGTACTTTGTAAATCGTAAACCATTACTTAAATGTAATCACTGCTACTTTTAGAAGGGCCAAATAGTGCACTAAAATACTTTTAAAAGAAATTCACATAAGGTCTTGGTACTAGCATTCTAATTATTATTCATGCATGCCTTACTTTGGGCCTAGAAAGGATTTTTTAACAAAAGAATCACAGGTTTTTGAAAAGGGTCTTAAGAGTCCTATAGTACAACTTTAGAAACCAAGTAGGAATTCTAGCTATAATATCTCTCAAAATTTATCCACATAGTAGAAAATGGCAAAAATATTTAACCTATTTAGTCATTTGCTTCTCTCTTAAATCATTTATTGAATTCCTACACGGCCCTGATTTTTTTTTTAAATTGTGGTCCAGTTGTTTTCAGTTGTGCCTGACCCTTCATGACCCCATTTCAGTTTTTCTTGGTAAATATACTGGAATGATTTGCCATGTCCTTCTCCAACTCATTGTACCATTGAGGAAACTGAGGCAAACATGGTTAAGTCACTTGATCATGGTTACATAGCTAGTAAGTATCAGAGGGTGGATTTGAACTCAAGAAGATGTGTTTCCTGACTTCAAGCCCAGAACTCTATCCACTGTAGCATCACCTGGCAGCCCAAAGTGATTACAGTTACCTAAAAATAGTGTTACCCAAAACTGGTACAAGATGTAGCAGTTCTCATAGGTCATTAAGGAATGACTGAATGACCACTTACTTCTTAATACGTTATAAAGACTTTTGTTCAAGTATGATTAGGACTTGATGACTTGAGATTTTTCTCCCAAGATCCAGGATTCTATGAATTAGATATTCCATATAAAAGACAGTCATGTAAGTCTGCTATCTTTATGTGTATATGCTTGTGGTGTGTGTGTGTGTGTGTGTGTGTGTGTGTGTGTGAGTCTGTGTGTCTGTGTGTGTGTATTCCAAAAGGAAGTATACTTATCCTTCTCCATTATGGTGTTTCATTGGAATACCATGCTCAATTCCACTTCAGGTGGGTTTGAATTTTGCACACTCATTATATCTATGCACGTGTGCCTAAGTATTTGAAGAGGGAAATGAGAAAGCAGTAGTACGTTGTGTCAATCAATCATTTAATCAGACAACAGACAGTTATTCAAACTTAATCAGCCACTTATCATTAGTCCAATTTGCCAATAGAATTAGAGTAATAGCTGACATTTATATTGCATTATAAATCTTGCAAAACACTTTATACACATTTTGCTGAAATTCTCAACAAACATATAAACCTTTAAAAGTTAATGATACTATTATTTCTTATCTATCTGATATCTGAAACTGAACCTTAGAGAGGTGAAATGAGTTGCTCTTGGTTATGTTATGACAAATGGTCAGAGACCTGCTTTAAACCTAGATCTTTCCTAGTTCTAGGCCTAGCAGATTTCCACTGTACCATGCTTCATCTCATGGTTTAGAACCCATTGCTCTACAGTATAGGTGCACATATTGGGCATTCCCTTTATTTAAGCTGGCAAAATCACAAAAGAAGGGCCTGATGGGCAATTCTGTTGAGGGGATTTGATTCTCTCATCTATAAAATGGGAATAATAGTGCTGAAGTCATGAGTTTATTGTGAGACCAAATGGGTTAATGATCAGCACTTTACATGTTCCAAAGTTCTATGTAAAAAGTCAGTGATTTTCATAGATGTTGGAAGAGATAGTTTTTGAAATTCCTTTTGTGTCTGCAATTCTATGGACTGACTAGACAAGGGGTAGACAAAGACCAATTCTAAGAAGAGTAATAATAAATTCTCATCCTCTGAACCCTCAAACTTGTCAGACGTGACCTCCTCATTGAGCCCCATTTGCAGCAGCCTTCCATAGAAGGAGCAGTAAAACAAAAGAGATGGGAGGAAATTTAAAGACCTGAGTCAGGCTTTGACATCCTTATATTATGTTTCAGGATATAGGTGCTCACTTATGAGAGTTTCGTGGAGAAATATGGTGGCAGCTGCAGCAAGTTGCAGAGGTTCAGTATTTGTACTATGTGGACTGAGCCCAGCCAAGGAACATGAATAATGCAGAAAAATGAGAAGACTCAGGGAAGCAGATTAGACCATTCATCTTCACCTTATAATTATCTCTGTCTTTTTGACAAATAATTTTGGGGAAAAGAAGAACAAGTGGGAAAATGAATGGACCCCGTCTTTCAGAGATGCATTATATGTAGATATGTGGCTTTAAATTACACTGAAGTAAATGTAATACATGGGGTCATGTATGTTAATGTGTGGGAAGGGACAATTAAGTATGTGAGTTTCTATGTTACAAAGGTCAGAAAGCAGGGAAAGGCACTTGGCTATCATTGGGAAATACATGATTAGTTATAAAGTTCTTTGTCCTACAGGGATTTGATGGAGCCATCAAGGCATTACCAATGATCGTAATATCATCATCACCAAATCCACGTTTTCTCAAAAGCATATCCCTTGTGGGAATCAAATAAAATCCTTATTACTTTATCTGCGACATCTTTCCTTGTCCTATACAAGTAGTACTAATGTCTCTTACATTTAGGTTCAATGGTTATATTTGGCACCATTATAGGAGTGGTGGTCCTATTAAATATTGGCCATTAACGGAAGAGGTCAACAATAAGCTGAAATGTTGTTTAGTTTCCATACTCCAATAGGTTAATCATTTCCAATGAGTGGATCAGGTTAGAATCTAAACCTCACTGGCCATTCAAGAAAAAAAAATGACCACATGTAACCTTTCAGAACATACTGGCTCCCACTAGCTCTCCATCCACACACCAAACATAGTCCCTTATTGGACTTAATACTTATGTTCTTTCAAATAATTCAGTTCACCAATGATTGTAGGTTCTTTCTGACTGACTGAAGACTATCAAGTTGAAGTTACTGGATGCTGGGTATGACATAGAGGGACATTCTTGCTCATGGGAGTATATCATCTAATTTTGGTCTTCTTGTCATCTAAATTACTATTCTTATGTTCTCTCAGAAAGGTCCTCAATGAGGTAACGTCCATGATTGGTCTATAAGGAAGAATATTTCAATAGAATATGTTCCAGTCATGAGGAATGTAGCCAACAGCATGACAGACGGGGATAGGACAATGGTAGAGTTGGTATTCACAGTTGATCAGAATATAGAATAATGGAAGCAAAGGGAGGTGAAGGAAGATTGGAAAGGACAGTTGCAATAGAAATGTTGAATGCCCTTAAAGGCCATGAATTCAAGTTTCCTTTTATAAATGAAGTCTCTGAAACCAAGAAAGGCAAAGCAATTTATCCAATATCATGCTTGTAGGAAGTAGAAGAGCTATAATTTTAACCCAGATACTCTTACAGCAAGGCGAATGTCCTTCCAACTCCATCAAGGTCCAGAATAAGATCTTAATAGTTATGCATTGGGGGGTGGAGCCAAGATGGCAGCGTAGCAGCAGCAATATATCAATATATCGCAGCTCTCACATAGCCACCCCAAAATACCCATGGAATAGGACTCTGGACCAATCCTAGAACTTCAAAACGCACACAAAGATACTTCCCACTAAAGTCAGCTTGTCTACGAGGAACCATATCAGCACTGTGAACCAAAACCAGCCTGGCCTGAAGCCCTGGCTGTGCCCCGGGGGCGGCCGGGCAGGAGGTACAGAAAAGCCTCTGAGATGAGCGTGATTAGCAACAGCTGCGAGTGGGGATTGTGAAAGGGGGAGATAAGCGTCCGAGTGAAAGGTCTCCAGAGCGGAAAAGCAAAAGGCGGAGGTTTTGCACCCACCTCCGCATTGTAGCTTCCCGCCCTCGGCCTGCAAAAAGCAGGGAGACTGAGCGCTTGTTTTCAGGCCAGGGCTCTCGCGTTGAGCGGCCTGGATCTGGATCGTCGTCTTGGGCCTCGGTCTTGGAGTCTTCATTATCCAGTCAGCCGGAAGTCTACGGCAGCCGGGAAGACCCCAGCGATTTGGGACAGAGCTTTCCCTT
>CM053592.1:176059741-176107223 GCA_028646515.1 Pseudochirops corinnae
CTACTAACTTAATACTACTACTGCTGCTACTACTACTACTACTACTGCTACTACTCCTAACTACTGCTACTATTACTACTGCTACTACTACTATTACTGCTACTACTACTACTAACTTACTACTACTTAGTAGTAGACACTATTGTGACTGATCAAGTTGCCTAACTTCTGTTTGCCTCAGTTTCTCCAATTGTAATGGGAACAATAATGGCATCTACCTTGAAGAGTTATTGTGGGGATCAAAGGAGACAATATTTGTAACATGCTTTGTCAAGTGCCTGGCACATAGTAGGTACCATTTACATACTTGTTTCCCTCTCTCTACATGTCCCTTACTGTGGTCTTTTTCATCTCTTTCTTTGCATTCTTAGCACCTAACATAGGTCCTGGTACAGATTGCGATTATAAATTCTTGTTGATTGACTGGTTGGTTTATTTGTTCTGTTATGTGATGTTTGTTCAGTAGGAAGTTGTCATAGAAGTAATGGTAATTCTATTATTAGTGGTCACAGAAATAGGAGCTGGCAAGCCTAGGAAGTCAAGGCAGGCCTATGGCTTCACATCAAGTGTGTCGCAGGAGGAACCCTGCTTCTCTGAGGGGAGAGATGGAGGTAACACTAGGTGAATGACTAGGTGGGTGGAGAAATTATATCATTTAGGGCAAGGCCTCTGCCTCTATTTTTGCCTTATGCTCATCCATTTGGTTCTTCCTCCACAACTAAACCTTTATAATGATTAGATTTGAAGCAATTTGTTCAACAATATATCAGTATTTTCAGAACATGTGTGGGGTGTAGGTGGGAGACCACTTGGGAATTTATGACCTTAAAATGTCCATCAAAATTCCTGTTTCTTAAGTCACTGCTATATATAGATTGTAAAATCTTAATTTTCTTGATTTCAGAGTCCTGAGGTAGTGATTCAAAGGAAAACTATACTTAAAATAAAGATTCTTGGCAATTGCCTTTAAAAAAATTTCCTATGTTCTTAGATTTTTATTGTTTTTAACCTAATATGTATTTTCCACTAAAGTCTATCTCTGATGCTTCATTAGAGCTTTGAGGTGATACTGGGCTCTTAAAAGCTAAGCCAAATGAACACTAGATCTGGTGAGTCTAGCAAGCTGAACAGGTTTCCAGTATAAATCCAGTGATGAAAGTTTGACCTTTTCCTTAAAGACCAGCTTAAGTAAAGTTGTAAAGATTGATCCCTAAGGTAACTACAAGGTACTTGGTTTTAGAATTTCTTGAAGGCTAGCTAGTAAGTCACAGAGAAATTGCAATCTCTGATGGTGAGAGGAGAAGCCACAATTATGCCATCAGAGATCTTGGAATTATTGGAGGAGGAGAAGGAAAACCCAAGGTATAAAAGAGAAGATATCTTTGTTAAAAAGTCTCAGCTGTTAAGGATCAGTATGCAATGATTAAAAGACCACTAAACCGGCAGAAAGGAAATGTGGAGCCTTTTATGGTGGTTCCTTCTAACATATAGCTATATGATCTTAGACAAAACACATGCATTTTCTGGGTCTCATTTAGAAAAACAAAACAAAAGGATAAAACAAACTAGCATATTTTTTAAAATTTTCATCGCTGCTATGACCACCATCAACAACGTGGAGAGTTCTAGTAAATTATCTCCATCATCCCTCCTAGCTCTAAGGCCCTGAGACCTTGTGATACTGAAAAAAGCCCTAGATTAGGAAAGAACCACCCTAGAGATGGCAGTTCTATTCTGGGCCCTTCTACTTATTAATGGTGTTTCTTTAGTAAACTTCTAATCTTAGTTTTTTCATTTGTTGATCCAAATGACTTCTATGATCATAAAATTCTACATATGGATATGGATGAGATACCAGAAACTATTTAGTCCAACCCATCAGATTGAGAGAAGAAAGCAATGAGGCCCAAGGAGAGGAAGTCACTTGTCCAAGACCCTATGGGTCATAAAATTCAGAGGTGGGATTTGAACCCACTTCCTCTCGTTGCATCCATTGTACTCACACTGTTCCACAATGCCTCTCTTTACTTATTTCCAAGTCAAGGACTATTGCTTTTAGAGGTTTCTAAGCATGTCTTCAATACTTTGACTTGTTCTGGGTTTCAGAATCTGTTTTGAAAGGAAGAGTTCAATGATTGATAAAGACCAATAGATACTATGGAGAAAAATACTTGGAAAATTTGGGCATCTGACTATATGAAAGAAATTCTCTTTATTCTCAGATTCCCAATTTGTCATCATGGACATTAGTACTCTAGGGAGACAGAATCTGTGGAGGTCAGTTCCTTTTTATTTTTTTAACTTTTTTTTTTTTTTTTGCTTTTTGGAGGGGAGAAAGCAGAACGATTGGGGTTAAGTGACTTGCCCAAGGTCATACAGATTTGAACTCAGGTCCTCCTGACTCCAGGGCCAGTGCTCTATTCACTGTACCATCTAGCTGCCCCAGTCAGTTCCTTTTTAAACAACATTTTCTTATATGGATTATAACTTCAGGTATAGAAGGGACTGAAGGGATGATGCCAAGGCTCAGAGAGATGAATAGCCCTCTTTAGGTGACACAGAGCAGCTGGCAAGTACAGTAGATTGAGTACCAGGCCTAGAGTCAGGAAGACTCATCTTACCTCATGTGGCTGCAGACACTAGTTGTGTAACCCTGGGGAAATCACTTAAACCTGTTTACTTCATTTTTCTCATCTGTAAAATAAGTTGGAAGAGGAAATGGCAAACTACTACAGTATCTTCACTAAAAACAAAACAAAACATAAAAGTAGGTCACAGAGAGTTGGACATAATTAAAAAAATGCCTGAAAAGGGTGACAAAACTAGGCAGGCCTAGAATCCTGGGGGCCTCCATTCTATGTTCTTCCCACCACTCTGTGATGTTGCTTATAAAAGTATCCCAAATTGAGTCAGTGAAGGGACTTGTGCATATTGAGTAGACCCTAATGGTCCCTTGTGAATGCAATATACTTTACTTTGGTCCCTATGAGCAGATTTCACTATTTTCAGACATCACTGAAACATATCCTCTAGATTTGTTTGGAAGTTTGTCTTTTTAGGTTAACAGTGATTGAATTGCTACTATGGAAATTGACAGAAAATTAAATCAAAACCAAAAACATCATTTAGAGAGGGAGCATTTTGTAGTGGAAAGAGATCTGGTTCTGGAGTCAACAAAGGTTGAGTTCAACTCAAAGCTGTTCCATATAATGACTGGGTGACCCTGGTCAAGTAATTAACCACTCAAAAACAACTTTGTTGCAGAGTTGTAGCAATTGCCATTGGTGAGGGGGTTTCCCTAACAAGAAGTTCCCTGTAGCAAGGGAGTAAGTAACCAATCAAATCTCTATCTCATTTATAAACAGGTAATATTGAAGATGACAAGGTCAATTAAAACAGAGTAATGATCTCAATTGACAATTGCTATGGAAACAGTCTTCTGTTTAATGTTTTGTTACTAGGCTTCTTTAGTATATACCCTAGGTTACTGTCTAAAGGTAGCTGAACCATTTTTATATTTCGAGGGTTAGCATGTTATAGAAGAAATCACCCCAGTCTCAGAGTCCTCAAATCCTAGGTTCAAGTCTTATCCCTGGTATATTGTCTCAGTTTAATCTTGCGAAGTGAAAACTCTAAGTGTTCCCAAGTAACTTCACAAGACAATAAGACTGTAAGTTACACAGTAGGTGGTAATAGATATTGGTGGAAACATTTTCACAGCGGAAGTACTATATGCCTGCAAAATCACAGATTCATCCTTCTGCCCAAATATATAATCTCTCTACTTTCTCTGTCTGTCTGTCTGTCTGTCTGTCTCTCTCTCTCTCCCTCTGCCTTTCTCTCTTTCTCTCTCTCTGTCTCTGTCTCTGTCTCTCTCTCTCATTCTCTACAGCGAAGAACTTGTAGGAGAGATTGCATCTGCAGAGAAGACCAAGGGGAGTTTGTAGTTCTAAAAATGGGCTGCATTCCTGGGGACATTACAATGTAAACACCCCATTGCACTTTTGGTGTGTCTCTTCCTCTATGTCTGGCCACAGGGGAATGGATTTCCTGAGCATCTGTCGCTTTGCCATCCTTACTCGTCTTCACAAATTGGTCCAGATTAGTCAATGGGGTAAAAAATGTACGAGGCAGGAATGCAGCTGCAGCCCTTTGGGCTGTCCAGCTGGCTATAAATAAGAGCTATCATGGAAATCCATAGGGGACAGTGCAGAATTAGTGCAATCAACTGAGTCCTCAAATGCAAAGGAATTGAACTACAGTTGAGCCTAGAAAAGTTGCTTGAGCCCACAGTATCTCACCTCTCACTCCCCACTTTCTCTGTAAATTTTTAGAGAGCTTTCTTCACATTGCTCCTTTGCAAGTATTGCAGGTTTGTTTGTTCCTCTGTGTATGTGTGTTTCCTCTCTCTCTCTCTCTCTCCCTCTCTGTCTCTCTCTCTCTCTCTCTCTCTCTATCTCTCTCCATTCTTCTTCTCTCTGTCTCTCTCTCCATCTGCCTATATATTAATTCTATCCTTTATTCACCATGCACAGTGGAAAGATGTCTGGATTTATCATCAAAAAGACCTGGGTTTATCAATTATTATGAGCCTCTGTTTCCTCTTCTGTCAATAGAAAGAGTTTTTTTTAGATGGCCACTAAAGGCTTTTGCAGCACAAAGTTATGTGTCCCAGTGTTTTCATATTTTCCTTTCTACCACAGAGTAGGGCAGAAAAACTTGAGTTTTAACTTGGCATTAGACTTATCTGACCTGGGGAAAGTCATTTTGCAGACATAAGAGTAGTGAGTAAGTATCTTTCATTCTTATTGCATATAGACATTACAATTTTACTAAATGTAATCCTCCCAACACCCTTTTAAAGGAAGGTAATACATGTTTAATCATTCCCATTTTACAAATAAGTGAAATAAGGTTGACAGACATGAAATGATTTTCCCAGGTTTCATCTACCTACATTTTTTTCGTAATGTCATCTGTTTATCAGTCTTTGAACAACGAAGTTTGAACATCAACCAAAGAGCAATGAAGTAGTTCATGGTAGGCATGAGAAGGCAAGAATACTTTACAAAAAGGGAATTCTCCAGGGGAAGTATCTATATATAATGTTTACAAAGAAATCTATGGAGATTAAGGAAAATGGAGGGCTTAGTTAAATAGCTGGCAAATGGGATAGGTAATGAGCTGTCAACACTGATGTTATTTTGATTCCAACATCTTAGAAATGTGGGTCTGTCCAGGTCAGCAGACTACAGCTGGTAGGCCATGTGGATCATATAGTAATAGGTGATGGGTTGGATTTGGTCCTCCAGTCATAGTTTACTGACCCTTGGTCTAGAGATAGAAAAGTCTGCCTGGATCCAGGTCCAGCATTAACCACTGTGTCATCCAGCTTTCTCTGTTTACCTTTTAAATACTTTTACAACTTGGTCCCAACCAACCTTTCCAGCCTTCCTGGACATTACTCCCCATCTCATCCTGCAGCAACTAAGCTAGCAGACTCTGCTCCTCACATCCAGCACTTTATCTGTCTCCTTGCTTTCAGGCTTAAGTACCACATTCTATATAAAACATTTCCCTGATCACCCCCCACCCCAACTTTCGGGTCCTTTTTTCCCTAACAATCTTGTATAAATTTATATTTGTTCTTTTTATATGTAGTTTTCCATGTGTATATGTATATGTATATGTATATGTATATGTATATGTATATGTATATGTATATGTACACGTCTATGTCTATGTCTATGTCTGTGTCTGTGTCTGTGTCTGTGTCTATGTCTATGTCTATGTCTATGTGTATATGTATAGACCTCTTCTAATAGGGTAAAGATTCTTGAGAATAGGAGATTGTTTCTCCTTTTCTCCTCTTCCTCCTTCCCCTCCTCTTTCCTCTCCTATACTCTCCTGTTCTCAGCTCTCCTCTCTTCTCTTTTATCTGCTCCCCTCCCTTTTCTTCCCTCATCCTTCCCCCTATTTTTCTTTTCCTTCACTTCTTTTCTCTTTGCTTTGAGTAGCTATTTTTTAAACAACTTTATCCCTAAGCACCTAGGGCACTATCTAAAACATAGTAGATCTTAATAAATGCTTGTTAATTAAGTGGCATTCCTAAGATCATATGAGAAGTTACTAACTGAGAAAGGATTCAGTTTCTTTCAAAGTGAAAACTGGATCATAATCTGAGAGGGTAATGGGATCACTGATATGGTCTAAACAAAATTCAGCATTCTTTGCATTCTACCACCAAAGGAAGCAAATGGAACCTTCTGGATTCCTGATTATCCTTCATCCTCAATCTACCTTTCTTTCCTTTCATACATTTCTCTTCTGACACACTTTACTGAACTTCTTTTGCATCTTCTTTGTCTTTACCACTGTGTAGCCTGCTCACATCTGTCATAAGTTTCTCCACTGCTCTCTTGGTGATATTCACTTTTAATTCTTCAGAGAGTATGGTGTTCCATGACTCAGCCATCCAGCAAAAGGACCAAATATTGCTCTTGGAAAAAGATAGCCCTTTCAGTGTGTTATAGGGAAAAACAAAATCTTGGTCTAGTCCTTAAAATATACCACATCTGCATTGGGAATTGTAGAATGCTGTGGAAACTGCTGACAAAGTTTACACTGAGCATGGGTGTCATCTGACCAGTTGGGTCCTATCCACCTATTAAAATCCAGGGCTGTTATCTCAGAGGCCACTCAACCTCCACTCTGAAATAGCCCCCCACCCTACAGTGTTCTCTCATTTAAGTATACCCTGCCCACCATCAACACATGCCAAGAGGCAATTGCCATCTTGAACTCTAAGTAATCCTCTCCTATTGAATTTAAGCTGGTTTAATATTAAGGCTCCCTGTTAATGTCTAATTGCTCATTAGCTTTGCAGAGGGGGGAACAGGGACAAAGGAAACAGGACAATTGCTTAGCTGCCTCCCTCCAGGATCTGCAGAAATGCACCTAATTACCAAGGAGGCGATTTGTATTAAAATGAGAAGAGGGAAGCAATGAAGACACAAGGGAGGAGGTAATCCAAGTGGAGGTGAGTGAAACAGGGTAAGAAGGGCTTCTCATCTAAATTAGTTAGGCACAATATCATACGACACAGAGGTAAAGGGCATGGGGTGCAGGAGATAGAGCCATTCACAGCCACAAGACATCATGGGAAATTAGAAGTTGTGCAATGAAATATTTTAATCTCAAAAATTTTTTGCCTACATTCCTCAAACATACAGGTCCTGGACATGAAACTGCTAGAGGTATTGGAAATTGACCCTTCCTCACCAGAAAAAGGGGAGGCAGAGGGAAAGGTGTTACACTGACTCTTAGTATCCTCTCTCCGTAATTCCTTCATGCTAAACTACCTCTTAAGTATTTGGTATTAATCCCAAAGACTGTCATGGGTATTCGGAGCTCCTCTGTGAACGAAGTCCTTCTAACAATATAGGTCTATACTTTCTTTGTACCTTATAACCTTAGTGGGCTATCAAGGGTTATTAGGAAGTAGATAAAGCCACAGATTTAGGATTAGGAAGTGCTGAGTTTAAATCTCTCTTCAGAGAATTAATAACTTCTGTGTTCCTGATCAAGATGTTTAAACTTCTTACAACTGATACTTTCTTTGTAAAACTAGGCTAAAAATAACCTCTACCCCAGAGAGTTGAGTGTGATATAAATGGTAGCTATCATGATTGTTTCTGTCTTCTTCTCCGTCACTGTCCTTTTTGGTTCTCTCTCTATTACTCAGATTAGGAGCCATACACATTATACCTGTTCATACTCTATGCCCAAATGTGGCCAGGCTCCCTGCGTGCAAAGCCCTGCAGTAAAGCAGAAAGAGAAGGCAACAGCCATGTGTGTGGACCAGGGCTCACCTCCTTTGGAGTTAGTAGCTCCCAAGGAACTTGTCACTTCCACCATGGTTAAATATAGCCTGCATATGGCTCTAAACAGCTGTGATTTTACATTTCTGCATAAATTACTCTGCACTGTGGAGGCAGGGCCCAAAGCAGCCTCCAAATCGCCATGGTTACCAAGCCTTCCCCAACCTCTCTTTTCACATTCCCTCTCATTGCAAAGAGTAGCTGGAGCAGGGGAGGGAGGGAGGGAGGGAGAGAGGGAGAGAGAGAGAGAGAGAGAGAGAGAGAGAGAGAGAGAGAGAGAGAGAGAGAGAGAGAGAGAGAGAGAGAGAGAGAGAAAGAGATGGAAGGGAAGGCAAGTGAAGGGAGGGCAAGTGAAGGCAAGGGAAGGGAAGGCAAGGGAAGAGAAGGGAAGGCAAGAGAAGGGAAGGGAAGGGAAGGGAAGGGAAGGGAAAGGAAAGGAAGGCAAGGGAAGGCAAGAGAAGGGAAGGGAAGGGAAGGGAAGGGAAGGGAAGGGAAGAGAAGGGAAGGCAAGAGAAGGGAAGGGAAGGGAAAGGAAGGGAAGAGAAGGGAAGGGAAGGGAGATTATCATTCTTCAAGCTGATATGGTAAATTAGAGGCAATATTGACCAGTGCAAGACCTATAATTATGGAGTCAGAGAGGGTGGATTCATATAACATCTCTGGTGCTTTTTAAATAAATAATTTTAGGCAAGTCCCATAACTTCCCTGGACCTCAGTTTTCTCATCTATAAAGTGAGCATGAAAGGCTAAATGGTCTCTGAAAACCCTTTTCTTCTCTAGATTTCTGGTGCTATGATTAAATTAGACAGGTGTGGTGATTAGTTAGTAATAAGGGAAGAGGAATAACCCCATTATCCCAAGTAAGGAAGCAATGTAACATAATTGGATGCCAATGAGTCCTGGAGTTAGGAGGCCTACATTCAAATGCTGGTTCTGGTACTTGCAACCTCTGTGATCTTGGTTAAGACCTTTAAAATCTTTAAGTCTTAGTTTTCTTAACTAAAAACGAAAAAGATTGAGTTAAATGGACTTTAGGACTCCTTCTTACTCTTAAACCCACACATTTTGCTTAATCCCTCTGCCTCAGTTTCCTCATATATAAAATGATGTTTATTATAGCACCTATCTCACAAGGGTGCTGCAAGGCTCAAATAAGATAATATGTGTCAAGTAGTTTAAAGTCCTAATGATTAATATCACAGGCAAATATTGCCATTACCATATAATTGGAACTAATCCAACCTATTCATTTTACGCAGAGGAAAATGAGGTCTACAGAGAAATGACTTATTGAAGTTTTACATTATATGAGATTCAGAAGCAGGATATGAAACCAGAGTGTTGGAGACTTTTCAAAGAAAAAAGGCCAGTGAATTTTCTCCCTCAAATTTTTGGTTTGATAGCATGGTGTCTTCCAGTCTCAAATTCCTGTATAGGATTGGAAGAGAGATAAATGAATTGGAATTTCCCTGAATTTTTCTGCCTCACTTGCTCTGGCCTCAATCAGTCGCATGTCTGATCATAAAATAGGCAATTTGGGGTCGAGTAAGCAGAGGGCAGACCAGCTGTTGTGCGGGAGTATGAATAATTCCTAGAAATAATTATACAGGATCCATGTCCTCCTAATTATTCTCAGTATGGAATCTCGTTCTCTCCTTAGTCTTGCTGTCGAAAACCAGCTGGGCTGCCTTCATTCCAGCAGAGAGGAGCAAGGTGAAACCAGTCACCCCACTGGGCAACTCACTTTGTCATCCAGGACCTCCCAATATTGAATGAAATTCCTGGGTGAGAATCATTCCGAAGAATCACCTTTGTCCCTTGTGGACTGTAACTTTTAAAGGCAGGTAATTTGGGATGACATGTCTTAGAGTGATCTGCTTAAAACAGTCCCCATTTAAAATCAGTAGGCTATAAACAAGGCATTTTTAAATTAATTTTTCCCCTCAAATGAACTACTCTGAAGGAGAGACTGGAATTTCTGCATTGTCAATAACAACATATTCAACAAGCCTTTATTAAGAACCTATTATGTTCCAGGCAATTACTAGGCCTTGGAGACACAGGAAAAGTATAGAGGGGGTGAAAACTGTCATTGTTGTTAAAGACATTCTATTAAGTAAATGAAGCAAATACTGAACCATCACTATGCACAAAACATAGTTTTAAGTCCAGGAATACAAATAGAAAGGGAGGATAGTTCCTGCCCTCAAGGAGTTCACATTCTAAAGGGGGAGATAACACACATGGAAGCTTTCCACTGTAACTCGGGGGAAGTCCCATCCTTGGTCTGTAGAGAACATCAGGCTCTTCTTTAATGCACTTCTCAGTGATGAACTCATATCAGTTCATTTGATTGTACCATTTGATTGTACCAAAGACTTGGATCACAAAGACATTCTTTTTCTTTTTTAAAAATCTTCTATTTATTTATTTAGTATGTTTTTTCCCCAGTTACATGTAAAAACAACTTTTTTAAGATTCATATTTTTAAACTCTGAGTTCCAAATACACCCCCTTCCTCCTCCTTCCCCTCTCCCCACCCTAATTGAGAAGGCAGGCAAGCAATTTGATGTAGGTCATACATGTGTACAGTCATGTAAAACATTCCATAATAGTCATTCACAAAAGTCTTCTTTTCTGTGCTTTGGTCAATACGTTTATTGTCCCTGCAGGAGCAGTTGTCAGGCCACATCTCCAGAGAGAATGGTGGTGGCAGGCATTCAACTGGAAGCTGTACTATTTTTAATTTTGGTCAGATGAAGGCAAGGCAATTGTGGTTAAGTGACTTATCCAAGGTTTCACAGCTAATATCAAGCGTTTGAGGTTAGATTTGAACTCAGGTCCACCTGACTCCAGGGTTGATGCTCTATTAACTGCACCTCTTAGCTGCCCCTGGAAGTTCTACTATTGCCAAGACTCTTGGGTTCCAGGTCCCAAGTTATATCAATGGTGTCTAAAGGGAGATGATGGTCAAGGTATTGGGTGGGTGACCTCATATGCCCAGCACATACTGCCTTCTATCTCTCCCTCAGGGTATCTCACTGCATCATGCTAGACTGAATAACCTGCCTTATGCATGGCAGTTAGTTGAGATGAGTGGCCTCATCTCCCCAGCAACCCTGTTTCCCAACTAATAGCTATGAAAGCTGGGTTAGAAGCAGATTTTGTGGTCTGGGTGGTACTGCCATCCCCAAGGTTCCCAAGCCTGCTTATATTAGGAGAGGAAGTAGAGTAAGTCATCCAATTGAAGTAGCAAACATTAATTAAGCACCTACTATGTTCACAATGCAGTGTTGCAGACTAGAAAGAGAGCTGGGCTTGATACTATTTATTCTCTCTGCATTATAGGGAACTCTTTGAGCCTCTAATCCAGTAGTTCTAAACCTTCCTAATGCCACGACCCTTTTGATACAGTTACTCATGTTGTGGAGACCCTCAACCATGAAATTATTTTTGTTGCTACTTCATAACTGTAATTTTGCTACTGTTATGAATTGTAATGTAAATATCTGATTTGCAGGATGTATTTAAATTGAATATAACCGACAGGTTGAGAACCGCTGCTCTAAATTGACAGAAGTTGCCAGCCCACATGAACAGTTTCCTCATCTAGTCATTCCATAGATCAATGATACTATTACATATCTATAGCTAGGTGTTAACTAGTATCATAACACATGGCATGACAGTCACATTATTCGAATTTACACTACATATTTCCATTAGAATGGAATTGATGACCATATTTTGAATATGGTATATTTTGAGTAGCATAGATTAGTAGTTGAAGTTCTTTGGAACAAGGATGATGGATTCATAGGAAAGAATTGAACCTAAAAGAGACCTATGTGAAGCAAAGGAAAAAAGATAAAGAAAAGTAACTCAAGAGATGAAGTTATAAAAAGGGCAAAGGACTTCCATTCATGAATATATTAACAGGAAGGTACAGAAAGATGAAGATTGAAGAAAGGAGGCTAGTGGACAACAGAAAGACAAATAAGTAGAATGAAAACTCTCTGAAGTCAGGGATTCTTGCCACCTATCTCTGTAGCAGCTAAGTGGTGCCTAGATAGACTGCCAAGCTTGGCCAGGAAGACATCTTCCTGAGCTCAAATCTGGGCTCAGATACTTGCTAGCTGTGTGACACTGGGAACTTAAGCCTACTTGTTTGTTTCCTCATCTGCTAAATAAGCTAGAGAAAGAATAGCAAATCACTTCAGCATCTTTTCCAAGAAAACCCCAAATGGAGTCACAAAGGGTCAGACACAAATGAAACATGATGGAATAACAACGACAAATCTTTGTCACCTTAGATCTAACCCATAGTAATAGGAATAGGGATTAGACATGTCATTCTATTGGTAAAGGAAACTCTCTGACTTATACCAATAGGCCCTCTCTGTCTCCCTGTCTCTCTCTCTCTCTCTCTCTCTCTCTCTCTCTCTCTCTCTCTGTCTCTCTGTCTCTCTGTCTCTCTCTGTCTCTGTCTCTCTGTCTCTCTCTCTATCTTGTCTCTCTCTCTGTCTCTCTGTCTCTATCTCTGTCTCTCTCCCTCTCTCTCTCTCCAAGAAGCAATGCTGTTTGACAAATATTCAATGGATTTAACTGAACTGTGGGAGGTAGCCTTTAATATTATACAGTTACCTGGTGAGATCAAGAAAATGAGAGTGGACTTGGGAGTATAGTTGAATGGTTCTCTGGTTCATTCATTCTCTTGAGAAATCAACCCACTCTAGAGGTAGATGGTACAGTGACTTAGAGGTGATGGGGAGAGCAGGGAGATCAGTTAATCAGAAGGGAACTGGGTGATGAATAACTCACATTTTTCTTGTGCCCTATAACCAATAAATCAGTTCGATCAATATGACCCATTGTGGAAGGCAGCACACATTGTATTGGATCCATTGTGTTTCAAATGGAGGAATTGAGGTCCAGAAAAATGAGGTGATCATACAGCTGAGACCCCAGATTAAAGCTGAGTTTTCATGACTAGAAGCTAGGGCTGTTTCTCTAAATGTTCAATTGCCAAGGATTTTATGAATGTTCAGTTAACACTGCTTCCTCGATACTACTATATTCAGTCCATATAACAACTCTATTTCCTCTAATGTTGCCATTAGTCTTTAAGTGGCTTTACTATGCACACACTCCAGTGGTGTTAGGTAGATCCTGCTGGCTTTTCAGGAGATAGCCACACAATCCCCCCAACCCCCAATAGACAGGTGCTTATCTAGATAAGCACCTTTATATGATGGAGCAGATGGTTTTAATGCCCAGTGACTTGAAGGTGTAGATATCAGGCAATGGCTAGAGAGCTAATAAATCTCCATTGACTAAGCAGGGCATATTTTATAAGCAATTGCTGCTCCCCTGGCAAGAGGTGTTCCCTGCTGATAGTCTATAGATCATTTTTCCAATGACTGGTGCAGGGTTTGATACATTTGTTCCATTTTCCCCATCTCTTTCTCTCTGGCATCTCTTAGAAAGTACCCTGTTTTATAGCTCAGCACATACAACCTACCTGGATTTGTTCTCCATTATATATAAAAAGGATTTGGTGGAGCCTAGGAGAGGGAGTTGGAAGGGGTGGCCTTCAGAAGTATATTGCCTGCTTTCTACTTTTTATTTTAAATCTCCAAATATTTAACATTTGGTCCATTGCACGGGCAAAATGTGGCAATTATAAATATTGAAAATCAAGGAAATTCATGTACCCAGAAAACGAGTCATGTAGATAGGCTACCCTAAGAAGGACACAGATGAATTCTAATTCTAGGATTGTTGGAGAAAGACAGGAAGAAAGATGGAAGGAAGGAAGGAAAGAAGGAAGGAAGGAAGAAAGGAAGGGAGGGAGGGAAAGAGAGAGGGAGAGAGAAAGAGAAAAAGAGAGAGAGAGAGAGAGAGGAAGGAAGGAACAGGAAAGTGAAGGGAGGGTAGTGAAGGAAAGGGAAGGGGAGGATTTTTCCTTTTCAGGAAAAGTAAAACTTGACTCTATCATATAATTGATGGAGATATACCCTGAAAGTGTTATTAGAAAAATAAAGAAAAGAAAGAAAGAAATGTTTCTTTAGAGGTTATTTTGGCAGCATTATTTGTCATAGCAAATACACAATCCCACAAACATAGAAACAACCTACATGTCCGACAATAAGGAAATGGTTAAATAATTTATATAATGGAATGACATGTTGCAATTAAGACCAGCAATTTTTGCAGAATCTAAAGAAATCTGGAAAGAATTGCATAAAATAATTGCAAAGTGAATAACAGCACCAGAAGCAGAATAACTACTGTATTTTCACATTAGTATTTTTTTCTTTAATCATGTTTGTCTGCATAAGAAAGTAGATATCAACTTTATTTGCCGATTTGCATTAATTGTGATGGTGCTATTCATGATGATCAGAATAACGATGTTTTAGGCTTTTATTTCATTCTCACAGAGTAAATAGAGTGTGGAAACTAACTTCGCCCATATAGACCAGAAGCTTGGTTAGAGTTTATATAAATATTACTACAATGCCTGAATGTAATAGACACTAAACGATCATTTTTCGATTTGACTTCCTCGACAAAGGGTAATTGGGAATGAGTACGCCGATGAAGTGTCCTGATAGGTAAGTGAAGGAAATGAAGGAAAATTATAATGTTAGTTTAGGTGATAAAATTAATTAATTGAAAACAAAAGGTTATAAAATAAATCTATTGCAGCAACAGTAGAATTTCAGCTTCTTGAGGCCAAGGACTATTTGTTGTCATTTTATCCTTATATCTCTCACCCTAAGGACGATACCATGTACATAGTAGGTTCTTGATTAAGGTTTATTGAGTTACATTAATGCATAACATACTAAATTCATGATAAATATTAAAATAACACCATGTCAAAAATTTCAGCCATGGAAAAGAAATTAATGTTCCTTAAAGATGAAAACAATGTCTTTTGGAATCTTTACATTTCTTCCATATTCTCAGCAAGACAAAATCCCATCTAGGCACATAATGCTAGAAATGTCATATGGTTGTAAAGTGTGTAATATCTAAATATTAAGAGAGTTAGAATGATAAGAAGCCCAAAGGTAAATGGTAACATGTGTGGTGGATTGCAGCCCATCATTGATGATGATGAGCTAAAATGATCCAAGTGACATTATCAAGAACACGTATGACTGTAAAAGTAAGCTAAGAATGGAACATGAAATAAGAATATAAGTCAGCAGATGGACAAACCAAGTGCTACATTAGTATAAAAAGAACAAGAGCTTTTGGGTATATTCTCTCTGCAGGATGCATGGAAAATTGTGGATAAGAATTGAGCAACATGGAAAATTCTGAAGGGGTTATTTTTTTCATGGTTATAAGGGACACTCATGCCAATAAACAAACATATGTATTAAAATGTCAACCTAAAGAAATTGTTCTAGCACCTAGTACAGTGTTTTACTCAGTAGGCAGTTACAAATACTTGCTTGAATCAAACTGAAAACATAATTGTATAAGGAATCCTATTCTCCCAGACATTCAGTTATCTTCTTAGTAAAATCATGCTCCCTTGTGCAGAATGGTTTTTTATGCCTTCCAAGTTTACCTACCAGCTACACTTTATATATCTAATTTTACATAAGTATTTTCATGTGGTTTTCCCCATTGTAATGTAAGCTTCTTGAGGGCAGAGACTGTTTCTTACTTTCTTTCTAACTCTAGCATTTGATGGAGAGCTTGGCACAGAGCAAAGATTTAAGAAATGCTTTTTATTGGAACGATTAATGTATCTTTCACCAAAAAACACAAGAATAATATTAACAATGATTTCATTTTTAAATAGAAATATGTCTTCATTTGAAAGATATTTTCACATTAGTACTTTTTTCTTTAATCATGTTTGTCTGCATAAGAAAGTAAATATCAACTTCATTTGCTGATTTGCATTAATTATGATGATGCTATTCATGATGATCAGAATAATGGTTTGGGCTTTTATTTCATTGTCATAGAGGAACTAGAAAACTAACCTCACCCATGCAGACCAGAAGCTTGGTTAGAGCTTGTATAAATATTACTACAGTGCCTGAATGTAATAGACATTAAATGATCATTTGTCGATTTGACCTTACTTGACATATTGTTAGGGAGTTTCTTGGACATCTGAAAGGTGTAGTGACTTGCCCATGATCATACACCTAGTTTATCTCAAAGGGAGGGTTTGATCCTATCTCATTCTAATGCCATATTTGAGCATCCATCCACTATACCACCATGTCTCTCTTCCGAACTTCATATACATAGTTGTTCAAGACTAACAATCAACACAGAGCCCCTCAGGTACCATGTAAAGAATGCTAAATCTTAAATCAGAGAAAAGGGATTAAAATTCAGCTCTTTATTATACTACCAGTAGGAATTTGGGAAAGCCATTTAACCTCAATATCATCTACAAAATGAGGGAATGGGAGAGTGATCAAATGGACTTTAAAGTCCCTTTGTCTCTAGGTTCTATGAACCTATTCATTTCAGTACTTTCACAAAGTCCTAGACTGATAACTGTGGGAATCTCTCATTTTCACCCTCTACTTAAAAAAGAAAAAAATCTTAGGATTCTGAGCCCTAAATCATTCAAGGTCTGTCCAGGCTTTATATACATCTAAGCAACTAAATTGTTGGTCTCCCTCAGTAAACTCATTCCAATGCAATACAACCTGGAGAATCAGAAAGTCAACACTTTCAAATAATTTAAAATCCTTCAATTCTTAGAGAATAAGAATATTTACTTTTAAGTTAAAAGGCTCAATTCATTAACAGTTCTACTGTGAAGTGAGATGACTTGAAAATCGACTTTCATCCCCTTATTGCCTTGATCTAAAGCAATAAAATCTATTTTTTTCCCCTATGGAATTTCATTAGAAACACTGCATTAAAAGTCAAAACCTATATTATTTTGAGTCATGGCCATTTGCACTGTATATTGGAAGTACAGTGGAAAGGTGAATATTACTTGTTAGGAAGGCTCCTTGGGGCCACTGAAACTTATGACAAAGTAGCGGAGTGGAAAAGCCATTGACTTGGTGTAGCCGGGCTATGGGTTCAAGACATTCTAGATTTGAAATCTGATACTAACTGTGCTACTCAGGACAGAGCACCAGCAGCTGTCAGCCTCCATTCGTTCATTTCTAAAATAGTCTGAAGGCAGCTAGGTAGAACACGAGAGTACCAGGCCTGAAATCAGGAACTCACTTTCTGAAGTCAAATCTGACCTCAGATGCTTACTAGCTGTGTGACCATATGCACCTCATTTCACTCCATTTGCCTCAGTTTCCTCATCTGTAAAATGATTTGGAGATGAAAATAGCAAACCACTCCAGTGTCTTTGCCAAAAAAAAAAAAAAACACAAATGGGGTCACAGAAAATTGGAAATGACTAAAAAACAACCAAACAACAACAAAATGGTCTTAATAATTCCTGTAGTACTTACCTAGAGTATTTTTGTCAAGATGAAATGAATTACTGCATGTAAATTCCAAATCTTAAAGTGCTTTAGAAGTGGCAGGTATTTCTCCTTCTTTTTTTTACCACTCTATCAAGTCAAATTATTTTCTGAATTTTCTATTGATTTGTTCATACTCCAAAAGAGAATATATGTTCCCTCCTTCCCTTTCCTTCCTTCCTTCCTTCGTTCCTTCCTTCCTTCCTTCCGTCCGTCTTTCCTTCCTTCCTTTCATCTTTATTTCTCCTTCATTCCTTCTTTTCTCTCTTCCTTCTTTCCTTCCTTGCTTTTTTCCATTCTTTCTTCCTTCTTTCCTTCCTTCCTTCCTCCTTCCCTTCCTCCCTTCCTTCCTTCTTTCCTTTCTTTCTTCCTTCTTTCCTTCCTTCCTTCTTTCCTTCATTCCTTCATTCCTTCCTTCCTTCATTCCTTCCTTCCTTCCTTCCATCCTTCTTTCCTTCCTTCCTTTCCTCCCTATCTCTCCCCCCCCCCCCCAGCCTTTTTCTTCCCTGTAGGCAGTCAGGAAGTACTTAGGACTTGGAGTCAGGAAGAACTGAATACAAATGTGACTTCAGACACTTCCTAGTTTTGTGGCCCTGAACAAGTCATTTAAGCCCTCTGTGCCTCAATTTTCTAATTTGTAAAGCGGGACTAATGATAACAGTACCTACTTTTCAGGTTTGCTGTGAGTATCCAGTGAGAAATGACTTGTAAATTGTTTTGAAAATCTAAAAAAAGCATACTATATGATTGTTGTTGGAATCAGAAAGATCTGGGGTTCAACCCCATCTTAGACACTTATTAGCTGTGAGCCTCATCAAGTCACTTTTCCTATCTGAACCTCAGTGTTCTCCTCTGTAAAATGGAGGTAATATCTAAAGAGATAATTTATTTAAAGTGCTTTGCTAAACTTAAAGTATTATAGAAACTCTAGCAAATATTAATATTGTTAACTTTAAATGAAATAATGCCTAGAATGTTACTCTGCAAACCCTGAAAATGCTGTATAAAAATCTGCTATTAGCATGGGGATAACCATTTGTTTTCCCAACAGTCTGGACTACGAAAGGTAGATTTCCATTAAATGATGGCACACATGGTTATTTTGAAAACGATTGATTGAATTCAGTCAAACAACAAGTTCCAACCACCTGTTTTCCAAATAACCAGCTGTCCAACTGTATTCAACTTTTGAAAAAATGCAGAGGCAAAGCAGGGTTGGAACAAGTCCTAGGCAGGGAGACAAAAAGTCCCGTGGTACCATTTACTGATCTCCTGATTTATACAGGAAGAGCAGGTCCCCAGCTCTGAGTCTTTTTCTTTGCTTCATTCCTTTGGTTCTTTTAATTTTTGACTCACATATTATCAACAGTACTGTCTTCCATATTACAAATGCCCAAGCCATTCAACAAGCTTTTCTCTTTACTGGTGAGAATCTTCCTTTCTTTGAGGCTGAGCTCAAGTATATTTTCTGCATTAGTCCTTACTTGATCATCTCACTTATGGTGTCTCTCAACCACTACTCTGAGGTTGCTATATCACTGCTAGTTCTACCTCTAGTTCATCTGTTTATAATTCATATTTGTATCTCTCTGATTTGGAATATGCTGATGTTTATGTACATATATGTACAGATTGATACATCATGCATATGTATATGTACACATAGGTATCATATGTAGGAATATATAGTCTCTCTATAGTTATATAGTATACATCTATATAACTCATATCAATAATATCTAAGATGTGTAGATCTATGGATCAACTTAAGTTGATGGTATGAGATATTTGAGGACCAGAGAACTATTGTAACTTGCTCAAGCTCACACAGCTAACAAGCAGCATAGTGTTGTTTGAATTCAGGCCGTCTGATTCTCATTCCAGAGTTCTTTGCAGTGTGCAATGTTGTCTCTCAGCTATTGAGGAAAGGGGCTATTTGTTGTTTTGTTTTGCTTTGCTTTGTTTGGTTTTGTATCCCTATCACCATCACCTGACCACATCACCTATACAATCTATAGCTATCTGATATAGAATATACCTATATGTTCATATATACATGTTTATTGCATATGATTATATTTTCAGTTGTTTTTGGTATCTACCATGTACATATATTCTTGACTTATGGTTTCATCAATCAGCTGTCCTCCTAAGTGTAAGAATAGTTTCTCTCTCTCCCTCTCTCTCTCTCTCTCTCTCTCTCTCTCTCTCTTTCCTTTCCTCCCTCCTTCCCTCCCTCCCTCCCTCTCACTGGCAATTCTTCTCTTTCTAGAGAGTTGGCTGGATCACTAATAAGTCAAACACTTTTTCAAGGACATTTTGCTGGTATACAGAACATGTAGGATATGAAACCTAGTCTCCCTCACATCTTTTCTCCATTTTGTCCCATGGTTTTACTTTGAGGAAGTGTCATAACAGCATGCTGAACTGAATTGACCCTGTCTACCTAGTACTAATAATTACAACGGGTCTTCCACATTTTGGAATTCTTCATTTTTGAGACTTCAGGAGAGTGAATCACCAGCCAATTTTGTGGTTTCCAGACTTCTCAAGCCATAAATGCCAAAGAGCAAAAAAAGGTCATTCAGAAGCTTTGTTGGAACAGGGAGGACAGAAGAGTGTGGTACTGCCCCTGCCCCTGGGGTGAAAAAGTGTGCAGGCATGGCTGCTATGCAGTTGTCACCATGTAGCTGCTTCCAGAGTTTCTGGCCTACAGATTGTAGGGGTCCAAGCAAGCATTCAGAGGGTAATCACTCTTGCTTTAACCTGCTTGGATCTGGATTGCAGTCTTGGATAGAAGCCCTGAGGTGGGTGGCCAGTGGGCCAGAGCTTGTGGGGGCTGCAGACAGGGCACCCTCCTCATACTTCTGGCAGCTGCAAAAACCCCAGCAATTTGAGACAAAGCTCTCTTCTCTGGAAGCAGAGTTCTACCATGGCAAAGAGCTCAAAAGTCAAGTAATTGACTAGTAACATGAGCAAACAGAGGAAGCAAAGCAAGCAGAGGAATCAAACCTTAGATTCCTTTTTGACCGACAAAAAGGATCAAAGCATGGAATGGGAGGAAGACAATGAAGTCAGAACTCCTGCACCAAAAGCTTCCAAGAAAACTATGAACTGGTTACAGGCCATGGAGGAGCTCAAGAAGAATTTTGAAAATCAAGTAAGAGAAGTGAAGAAAAAATTGAGTAGAGAAAAAAAAATGATGTGAGGAAATCACGAAAAGTGAGTCAACAACATGACTGAAGAACACAATACCTGAAAAAAAAAGGCTAACTCAAATGGCGAAAGAGGCCCAAAAATCCAATGAGGAGAAGAATGCCTTAAAAAGCCAAATTTACCAGATGGAAAAAGAATTTCAAAAGCTCCCTGAAGAAAATAATTCCTTCAGAATTAGATTGGAGCAAATGGAAACTAATAACTTTATGAGAAAACAAGATACTATAAAAGAGATTTTTTAAAAATAAAAAAAAATAGAAGGCAATGTGAAATATCTCATTGGAAAAACCACTGACCTGGAAAATAGATACAGGAGAGATAATTTAAAAAATTACTGGACTACCTGAAAGCCACGATCAAAAAAAGAACCTAGAAATCATCGTTCAAGAAATTCTCAAGGAAAAATGCCCTGATAGTTTAGAACCAGAGGGCAAAATAGAAAATGAAAGCATTCACCAATTGTCTCTTGAAAAAAGATCCCCAAAAGAAAACACCTAGGAATATCATAGCCAAATTCCTGACTCCCCAGGTCAAGGAGAAGATATTATAAGCAGCCAGAAAGAAACAATTTGAATATTGTGGAAACACAATCAGGATAACACAAGACCTAGCAGCTTCTATATTAATGGATTGAAGGGCTTGGAATATGATATTCCAGTGGTCAAAGGAGCTAGGGTTAAAACCAAGAATCACCTACCCAGCAAAACTGAGTATAATGTTTCAGGGGAAAATATGGGCATTCAATGAAGTAGGGGACTTTCAAGCATTCTTGGTGAAAAAAAACAGAGATGAATAGAAAATTTGACATTCTAATACAAGAAGCAAGAGAAGGTAAACAGGAAAAAGAAATCATAGGGAAATTATAAAAGTTGAACTATCTACATTCCTACATGGAAAAATGATAATTGTAACTCATGAGACTTTTCTCAGTATGAGGATAGTTGAAGGGAATACACACACACACACACACACACACACACAAATATGTAAGTAGAGGAGAGTGTATGTGTATATAAATATATGTGTAAGTGTGGGCATATGTATGTTCATGTATACATAGACAGAGGGCACAGAATCAGTTGAATAGGAAGGGATGACATCTAAAAAGTAAAATTAAGAGGAGAGAGAGGAATACAATGAGAGGAGATAGGGAGAGACAGAATAGGGTAAATTATCTCATATAAAAGAGGCAAAAGAAAGCTGTTACAATGGAGGGGAAGAATGGGGAAGCAAAAAGGAATGGGTCAACCTTACTTTCATTGTATTTGGCTTAATGAGGGAATAACATACACACTAAATTATGTAACTTACCCTATAGGAAAGTAGGGGGAAAGGGGATAAAAGAGGGGAATGATAGAAGGGAGAAGAGATTGGGGAGAGGGTAGTTAGAAGCACACACTTTTGATAAGGGAAAGAAACATAGTAGAAAATAGAATAAGTGGGGGTGTGGGATAGGATGGATGGTAATATAGTCAGTCTTTCATGATATATCTACTATGGAAATGTTTTGTGTAACTACACATGTACGACCTGTAACTTCACATGTATGACCTGTAACTACACATGTACAACCTATATTGAATTGCTTATCTTCCCAGTAGGGTAGTTGATGAGGAAAGAAGGGAAGGAATATGGAAATCAAAGTTTTAAAATCAAATGTATTCTCTCTCTTTCTCTATGTATGTTTGTATGTATGTATGTATGTATGTATGTATATACTGGGAAATAAGATATACAGTCACTGAGGAAAAGAAATCCATCCTGCCCTACTAGAAAGTCAGAGGGGGGGATGCGGGAGCATATAAGAAAGAGCAGATTGGGGGAAGTGGCATTCAGTAGGAACGCTATATTGGGGTGGTGGGTATGGGAAAGATGGCGAGATAATTTGTAACTCAAAATCTTGTGGAAATTAAAGTTGAAAACTAAAAATAAAATCGGTCATCACCAAAAAAAAAATAATTTAAAAAAAAGTCTTCATTTTCCTTTAGCTGTGCTGCCTGGTTTTGACTCTACAAATATAATGACTTCTCCAGAAAAAACTCATGATCCAAAACCTCATCATCATGGAAACTGACCCAGTCCTGATATTCCATATCTTCTCAGCAACTTGAGCTGCCTCTCACTTTGGATTGGAGGACTAGAGGAGAACAATAAATTCCTTAAGTCTTCTGTTATAGAGGGCTCAGGACTTTCCATCTAGGCTTTATTCTCCCTTCATAAATATCATGTCCCATCTCTGGGTACCCTCTGGTGAGCTCCAACCATCTTTAAATTGCCTTTTTTCTTTTGTCTTCTCTCATTTGATTGTTATTTCCTTGAGGGCAAGGGCCATGTTTCTCTTTCTTTTAGTTCTATTCCCAGTGCTTAACATAGTACCTAGCATGTAGATGGTGCTAAATAGATGGCTTTTGACTATATGCTGAGTATAACATATAGCTATTCTGTGTTACCAGAAAAAATATTTAGCAAACTGACCTCTTTTCTCTACAAAAACAGAAATGTGTGAGCCTGGCCCTTTATCCTCTCAGGCCATAATCAGTCAGAAAGATGTAAAAACTGAAGAACAATCTAAAAGATTGTGATAAAAGAAACTCAAGATACTCGCTGCCCTGGGTCCCACCTCACAATTTTGTTTAGAATTGGGGTTTGCCTGAAATATTAAGATCACAGGAACAAAGATTTAGAGATTGAATAGAGCTAAGAGTCCATTTTGTCCAGGGCTTTTATTTTATAAATGATTAAAGAAAGTGAGGCCCAGAGGAATTAGACAACTTTCAAAAAGTCACACATATATAGTAAGCCATATGTCAGAGGCAGAATTTGAACCAAGGTCCTCTGATTGCAAATCTGCTACTTTTCCCACTGTCCTTCACATTCACAGTGTTAGATTAGTTCCTTGGCAAGAAGGAAATAGCAGGTATGATGGGATTGGCTAATTGGAAGGACTTCATTACCCACATTCTTCCAATTAACACTAAGTGATGCTGGGAACATCTTTAATTGTTCTCACCACAGATAGGGTAATTTTAGTCATTTGGAACCAATTCAGGGGAAAAATAGCACACTTATGCCTGTATTCTACAAAGAAGCAAAGACAGCCCATAGAGCCATGGCAATCCTATGTGATATTAAGACCCAGTCTCTCCCACCTGAAGAGCAAAAGAGAAAAGACGTCCAAGTTCTATCTTTCCTTCCTTCTCCCTTCCCTCTCTTCCCTTTGCACTGTTTCTCTTTCTGTGTCTCTAAGTCGCTGTGTGTCTCTGCATCTCTCTTTCTCTCTCTCTTTCTCTCTCTCTCTCTCTCTTTTCTCTGTCTCTGTCTCTCTCTGTGTCTTTGTCTCTGTCTCTGTCTCTCTCTCTCTTACTCTCTCTGTCTCTCTGTCTCTGTCTCTGTCTCTGTCTCTGTGTGTGTGTGTCTCTCTCTCTGTCTCTCTCTGTCTCTCTGTCTCTGTCTCTCTCTGTCTCTCTGTCTCTCTGTCTCTGTCTCTCTGTCTCTGTCTCTCTGTCTCTGTCTCTGTCTCTGTCTCTGTCTCTCTCTCTCTCTCTCTCTCTGTCTCTCTGTGTTTGTGATGGATATTTTTGTCATTCTGGTGAAGCCTATGTTTTCCACGGAATAATGTTTCTGAATCTACAAATCAATGAAAAAAGTACAAAGGATTACAAAGGAAACCATCATATACTGAAATATCCTGCTCAAAATCTTTTTTTTTTCTTTAAAGTTCATAAAGCCTAGGTTAAGAATTCCTGCTCTAAAGAATTTCTTCAGGGTAATTAAACATTAATATGCCAAATCAGGAAAATGAAAGAATCTTCTTCCTTGAAATACTTTAATGAATTAAGATCATATGTCTAGAGCTTGAATGGAATTCAAAGACCATTTAGTCTAATCCAACCATTTGATGGAAGAGGATTCTGAAGACCATGAAGAATAAGTAATTTGCTCAAGGTCAGAGATGTAGTAAGCATGAGAGGCAGGGTATGAGCTCACATCCCATAATTCAAACGTAAGCAATCTCTCCACTTCACCATACTTACATTTCATTTTAATCAATGCAGAAACTTGACATATGACTCCTCACCTACCTCATCTGCTGTTATAACTTTTGACCTCTTTGGTCAGTAGCAATTTTTTTTTTCCTGCAATTAGTTTGCCATAAGGAAGGTTTTGATTGCTTGTGCAATTATAGCCTTTGAGGAAACAGGAAAATTATAATCTGGTAAACAAGGTTAAAGTAAAATTTTAAGGGATAGAATATTGAACTTAAAGTTAATTTTGGTGGCCCATGTAAGGGTTCCCCAAACTCCCCTTCTGTTCTACATGAGTGAAACCACATTCATAGCATTCTGGATGCATGGACAAGGGTGAGTGGAAGGCTAGGAGACCATGAGGACAACATGAGTCAATGGCATGCTATAACAATTGCCTCTTTGCCTCCAATAAAAATATAGAGAGGTCGATGATTTCATGCAACTTCACATCACTGAAACTCAATTTAGACACATATCAAAACATAAATAAAAAGACGGTGTCAAGGACTAGGGGGGTTACAGTCTGGCTATCCTGGGCTCTCTTCCATAGTGAGATCATATCTCTAGTACTTGGGTAGGGTTGAGGTTATTCGACTTTCTGGGTTATTCATTTCAACATAACGACATGGCAACCAAGAAGACAAGGGTAATCTTAGATGATATTAAAAGAAGTGCTGTCCAGACTAGGGGCACATAAACCTTGTCATCCTCTGCCCTGATGAGACCACTATCTGGTGGACTGTCTTCACTTCTAAGCCCTACACTTTAGGAAAGATACTGACAAATTAGGAACTGTCTAGATGAAGGTATTAAATATGGTGAAGGGGAATGATTTAATGTCCTGGAAGGAATGAGTAAAGGAACTGGGAATGTGTAGACAGAAGAAGAGAATATTGGTAGTATGGATCAGGAGGGAAGGCATGATAGAAATCATCAAGTATTTGAAGGATAGAATGTGTAAAAGAGTATTGCCAAAGGACAGTCACCAAGATGGATGATAAATGGTTTTAAGAGAGAGCAAGAGAGAGATGATGATATGTTGAAGGAGCTGAGGGGGTTTGACCTAGAAAAGGCAAGATTTGGAATGGGGTACGTTTCCTCCTGTACCCCATTTGAAAGAGGAGTGAGACTTATGCCATTTGGCCACATGGGGAACATCTGGGACCAAAGAATAGAAGTCATCAAGAAAAAATTTTGGTTTAATGTACACAAAAGTTTTCTTAACAGATAGCATTCTTAACAATTCTGCAAATGTGAATTACGTAGATCATCTTGCCTCTCTGGACATCTTCAACAACCAAATCCTTGGTAGGGATGGTGTTGAGGACATGTTAGCCCAGGTTTTATTGAACTAAATGGTTTCTGGGGTCACTAGTAACTATGAGATTATATGAACCTCTGAATCAGAGAAGTCACTGTTGTGGGATCTGGGTCCAAGTCCTGGCTTTCCTACTTTTGATCTCTATGCCTTTGGGTAGATTAATTCAATTCTCCTGGTCAGTTTCTCCACCAGTAATATGAAAAGGTTTAATTAGAAATTTCTAAGGTTCCTTTTACAACTAAATACTATGTTCTTTCAAGTCATATGATATTTAAAAGTCCACATCCAGAGATAAATAGATGTTTGGAATGATTTATATATGTGTGTATGTGTATATGTCTACATACACACACACACAAACACGCACATTTGTGTCTAAAGCTATCTCTAGGGAAGGGGAGGGGAGGGAAGAAAAAGGGAAAAAGAAAGAAAGTTACATGTTATAAGAAAGTTATGTAACTATTATATATTTAAAAGGAATGGCAAGTTGTACATAACAGACTTGCAGTTTCGTACATGATATCTTTTTTTTTTCCGATACTACTGTGTCATAGAAATGCTTGCTTTATTTCTTAAATTCAGAATAAAATAAATAAAATTTTAAAATAATAATAATAACTTTTTAGAAATAATCCTACAAAGATTTTTCTTTAAATATCCCAATACACTCACACAGACCAATTACCTAATATATTTTCTAGAAAAAAGTACAAATATGATGAATTACTCTTAATGGTTGATATAAATAACATGACCTTGAGACTTCTACAGTTACATACGGCCTTGAAAAGGAAAATTTACATACGGAAAAACTTGAAAATAGTGGCTGGAAGTCCAGTTTTAGAGTCAAGATGACCTGAGCACAAGTCCTTCACCTATCACAACTGACTCTACGATTATAAGCAATTGTGAGTTTTGCTTACTGCTAAAATTATAGGTCTAGTGATACCCACCTCCAACAAAGGATGAAAAAATAAAATACATCTTTACAAATGAATAAAGATTCCATTAGTCCAAATTATCTCTTACTGAAATCTATACCAGGATTTGATCTTGTGTGGGTAATCTTAGGAAAAAGAACTGGAAATGACCAAGTTGGTTTCCTAAAGTAAGCTGGGAGATATCAAAGATAAATTGTGTCATATCTTTCCTACCACATTTAGCTTTTAAAGCTAAGGCATGGATAATATTATCATGGATTATATTAATAAATGCCCCAGAGACTTGAATCTTACATATCTGTTTTGATTCAAGGAAAAGAAGAAAAAAAAATCAAACACCTCACCCCAAGAGCCACAATAATATTATTATTAATAATTTTCAAATCTCATTTTTGGCAAACGTGTAGGATGCAGTCCAGGAGAAGTCATAGCCTGAGTGACTCAGGAGAGCAAGCCTCTGAAAATGATGCTGGAAAGATTGTGGCATGTGGGTGAGGCATTGTAGCAGCAATGAGATCCGTTGTTCTCTGAGACTCACTTATTCTGGGACACACTCACCCCTGTTTCCAGGGAGATCACAACTCAGAAACCTGCACCAATACTAAATTTAAAAAACCTCAGCAGTCCCAAGGAAGCATTTCAGCAGTTTCTATCTACCTTATGGGATGCTATACTGTGCCGTGAAAGGCAATGAACCCGCAGGAAAATATTGAGGACTTGCCAAAATCTGTGTAAATGAGTCTACCACTTTTATCTAGTTACGCTACTACATATTATCCTATCACATTTAGTATTCATGAAATACTGTATCACACGTTTTTAACAGCAACAGGGCATGTTGTCAATAGTATTAGTGTGTCTAACATATGCAAGCAGGATTCACAACATCCCTTCTCTTGAATACATTTTCTTTCTACCAACCAGTCTACAGCTTTCTTAAATATAATTCATACAGCCTTGGGATAATTTATTATATGGGATCATGTCTCCATTATGGTTTTTGAAATGAACAGCCCCTTCATTCTTGTCCTTTCCTCATCAAAAGTACATCAAATGTGATAGACCAACCCCACAATTGAAGAGCAGCTGTGGCAATGGAGACCTATGATTGGACTATGGCTGTAATTCAGCCTCATTTAGTGGACCATTATTGAATAATTGAATGATAATACATAATAAACCATTAATGCTTTATAATTATAGGGAGGCATGCCCATATTAGCACAGCCTTTTCCCAAAGGGTTCAAAGCACTTTACAAACATCAATTCATTATCTGGCATAAGCATCCGGAAAAGATAGGTAGGTACACGGTAATTATGATTAACTTCCATTCTACACAGGGCAGAAAATGTAGTCAAGAATATTAGATAACTTGCCTGGTATTGCAAACCACATCAAAGGCAGAGAAAGGAATAAAACCAGGGTTTCCTGCTATAAGAGCAGTTTCCAGCATCAATAGTTTTAGGACTTTTCCATTCTGTGAAATCTCACTCATCCAATTGCCTATTTCCAATCTTCTTCCTTCTCTCTATGCCATATATCATTCTTTAAATTCAAAGAAAAAGTACACATTTTCCACTTCCCATTCTTACTGAATTTTTGAGAAGAGAATAACACCATCCCTCTGGGAAGGAGAGAAGGAGGGAGGGGGGAAAAGTGGGATAGAGGGAGAGGGAGAGAGAGTTTCTGTAACTATCTGTGTAGCTGTATCTACCTATAAATCTTTCTGTATCAATCTAATATTTTATCCATCTATCAAATATCTGTCTATGATGTATGTATCTGTCTGTCTTTTTGTCTGTCTATCCATCTACCCTTGCTGCTTAACTACCCCCTTTGCCACCCCTAATGATTTAGATATCTAAGGTAGACATTTGATAGTTACTAAATTTTTATGATGTAAAATTTACCCAATTCACTTAAAAGTTAGGATTCCCCCCCTTAAGATTTTAACATGGTAGAATATTGGATTCCTTCTATAAGGTTGAGCCATAATAGAATGAAAAGTATTTCACTTTGGCTCAAAAAGTAACTTCACTAGCACAAGATGAAGGAGTTATGGCTAGACAGTATTTCATTTGAAAAAGATTTGAGGATATTAGGAGAATGCATTGTTAACTTAATGTGAGTTAATAATGCAATATTACAGGAATGAAAATGAATGCAATCTTAGACTTCATTAAAAGAGGCTTTTTGTACAAGACTGAGCAAAGTCATTATCATCCTCATCATCATTAGTATTATTATAACACTTGGTCCTAGTCAGACAATATGAAGAACATTGATAAACAGAGAATATCCAAAGGAGGGCTACAAGGGTGATGAAATCTCTCAAAATCATGCCATATAAGAGAGTTTTAAAAGAACTGATTATTTTTAATGTGGAAAAGAGAAGACTTAGAGTGAAAATATTAACATGGCTAAGTAAATGAAGTATCACTTGTTGTACTGAACCTCAGAAGAGGGCAGAGTTGGGAGGACTGAGTGGAACTTTCAAAAATTCAAATTTAGCTGTGACATAAGAGAAAGTAAAGTCCTTATTAATTAGAGCTATTCAAACATCAAATAAGCTGCTTCAGGAGGTGGTGGGCTCCCTAGCCTTCTAGGTTTTCATGCAAAGGCTGTTTGGCAAACTGTTGAGTATGTTATACAGTTTGGGGAATGTTTTTTTTTTTTTTTTTTCAGGCACTGATTGGCTTATATGACTGTGACATCCTAATGGAATTGTGGTAGTCTGAATCTCTGAAGAAAGACTTTAGAAGAACTTTTAGACTAAAAGATTTTCTTTCTGGAATGGGTCAAATACTGTATGAATTCTTGGGGGCTCATCCTAAAAATCTTTGTGGATAGGAGACAGAGACAGAGACAGAGACAGAGAGACAGAGAAAGAGACAGAGAGACAGAGACAGAGAGAGAGAGAGTTATATCTTAATAGGCTTTAAATGTCGGATTTTTTTTGTTTATTTTATTTTCCCTGTAGGCAGAGACTTGGAAGAGATAATATCTCTTAAGACTCCTTCAAGACCTAGAATTCTCCAATTCTTCCTGACCCTACTTGTTTGACCTGGGCTGCTCCGTCTCTCAGCCTACTCCTCTTATGGATACCTCTAGATTCCTTGTTATGGTTTCATTTATTTCCTACTAGATCCCAATCTAGACAAACCTGTGATGTCAATACCTCATTTAGAATTTTGAATATAGCAGTGCTATAAAATAATTTGTGTTGAGCTGAATCATCACTGGCCTCATACACACTTTCTTTTTTATTCATTGTCATATGACTCCCATGACAACTCCACCCGGGGTATTTATGACACTATGTTCTCATCTTATTCTTTCCCCACAGTTATGGTCGCTAATGAGATTTTAGATGTGATCATTACAAAGGTGTTGGTTTTTCTTCAATTTTCTGCTTGAGGCCTACAGAAATTAACATTTACTGAGGTATGATTCTGTCATAGTAGAATTTTAGAGACCATTAGAGGTCACCAGAGGTGATACTTTGATACAGGTTGTAAGCTTTTCACCTTTCTGCCCTTGCCATCAACCATCAGTTTTGCCTCCTTGAAAGAAGAACCTGGTGATTATAAAGAAATTCTCCCTGAATTCTTTTTTGTCCAGTCTCTCAGAAGATTCTGAAAGCCTTCAATGCTAAGCTCATTTCATTAATCAATACGGCAAAGGGTGGCACACCATGAAAATACAACAGTCTGGTGAAAAGAGGGTTGGATAATAACAGGGCTTCTTAACCTGGCCTATGGATTGATTTCAGTGGAGAGGGGAACTGTAAACTTAGATGGAAAAAAAAACAAAAAAAAACTTTCTTTCATTGACCTACACTGAAATTTAGCACTTTTGTTTAATTATCTGTAAACCTTAATCTAAGAAGTGGTCCTTATGCTTTGCCAAACTGCCAAAAGCATCTCTGAGACACTAAAGGTTAAGAATACATAATTGACCATCAGAGAATTTGCACAATGGCCTTGACTCTCCAACTTACTACTTATGCAATGCTTGGTCAATTATTTAACCACTCTGTGACTCAATTTCCCTACCTGAAAACCTAGGACAGTGGTTCTCAACCTGTGGGTTGCGACCCCTTTGGGGGTTCAACGACCCTTTCACAGGGGTCGCCTAAGGCCATGGAAAAACACATATTTCTGATGGTCTTAGGAACCAAGACGTCACATAGCTCCTCTATCTGTCTCCAGGTAGGTCCGCCCACATGCAGATACACCCACATAGGAGTATTAAAGGGTTGCTGCATTAGGAAGGTTGAGAACCACTGACCTAAGACATTGGACTAGATGACCTCTATGGCCCTTCCCAGCTCTAAATCTATGCTCCTATGATACTCTTGTTTCATTCATTTTTTAGAATTACTCATCATTCAGAAACTGCCCCATTTTCTCATGGATAGATCAGTCATGAAGAAACAAAATGAAAACAAAATTCCACACCACCCCATGTTAATTTCTCTGTGAGGAGCATTCATGAGTTGTGGGTACTGCATAGGAGTGGGTGTAGGGAGAGGATGACATGTTTCACAAGAGTATATGCAATGCAGTGAGTGTATGAAATTATAGTACAAAGGACTCAGAGAGAAAAATTGCCTTTGGAGTGACAGGCTCTCCTTCAAGGAGAAGAAAAACCCAATAATTTATGCCTGGAGAGGTACTGTAGGGCTCATATTTTAGCAGGCAGAACTCCTCAGCATTGCTATAAGCAAAGGTCTTGTAGAAAGGATATATTAATCCTTCCCATGCTTCACCATTAATATTGTTTATTAGGCCCCAAGAAGAGGACATAAAACCTTAATGTCACTTTCTCATGCTCAGTTTTTTTTAATTCCCCCTAAAAATCTGATGATATCTACCAACTTGATATGATTCTATACGGAGATTAGAGGAACAGATGGCTGATTTTTAATGACTAATTTTTGCATCAACCAACACTTGCTACTTGACGCAAACTGTACAGAACAATAATGTTCTTGGTTACATGGGGTTTAGGCATGGCAGGGGAAAAGGGGAGCACTCAAAGTAATGAGAACAATCTCTTCCACTTGGACCAGGGCCAGGGGCAAGGAAAGGCACCAGAAAGAGTCTATTGGTTGAATTCTTACGGGGATTCTGAGACTCACAGATCACATCATAGAATTTTAGAGATAGTAGGAGATGCTGAGATCATCTGGCTCAATACTCTCACTTTATAGATGAAGAAATTGAGGCCTAGTAAGGTAAAATAACTTAATGAGAATGCATTTCACCTGCTTTCTAGGTCAGCACTTATTCATTCAAGTGATACTTCAAAAACATTCTCCCTATCCCCAAAAGTCATTTTCTCCTATTAATAACATTTATTTATGCCTTTTAAAAGCACAAGACTAATTTCTGAATATAGGCCCTCATCAAATTCCTCCATAAAGACGACATTTGAGCAACAAACAAGATAAAAGAGACCAGGTCTAGTAACATTTATTAAGGACTATTTTCAACGCACTGTATTACATGCTGGAGATGCAACAGAAAAATCAAATATTGCCTGATGTCAAGGAGCTCACATTCTGCTAGGAGAGATAACAGATAAGTAAAGTTTCAGTTGTAAGTCAGATAGAATGATGTCATGGTCGTTAGGATACAGGGGAAAACAGAAGGTAATTCCTCTTCTTTAATGTTATTTAAATTGATCAGGACCTATTTCTGATGTTGAGCCATTTGCAAGCACCAAGGATTTTATTGACAAGAACTTTGTTTTGGGATCTTCAATAGATATTCAGTAGGGCAGCGGATAGAATGCCAGGCTTGGAGTCAGGAAGACTCATTTTCATGAATTTCAATCAAACACTTAGCTGTGTGACGCCGGGTAAGTAATTTAAATCTGTTTACCTCAGTTTCCTCATCTGTAAACTAAGGTGGAGAAGGAAATGGCAAAACAATTCAGGATTTTTGCCTAGAAAATCCAAAATGGGGTCACAAAGAGTCAGACATGACTGAACAGAAAACAAGACAAATGCTGGAGAGCTTGCAGGCTCAATTGCCAGGCTAAATCTCCATGAAGTGGTTCTCAACCTTCCTAATGCTGCGACCCTTTAATACTCACATGTGGGTGTATCTGCATGTGGTCGGACCTGCCTGGAGACAGATAGAGGAGTGATGTCTCAGTTCCTAAGACCATAGGAAATATGTGTTTTCTGATGGTCTTAGGCGACCCCTGTGAAAGGGTCATTCGACCCCCAAATGCAACTCACAAGTTGAGAACCACTACTAGGAGTTGTATCTGTGCCCAAGATGAGGGCTTTGGGACATGATTTGGATTCACCACCAATACTAAAGCACTTGAATTTAGGGATTCTTGCTATCTCAGTGTGAGACTAAGGGTAGATGTTTGTCAAGGTGGTATTGGTACTGGTGGTTTGATTTGCCCAAAACACTCTCCCTCCTACTCTCTGTATGCCTGTCCTACTGCTTTGGCTACCATCTAACTTTCTGTTCTCATAACAGTAGGAGGAGTAGTATTAGCTTCCTGTTTTGTTTGTCCAGCCTCCCCCTCTAAGAGGAGCAATATTTGCTTCCTGTTCTTCTCAGGAACTGATATTAGGTATTGAAATTATTCATGTTAGTGGGCATGTTAATGTCATTTTCATTAAAATTATTATAGTCATAAGAATATTCTTCCCATGAATTTTTATTGTCAACTTCTAGCCAATACCCAGCAGAGCCCAACAGAATTCCTGGGTCATAGTAGGTGTTTAATGCCTGTTGACGACTTGGTCACTGTTTTGCTCTTTTCACTCTCCATGAGTTCAAATAAGACATCCTGTCTTTCTCTTAAGTTTTCATATTGTCATATTTACTGCCCACTAATAGTCAGTTATTCTTATAGATCACAGTTTGTACAACACTACACCCAAAGCTTGGCTTGCAGCACATATTGAATAACTTTGTGTTGACTTGTAGACTACTCAATCAATAGACACTATGTTTCTAGTGTTCCTACCCTCAAGGTAAATCTTGAAGAGAGGATATGTTTGTGTGTGTGTGTGTGTGTTTATGAATGGCCATTGCAAACATCCCTTGAATGTTTCTTTTCCCTCCAAATATTGGACATCCATATTAAGTGGTTTCTTTGAAGTGTTTCTTATTATTTCTTAAAAATAGACATGTTTTAGTTTTAACATCATCTAAATTTCCCAGTATTTCCTCCTTCTATCCCTCCCTGCAAGGGGATAAAAAATAAAAATTTGGCAGGGGGGAGGGGGAGGGAGGAGAAGATAGTTCAGCAAAACCAGTATATCAAGCAAGTCAATACTGAATTCTTTGGTTCATACCCATATTCTCCCAACTCTGAAAAAAAAAAAAAGTTATCCAAGAAATCCTGATCATATTGTCATACCCTAGTGATTAAGTAACATGTCCATTAGGACTAAACTTCGTTGTTCAGCTCCACTGTCAGGTCTACCCTAATTTGAGGTGCACAGAACCAATACCATCATAACGACATCTGATTTTGAAAGAAATGAAGACAAATATAATAGAGTCCATCTTATAGAAGTCTATTTCCTACCATGAAGTGTTAGATCATGTACTAAAAAAATATAAAATATTCAAACTGTTAGATGTTTGTTGTTGTTATACTTGGTTGGGGAGAGCACCTAGAGGAGTCATACTGAAATACAAATTCTTAGAGTTGGAAGGGATACTAAAAGTCATCTAGTCCATACCGTGTATAAACTAAGATTTCTTCTATATCATTTCAGACAATTCATCACTCAGCTTCTGTGTGGAGATCTCCAGTGAGGGAAAACCTTCTAGCTCCTCAGAGATTCATTTTTAAAGATAATACTATTAAGTATCCCTGCCCTACTTATGTTCAGCTAAAATCTGCCCCTTTTCCCTTTGATACTAGTTCTAACCTGTTGGAGCAAACACCAAAATCCAATCTTTCTTCCACACCAGAGGATGTGCATAATAAATGTGAAGACATGTACTATGTTTACCCCTTCATGTTCCCTTATCCAAGTTAAATAACCATAATACCTTCAGCTAATTCTGATGATACATGAACTCTAGTTCAACATTATCCTGAATGCACACCTCTGGAGACATGAAAGGTTAGGAATATCTTTATTAAATGTTCTGAATACTTTCCTAAGAGACTGTGGGCAGTGAAGTAACATCCCTGAAAAACAATAAGAACACATAAAGAAAGATTTAAGAAAAAGTTTTGTGGGAGGGGGCTGTATCTGGACCCATTATTTCAGTGGTTCTCAACCTTCCTAATGCTGTGACCCTTTAATACTCGTATGTGGGCATATCTGCATGTGGGCGGACCACCTGGAGACAGATAGAGGAGCCATGTCTCAGTACCTAAGACCATTGGAAATATGTGTTTTCTGATGGTCTTAAGCAACCGCTGTGAAAGGGTCATTTGACCCCCAAATGGTGCGCAACCCACAGGTTGAGAACTGCTGTATAATTTCATCACTGTGGCAAATTCCCAATACAGAAATTCTTCACTGTTTCAAATTAACTACTCCTTAATAACAGTAACTTAATGGTCTTTGAGAGTCCCTTTGGGCCCTGAGAAGTTAAAAGTCCTGCCCAAGTGTTAATGGTACTAGCATTGCTAATCTTTACGGTGCTGGTGATGACAGCTGGCATTTATGATAAATAGAATGCAGGTGAAAATATCAAGAAGCTAGAAAGGGGAAGGAGAAGGGATTTAATATTTATAGGACCCCTATTATATTTCCAACATGGTGCTATTCACATTTAATATAAACTTTGTCTTATATGATTTTCACAACAATACTGTGAGATAGGAGCTATTTTTATACCCATTTAACAGATGAGGGAACTAAAACAAGCAGAGGTCGTTACTAACCCAGGGTCATACAGCTCATAAATGTGTGAATCTAAATTGAATCCAGTTCTTCCTGACTCTAGACCACGAAGAGAAAATAATTGGTGAGAAATGGTGGGGGCTAATAAGAAAAGATCATGGGCAGCTGGTAGAGTGCTTCAAGGAGTCAAGGTTCATTCCATGTGTCAATATGGAGCAGGTCTAAGCTCTAGAACATTGTAATGTCGCTCTGGAATGGCGAAACCATTGTGAAACTGAAGATGTCATAGGGAATTGGAATGACATCTTTGTTGACATTGAAATTCAAGGGGCTGGTTATGGAGGGAGTGAAGTTATCTGAAGGGAGAAAGTGATGCTCAGTATAAGATTTTTAAATGGAAAGTTTAAAAATTGTAGAAGAGACATTCTGCAAATCTGGAGGCAAAAGAGATAAATAAATATCATCTTAACATGTCAAGTTTCCCATAATAGAAGTGTAAACAGAGATGTTCTATTGGAACCTAGTGGAGACAGTAAGACACGAATGAGACAATAATTTAGAGGTCACCCTTGTTCAGGAAGGAGATTTCAGGAGAGTCAAGTGCAACAAGACTAGTTGTGCTCAACATATTCTTAGATTCTTTGAATCCTTAGAAAGGACTTTAGAGGCCATATATATCTTTCTGCAGCTTTCTAGCACAGAAGCAGCTAGATGGCCCAGAGCAGACAGTGCTGGGAAAAGAATCAGAAAGGCTTGAATTCAAATCTAGCCTCAGATATTTACCAGCTATGTGACCCTGGGTAAGTCAATTAACTACTGTTTGCCTTAATTTAAAGAAGAAGGAATGGCAAACCACTCTAGTATCTTTGGCAAGGAAACACCATAGACAGTATTAGCACATGATGATCAACCGTCACAAAGAATTGAACACAAATGAACAAGAACAACAACTAGCTTTCTGGGAAAAGTGTTATTCAACTTCTGCCAGAACTTCTATGCCTGGAAAATTCCTGTCATTTTGAGGACAATAACTTATTCCATACTTAAACATTTCTAGGTTTAATCAACCAAATAGTCTAAGGGGGAAAATGTGCCACAACTATGAAAGCTTGCTTAAAAGGTAAGAAGAAGGAAACTGTGAGTGGTAGGAAAGGAAAATTATACTCTATAAAATGTTCTTTGTAAGAAGATAGCAAAAATTAAAGCTTCATATGCTAGAAGGAATGGATAGAGTGAGAGAGACAGAGAGTAACAGAGATAGAGAGAGTGAGACAGAAAGGCAAAGATAGAGATAAAAGAAGTTATGTCGGAACGTATAAAGGAAAGGAGTCAGGAACAGTCTGAACACAGTTTGACAAAGGAATGGGAATGACTGGAAATTACATTAGAGTTGGATTGGGGAAAGAGGGCAGTCATACTGAACAGGCAACAGGTAGAGTTGAGTATGTGGGTTGGCAAAGAGAAAATCAAACTAATTCTAGAACAATATTAAGAAGAGACAAGGGAAGTACTGAGTTATGGGTATTCCTATAAATTTTTAGAGATGAAGAACTTACAGCACCTCGACTCTGACATTACCTTCACTTTATAAAACTTAGACCCCCAAAAGAAAAGAGAATTGATGCCCCTAATTTCTTATCTAAGTACCAAGAAAATTTCACTGAGTGTGAACTAGAAATCAAGGCCTTCTAAATCCTACTCTAAAGCACAAGAGTAAATAACCAATCCTATTTAAGTTGTGGTTCTCAAACTTTTTGGTCTCAGGATCCCTTTACACACTAAAAAGTTATTGAGGATCCCACCCAAGAGCTTCTGTTTTTGTGAATTTGATCTTTACCATGTTAGAAAGAAAAATGTCTTGGTATTATTACAATAGTTTTAACCTCACACACTCCCAGATATCCGAGATGGTATTCTTAGAACTGCTACATTAGGTTGGGCAGCCAGGAGATTTTAGTATCTTTTTAGGTCAAACATTTATTGAGTATTCCATCATAAATTACTTTCTTTTTTCATTAAGTTAACAAAAACTAAAACAATAATATTTGATTTAAAGTAAATGATTTTCAAGAAAAGTTATCATTTCACAGTGACATTAAGGTGTATCTGAGTACATCATGTACTTGTAACTATATTTGAGAGAGTAATTCCATGTTTCTTTATGACAATCTGTTCCAATATGGTAAACACTTGGGTTGGAAGGGAGAGAGGAATAAATTGGAGATTATCCAGAATGAGGCTTAAGCTTAAGGATATATCCCTGAGGGCAAGACCAAATAAGATTCAAATATAATTTCCAAATATAATTTTAAAAATATTTCATCAGTTTTGCTATCCGTAAGATAAGAGACAGTGTGGTGGAGTAAATAGGGAAGTGACCTCTGGATCAAGAAAACCTGTATTTAAGTTTTGCCTCTAACTCATGTTGGACATGGTAACTATGTGACCACAGACAAATCACTGAATTGCTGTGCAGGATTCTAAAGTAGGAATTCTTAGCCTTAACCTTATAGCCTTGGGAGGTGAAGAACTTAAAAAAATTGTGAGAATGGTGTTTCATGATACTTGGTCTCCTTTGTAATCCTATGTATATATTTTATTTTATACATTTAAAAACACTAACCCTATAAGGAGTCTATTTTCAGTCTACGATTAATACTTTACTGATTGGTTGTACCAAATGGGTACTGACATATGTGTTTATGCTAAATTGTTTTGGTTCTTGTTAGCCTTGTTTGTGGTTGTTTTACTTTGCCCCTCCCATATAGTTGGGTGCATCATTCATCAACACCTAGATAGATTATATATGGATCTAAGCACCTGCAGTTATCTCCAGGAATACTTCAACAAGCCCAGGTGTCACCAAGCCTAAAAACAACAACAGCAAACAAACAAACGAAAAAACAGTCTAATTATCAGCTGTTGAGTGGTCCCAGACACTCTTGCTGCAGTGATCCCTAAACCTAATGGATCCTGTTTTCCCCAGAGCTTCCTGTGAAAAGGTGGAGGGAAATAAAGTTCCTGCAGAATTTTGTGTTTCTGAGGCTCCAACTAATGCTTGAAAATGACAAGGACCTTGAGAGTTAGAGAAAAAAGGAAGTGCAGGAGGGTACCGTGTTCCTCACTGATAAAACACGGTGAGTACGGTGAATAGGCCACATCAACAGCCGGACCTGCTGCCTCCAGAGAGCCCTTTTCCAGAGAGATGTCAGTGTCCTTTTGCTCTTATAAGAGCCTCTTGAGGATGGGCCCAAAGAAAGAAAAATAAATGCATCATAAAAGTCAAACCGCATTTGCCAACCAGTGACAAACAACTGATTAAGTACAAATTGGCCAGCTTGGGATACCTAGGGGGCTTGGCTATTTTCTAGGGCTTCTCTGCCAGGGTACATCATGGTATTTATACAACACAGAAATTAACACATATTGTGAGTATTGATTTCTGCTTATCACAACCTCCCTCCATCATGAGTCCTCTGGAATTGATGCACACCTTCAAATAAAGACTTTCTTCAGTCTAGTGAAACCCCTTTCCCACTACTCTCTGTTACACAGAGCCAGGACATTGCTTCCTATTCTTCCTCTGACACTTAGTATCTGTGTGAGTTTGGGCAGTTAAGTCATTGAACCCCTCTGGTCATCAGTTTCTTCACTTGGAATATGAGAGCGGTTGTGCTACATAGCCTGTTTAAGGGAAAATCCAGTTCTATTGTTGGAAATTAAGACCATCAATACAGAGCATAGTCCTGATAAGCTTTCCCATTTGGAAAGAGGCACTCCCATACAGGTCCAGGAAGCAGTGGCAGGGGATCAGGAGAGATTTCTAGTGGCAAGAACTGATGAAAATTAATCTATTGTTGAAAGAGAAATTGACAGAGGTGTTAGAAGACATGTTTAGGTGATATAGGCAATGGCACTACCATTGATCTCCATTTTTCTATAAATGCAGCCAGCTACTCTCCATGTTGATGGTGCAGGTGGGGCCTCTCCAACTCCAGCCCTCTACCTCAGTCAGCCCCAATCATCAGTCATTCAGCTGTCAGTCAAAAAGGATTTATTAAGTATTTACACTGTGATAAACACTAGAGATACAAAGAAAAGCAAAAACATGGAGCTCACATTCTAATGAAAGAGAAAACATGGGAATAACTACGTGCATGTCGCTATTGTTCCCGTAGAACCATGGACAAACTTCAACCGTATTTCACAGAGTTCCCCTTGTGCTCTACCCTCTCTGTCCAACATGGTACTTTCAGGCAAAAGACACTCCATGCCCCAAACAGTGAATAAGGGATCATCTGAGCTTCAATGGAGAACTCTTTATGAATATAAGGAAAGTCCTTCATCAAACTTAAAGCGATATACGTAATTACTTTTATTACTAATAACACTATCATCATTCTTTGAGTCACATGTGAAAAAAGTCCTTTGCTAACAACCTGACATTGTCAGAAAGGAGGTGTTTGGCAAAAGCTTACTTAATAGTTGCTGGGTGGTACAACTGATATAGTGTTAGGTCTGTAGTCAGGAAGACCTGAGTTCAAATCTGAACCCATATCCTTATTAGCTGTGTGAATTTGGGCAAGTTACTTAATCTCTGCTTGCTTCAACCATAATGCAGAGCTAATAACAGAATTTTGTTTGCAGGGTTATTGTGAGGATCAAATGAGATGATCTTTGTAAAGCACTTAACAGTGCATGGCATACACACACGTATGTATATATGTATATATGTGCATATATATATGGCACTATATAAATGCTAATTCCCTTTCCTAATCGATGAATGAATGTGATGAATCATCATTAATAAATACAGAACTAGTACCAAGTACAAAGCATTTAAGCTTGTTTAGGCCAAGGATTGTTTGGCTTTTGTTTTTGTCTCTCTGGAGCCTAGAATCACACCTGACACATGGTAGATACTTAATAAATTCCATTTAATTGATTGAAGGCATTGTACTAAACTCTAGGAATGAAAAAAAGATATGAGATAAAGCCTCTATGCCTAAGGACCTTATAGTCTGGTAGGCATACTTGGCATAGACGTGTCAAAAATGATAGCTGAGAATTGCATCATGAGTTAAATTCTACCAAATTTTACCTGATCTTGTTTGAATCTCTCAACATTCAAATGACATAGCTACTCAAAGGGTTATCTCCATTTTAGAGAGGATCAAACAGAGGTTTGATTTGTATATGATTTATGGTGGTTCCTCTAATACAGCAGTTCTCAACCGGTGGGTTATGTTCAATTTGTAACAAAGAAAATACATCCTGCATATCAGATATTTACACGATTCATAACAGTAGCAAAACTACAGTTATGAAGTAGCAACGAAAATAATTTTATGGTTGAGGTCACCACATGAGGAACTATATTAAAGGGTCGCAGCATTAGGAAGGTTGAGAACCACTGTTCTAATAAGTTTCATCAGGGCTATTTGAAATCAGATCTTCCTAATTTCTAGTTTCACAAATCTGACATTCTACTCTCTACCATGGCAGTTGCATAATAATAAAAATGATGATATCGAGCTATATAGACAGCATTAATATAATGCTTCCTATACAGAAAGTTCTGGACTCAGCACTTTACAAATAATATCTCATTTTATCATCAAAGATAAGTTTGAGGTAAGTGATGTTATTATCCATAACCCTGGGAGGTAACCACTGTGATTATTCTCACTGTACCATTGAGGAAATTGAGGCAAAAAACTTGCCCAAAGTCACACACTAGTAAGAGTCTGAGGCTGATTTTGAACTCAGGTCTGGATGCTTGCAGGCCAGTGATCTATCCATAGCACCACCTAGGTGCTTCACCATGTATGGTGTTCTATTCAATGTTCCAAATTTCAAAGCCAGTTAGAGCTATAGCCATTAAGAGGATGGAAAATGTTGGTGACTGAGGGTTGTCAGAGAAAGCTTAGCACAGATGAATTTAGACCTTGAAGGATGGATTGCACTTAAAGAAATAGGAAATAACTCGGGGAGGGGATACAACTCAAGTAAAGATGCAGAGGTTGATATAGAAATTGTACAGTCAAGGCAGAATACGAAACCAGTTAAGATGGAAGAAAGCTCACGTAAGAAGTAGTAGAAATCAAGGTAATCTAAAAAACCTCATACCTCTCTTTATCCTCTAAGAAAACCCTTCTTATATCAAGTCACAGAGGTGAACCTAAGATTTTAGTAGAAGTTAGTAGGCTATAAATTTTCAAATAAAGGATGAGTGGTGGACTCCATGCCTATTATCTGAGAACTAGCTCAGTAAAGTTTGTCAAAGTTCATTAACAGGTTGGCAATAGGGCAGACACAATATCTCTCAAAGACCATACTGTAAATAAAGAGGAGTAGCACCCTTCTTCTGGTAAAGAGAGGCTCACACTAATTAAATCAGACATTCTTGAAGTAATAAGATTTACAGAGAGACAGAAATATTCCCCTATGCAATAATAATAATATCAATGATCCATCTGTTTCTACCTTTCAAGTTTTATCATTTAAATATGTTAGTGGGCAGAGCAAAGATGGCAAAGGGAAGCCAGGAAGTTGCCTGAGTTCTTCCCAGTTTCTCTTGGAAACAAAATTAAAACAAGCCTCTACAAGAATTCTGGAAGGACAGAATCCACAAAAAGATGAAGTGAAACAATTTTATAGTTCAAGGTAACTTAGAAAGCCTGGAAGAAATGGTATGACTCACTTGGGTAAAAGTGAAGTACAGCCCAGCACAGGCAGTATCTGAGCAAGCCAGCAGGAGGCTCTTAGCCACAGCACAGATCAGCAGCTGAGGCCCCATAGTTCTAGGTGGAGAGGACAGTGGCACAGCACACCCAACTATGATTCCTCCAGCCTGAGCACAGCAGGCAAACTGCCAGCCCCAGAACGAAGGGCACAACGGGTGCAAATAGATGAGGCCTGGCTAGTGAAGTGGGTAAATTGCCAACCTAGGAGGTCCCAGCACAGAAAGCCAGTGACCAGACTCCCTGACCCCCACTGCAAGAAGTCTGGGACACTGCTCCCTGTACCCCAGCAGCAGAGCTCAACTTATAAAAAATGAAGAAAAAACAAAAAACAAAAGAAAAATTACTCTGATCATAGAAAGGTACTATGGTGACAGGAAAGATCAAAACATAAACTCAGAAGAGTACAACAATGTCAAAATGGCTACATGCAAAACCTCAAAGGGGAATATGAATTGGTCTCAAGTCCAAAAAGTACCCTTAGAAGAGCTCACAAAGGATTTTAAAAATCAAGTAAGAGAGGTAGAAAAAAAAATTGGGAAAAGTAATGAGGGTTATGTAAGAGAATTATGAAAAAAGAAAAGAGTCAACAGCTTGGGAAAGGAAGCACAAAGATTTACTGAAGAAAACAACTCTTTAAAAATAGAAATGGCCAAATGGGGAAAAAATATACACTGAAGAAAACAATTCCTTTAAAAACAGAATTGGCCAAATGACAAAGGAGGTACAAAAGCTTGCTGAAGAAAATTATTCCTTAAAAATTAGAATTGGGAAGTGGAAGCTAATAACTCTATTAATCAGTCAATTAAAATGAAAAAAAATAGAAGAAAATGTAAAATGTCTCATTGGTTGAACAAAAAATGACATGGAAAACAGATCCAGAAGAAATAATTTAGGAATTACTGAACTACCTGATTAAAAAAAAAAAAAAGACAGAATCTTTCAAGAAATTATCAAGGAAAACTTCCCTGATATCCTAGAACCAGAGTGTAAAATAGTATCGAATGAAACTACTGATCTCCTCCTGAAAGAGATGCCAAAACTCCAAGGAATATTATAGTGAAATTCAGTATTGTCAGGTCAAGGAGAAAATACTGAAAGCAGTCAGAATGAAACAATTCATATATCAAGGAGCCACAGTCAGGATTATAATAGGATACTACACTGGAGGATTGGAAGACTTAGACTTTGATATTTCAGAAGACAAAAGAGTTTGGATTACAACCAAGAATCAACTAGCCAGAAAAATTGAACATGATCTTTCAGGGGAAAAGATGGACATTCCATGCAATAGGGGAACTCAAACTTTCCTTATTAAAAAAAAATAGCTCTGAACAGAAAATTTGATCTTCAAAAACAAGACTCAAGAGGAGCATAAAAAAGGTTAGAGGATTCATGAAATGAGTTACAGGAAGAAATATACAGCAACACTAGACTACTAGTGGACCTCAACCTCTCCCTCTCAGAACTAGGTAAATATATCCACAAAATAACTAAAAAATGTTAATGAGGTGAATAGAATTTTAGAAAAGTTAGATATGTTGGACCTACGGGAAAAAATGAATAGCAATAGAAAAGAATATCCTTGTTCTTGGTGGTACATGGCACCTACACAAAAACACTGGCCATGATTTAGGGCATAAAAATCTCATCATTCAAAACAGAATGGCAAAAATATTAAATGCATCCTTTTTAGATCATAATGCAATAAAAATTACATGTAATAAAGAAGCATAGAAAGATAGATTAAAATTAATTGGACACTAAATTATATGATATATGGTATGTAGTCAAAGCAGCACGTAGAGTAAATTCTGTATCTCTAAATGCTTACATGAATAAAATAAAGAAGGAACAGATCAATGAAGTGGGCATGCAATTTATAAAGCTAGAAAGAAGAACAAATTTAAAATCTTCAATTAAATACCAAATTAGAAATTCTGAAAATCAAAGAAGATATTAATAAAATTCAAAGCAAGAAATCTTTTTTTAACTAATAAATAATATTAAGAGGTGTTTTTTTTTAAACAAATAAAATAGATAAACTTTTGGTTAATTTGATTAAAAAAGAAAGAAGAAAACCAAATTACCAATATAAAAAATGAAACGGGTGAATTCACTACCAATGAAGAGGGAATTAAAGACTATTTTGCCTAACTGTATCCCAATACATCTGACAATCTAAGTAAAATGGATGACTATTTACAAAACTATACATTGTCCAGACTAGAAAAAAGGAAATAAAATCTTTAAATAACTCCATTTTAGACAAAAAAAGAAATTGAATGAGCCATCAGTGCACTCCCTAAGAATCAATTTCCAGGACCAGATAGATTTACAGGTGAATTCTATCTAACCTTTAAGGGACAATTGATTCCAATGCCATATAAACTATTAAAAATTAGGTGAAGAGGAGTTTTACCAAATTTCTTTTATGACAACAATATGGTGCTGATACCTAATCCAGGAAGAGCCAAAACAGACAAAGAACATCATAGACCAATTTCTCTAATGAATATAGATACAAAAAAAATATTAGCAAAAAGATTACAGCAATTTATCAACAGGATGATCCACTATGCTCAGGTAGGATTTATACTAGGAGTACAGGAATGGTTCAGTATTAGGGAAACTATTAGCATAATTGACCATATCAGTAACAACACCAACAAAAATCATATCATTATCTTAATAGATGCAGGAAAAAGTTTTGACAAAATATAGCACTCATTCCTATTAAAAACACTAGAGAATACAGGAATAAATTGACTTTCCCAAAAGGGATAGGTAGTATCTGTCTAAAACCATCAGTAAGCATTATCTGTAATGGGGAAAAACTTGAAGCCTTCCCAATAAGATCAGAGACGGAAAAAATCATGCCTGTTATCACTACTATTATTCAATGTTTTATTAGAATTGTTACTGTTAGCAATAAGAGAAGAAAAAGAAATTGAAACAATTAGATTGGGCAATGAGGAAACAAAACTATCACTCTTTGCAGATGATATGATGATATACTTAGGGAATCCCAGAGAATCAACTAAAACAACCACTTGAAACAATTATGAACTTTAGCAAAGTTATATTTCATATCATAATATATATATATAACATAATATATAATAAGCATTTCTATGTATTATCAACAAAGCCCAGCAGCAAGAGATAGAATTTAAAATAGCTGTAGATAATATAAACCATTTGGGAATCTACCTGTGACAAACCTAGGATGTATATGAACACAATTACAAAACAGTTTTCACACAAATAAAGTCAGATCTAAACAACTGGATATAAGTTGCTCCTGGATAGGCCAAGCTAATATAATAAAAATGACCATTCTAACTAAATTCATTTTCTTATTCAGAGCCATGCCAATCAAACTACCAAAAATTATTTTATAGAGGGAGAAAAAATAACAAAATTCATCTGACAGAATGAAAGGTCAAGAATTTCAATGGAATTACTGAAAAAAATATGCAAAAGAAGGTAGCCTAGCCATACTAGATCTAAAACTATATTATAAAGCAGCAATCATCAAAACTATTTGGTACTATCTAAGAAATTGTGTTGGATGAGTAGAATATGTTAAGTGCACGTGCCAGAGTAGTAAATGATCATAATAATTTACTGTTTGAAAAACCCTAAGGCCCCAGCTTCTAGGATAAGAACTCACTATTTGACAAAAAACTGTTGGAAAAGCTGGAAACTAGGCATAGACCAATCTCTCACACCCTATTACCAAGATAAGATGAAAATAAGTACATGATTTATACATAAAGTCTGATGCCACAAGCAAATTAGGAGAGCAAGGAATAGTTCAGATCTATGGAGAAGGGAAGAATTTATGACCAAACAAGAGCTAGGGAACATTATTAAATGAAAAATAGATAATTTTGATTATATTGAATTTAAAAAGTTTTGCACAAATAAAACCAATGCAACCAAGATTAAAAGGAAAACATTAAGTTGGGAAACAATTTTTATAGAAAGTATTTCTGATAAAGGTCTCATTTCTCCAATATAGAGAGAACCAAGTCAAATTTATATGAATATCAGTCATTTCCCTATATGGTCAAAGGATATGAATAGGAGTTTTCAGATAAAGAATTAAAAGATATATATAGTCATATTAAAACACTCTAAGTCACTATTATTAAAGAAATGCAAATTAAAAGAATTCTGAGGTACCACCTCCCACCTCATAGATTGGCTAATATGACAGAAAAGGAAAATGTTAAATGTTGGAGAACATTTGGGATGTGGGAAAATTGGAACACTACTGCACTGCTGGTGGAGTTGTGAACTGATCTAACCATTCTAGAGAAAAAAAATTAGAACTAATCCCAAAGAGCTATAAAACTGTACATACCCTTTCATGCAGTCATACCACTACTAGGCCTGTATCCCAAAGAAATTATTTTAGAAAGGGAAAAACGATCTATTTGTATAAAAAATATTTATAGAACTTTTTTGTGCTGACAAAGAATTGGAAATTGAAGTGATACCCATCCATTGGGGAATGGCTGAACAAGTTATGGTATGCAAATGTAATGTAATACTATTGTGCTATAGGAAATGATGAGCAGGCAGATTTAAGAAAAACCTGGAAAGACTTAAATGAACGGATGTTGAGTGAAGTGAGTAGAATCAGGAGAATTTTATACATAATAAAAGCAACATCATACAATGACCAACTATGGTTGACTTAGCTCTTCTTAGCAATACAATGATCCAAGACAAGTCCATAATACTCATGATGGAAAATACTGTCCATATACAGAGAAAGAACTATAGAGTCTGAGTGTAGATTGGAGCCTACTATTTTCACTTTTTTGTGGCTTTTCCCTTTTGTTCTTCTTCTTTCACAACATGACTAATGTGGAAATATGTCTACATGATTGTACATATATAACATATATTGCTTGCTATGTTGGGAAGGGAGGAAGAAAAAAATTGAAACTCAAAATCTTATAAAAATGAATGTTGGAAACTATCTTTACATTTAATTGGAAAAAATAA
>CM053592.1:176107723-176139552 GCA_028646515.1 Pseudochirops corinnae
TTTGCTTTTTCGAGGGGGGAAAGTAGGGCAAATGGTGTTAAGTGACTTGCCCAAGGTCATATGGCTAGTTTTGTGTTAAGCATCTGAGGTCGGTTTTGAACTCAGGTCCTCCTGACTCCAGGGCCAGTGCTCTATTCACTGTGCCACCTAGCTGCCCCTAAATATTCCTTTTAAAATTATTTTTGGAGGTGGGGGAGGCAGGGCAGTTGGGGTTAAGTGTCTTGCCCAAGGTCACACGGATAGCAAGTGTTAATTGTATGAGGCCAGATTTGAACTCAGGTCCTCTTGACTCCAGGGCCAGTGGGCTATTCACTGTACAACCCAGCTGCCCCCTGATAAAATATTCTTAGGGAAGATAGAACCAAGAAGGTTAACAATTCTATACCATACCAATTCATATTGCTTACTCTCCTCTATCCTATGTAGTAGTAGTGGTAGTAGTAGTAGTGGTAGTAGTAGTAGTGGGAGGAGGAGGAGAAGGAGGAGGAGAAGGAGGAGGAGGAAGAGGAGTAGCAGCAGCAGCAGTAGTAGTAGCAGTAGTAGTAGTAGTGGTAGTAGTAGTAGTGGTAGTGGTAGTAGTAGTAGTAGTAGTAGTAACAGCAGCAGCAGCAGCAGTAATAGTAATAGGTTATAAATAGTGCTTTAAGATTTATGAATCACTTTACAAATATTACTTTATTTCATCCTCACAACAATCCTGAGTATGTGCTATTTTATCCCCATTTTAAAGATGAGGACACTGAGGCTGAAAAAGATGAAATGATTTGCCCAGAATCTCCTAGCTAGGGAGTGTCTGAGGTAGGATCTGCACACAGGACTGCATGTACCATGCTCAATCCACTATACTTCCTAGCCGCCTCAGGTCTAATATGATCCCTTGGCCTTTCCCTCCCTCCCTTTCCAATTAAATTTAGCAATGCTATTTGTAATCAAAGTAATGGCATATATGTTTAATGCATGAAAGGAACCAAAATATCATGAAATTTTATGTCATCTCAAAATCTCCAGGGCAGTTGTCCTTAGCTCTGTAGAAATAACCTGGGAACTTGACCCCAGCTATGGCAGCCATAGCATTAACTTAATGTAGAACCTCTGGAAAGGTTCCAATGAAGAGCAACAAACATGATAAAGGAGACAGAGGAGACTTATGAGGTGAGATTAAAGAATATAAATGGGTATTGCTTGCCTAAGTGAGGACATGCTAATAGTCTATAAATATAGCAAGGCTGCAAATGCTCAGAAGGCATCATGCTATACATAGAGGATATGAGATGCAATTAGAAGGGATGAACATTGGGCCGCCACAAATTGGGGAACAATGGTAAATACGAATGATTGTCTAAAAGAATAGGTTCCATTGAATGTGTTAGAAGTAATTTTTCTAAAGAAATTTACTCAGGCAGAATACTGGGAGGAAGGGTGGTTCATTGTACTGACTTTGGATTCAGATGACCTATGTAATAATCCAAATTTTGACACTTACTACTCATTTCTCACACATACAGACAAGTGTCCAATTAGAATGAAATAAATAATAAAATAAAATAAACCAAGTTATTTCTAGCTGATTTATACTAGATCCTTGAGGTACTGACAGAGGAGTTAGTCTAGATTGAAAATAATTGACTTTCGATGGATGTGAATTATGTTTGATGATAGCTAAACCTGTCATTTCATCTAACCATGGAACTGCCAGTGTAGAAACTCTCTCCACTGATATAGACTGATAACTACTGATAACTCATTTGTAACTTTAACTTTCCAGAGATGTCTGAGTCACTCAGGGATAAAGTGACTTGCCCATATTCATACATTTAGTAAATATAAGAGACAGGAGTTGCCTCTGTGGCATCATGAAAGTCACTTACCCGTTCACCTAAATTTCCTTAGGGCAGGTAGGTGGCTCAGTGGATAGAATGCTGAGCCTGGAGTTGGAAAGATAAGTTTGAAGCTGGCCTCAGACACTTCCTAGCTGTGTGACCCTGGCAACTCATGTAATCCTACTTGCCTCAGTTTCTTTATCTGTAAAATGAGCTGGAGAAGGAAATAGCAAACTACTCTTGCATTTCTTTTACGAAAACCCCAAATGGGGTCATGAAGAACTGGACACGAAAAAATGACTGAAAAAAACAAGTTTCCTCCTTTGTCCAAAGGGCTGTAAAAAAGGGCATACCCTTTGACCCATCAATAACACTTCTAGGGCTGTATCCCAAAGAGATCATACAAGTGAGAGAAGCACCCATACATACAAAAATATTTATAGCAGCTCTTTTTGTGGTGGCAAGGAACTAGAAATCAAGGGGATGTCCATCAATTGAGGAATGGCTAAACACATTGTGGTATATGAATATAATGGAATACTATTGTGCTATAAGAAATGAGGAGCAGAGGGATTTCAAAATAACCTGGAGAGACTTATATAAACTGATGCTGAGTGAGGAAAGCAGAACCAGGAGAATATTGTACACAATTACAGACACACTGTATCTGTGTTGACTAACTTTGATAGACTGGGGTCCTCTCAGCAATGCAAGGTTAGAAGACAATTCCAAAAGACTCATGATGGAAAAGGATATCCACACCCAGAGAAAGAACTACAGAGTCTGAATGAAGATTGAAGCAAACTACTTGCTCTCTCTCTTTTGTGTTTTGTTTTATTCCTTCTTTCTCCTGTTCGTTCACTCCATTGGTTATAATTCTTCTTTTCAACTTGACTAATTCTTCATGTGAAGATATTTGTAGAACATGCACTGGATTGCATGCCACCATGTGGGAGGAGGGAAAGAAAATTCGGAACTCAAGGGATTGTGGGACTGAATGATGTAAACTAAAAATAAATAAATATTCTTTAAACGAATAAAACAAGTAAAAAAAAAGTCTAGTAAATTACAAAGTGAATGACTAGTTACCGAAGTTGTGTTTTTCCTAATTGGTCTTATCCTTTAATCCCTACATGCTTTGCAATACCAATACCTTGACTAGTATAGGTCAGAAAGGGACAGAATTCTCACCATTTTTTACATAGAAAATTGTCTGACAGAAAGACCAAACAACTTCTTGAGCAGCAAACAGTAAATGAAAACAAAACAAAACAAAACAAAACAAAACCAGAATCAGGACCAGCCAGCTGATCTGTTGAGCCTCAATCCTCAGCCTTGGCCAGTGATGCATGCCTTTTGCCTATGTACATAATTGAAATCTTAAGTAACAAGCAGGGATAACTCTATGCACCATGGAAAAATGTGCTTTTTTTTTTTTAACCTAAATAAATTTTTTTTAACTAAATAACCTAAATAAACCTAACCTAAATAACCATCGAATTTTTTTTCTTTATACTCTGCAAAATTAAATCTCTGATTCAAATTATACTGCACTTTACACTTGTTAGCGGATTGTAAAACATATATCTAACAATGCAGCAGAATATAAAACTTCAGGAAAGTTTTTCCATTAGCTTAATATTTTAACTTTGGAAAATCCAGATGTTGGCCTAAATGACAAAACTGAGATTTAAAATACAATCATTTAGGAGAAATTCTGTGTTTTGATGGATGGTAATAGTAAGGGGCTTATACCACGTAGCCTAGAGGGACTACAATATACTCTTCTATAATTACCTTAACATATGGTCTATGAGCATGAGAAACAGAAAACTTTTCTTTCATGATTCTTACTTTATATCCAGTGATTCTACAGCTGGACCCACAGAATCTGAGAGTTTGAGATACCTAGACAGGAATCTCTTTGACAGCATCCCCAGCAAGTGGTCATCTGGTATTTTTTTAAAGATCTTTACTATTGGGAAACGCACTATCTTCTAACACAGTCTCCTCCATTTTGTGGTAGTCCTAGTTGTTTGGAAGTATTGCCTTCGAGCAAGAGGAATTCTTCCCACTGATATCTGTTGACCTCCATGGTGAAGTAGAACACATTTAATACCTAATGGATCTTGTCTTTTCTCTAAATTTTCTTTCTCTGGTTTAAGCATTTCCAACTCTTTCAATCTGCCCTTCTATGCTGTGATATCTACTCATTCTATGATTTTTTGGGGGATGCTCTCAGGTTTATAAATGTCCTTGGTTAGATGAAAGGCCTAGCACAAAATATAAAATTCCACCTTTGACCTGCTGGAGCAGAGAATAACAAGATTTTGACATTCTTAGTCCTGAGAACTATACCTCCCTCAATAATGTCTAAGCTCATATTTACACTTTGGTCATTCAGAATGAGGTGTCCTTTCATGTCAACCTTCCTATCCACTAAAAATTTATATTTATTTTTAAATAAACTGCTTTCTGAGCACAAACTTTATAAAATACAGGGAAAGGGAAAAATTGGAGATAGAACAGTAAAAGTCTAAACTCACAGCATTCCCAGCATAGCAGAGACAAGAGGGGCCATGATTAAACTATGAGCTATTGAACACGCCTACGGAGTAGAGATAGGGAGGGCCAGGAACAGATGATGCTTCTGTAAAAATGGGACGAACTATAACAACAAACATAACATTAATGTTGTAATTTCTTTTTTTACATCACCTTCATTTCCAAATATTCCTATCCTGTTCTCATCCTATCCTTATATAATATAATGATAGGGCAAGGGAGAGAGAGAGGGAAGAAGAGGAGGAGCAGGAGGAGGAGGAAGAGGAAGGTTGTGGTCAATAGCCAGACAAAGATGGAGATTAGAAGACAGAAAAAGAGAAATGGAGATAGAAAGAGACAAAGGATTGGAGACAAAGACAGAAAGGAACTGAAAGAGTCAGAGACACAGAGACAGTGGGGAAAAATGAAAAAAATTCATCAAAATTGTCACATTAACCAAGATTGACAGTAGAGATACATTCTGCACCCGTGGTGAAACCTCTAAAGAATGAAGTAGGGTGCTTTTCACATCTTTTTTCAGAGCCAAGGTTGATGATCATTATTGCCTAATGTTGAGTTTCAACAGTCACTTAGCCAATAGCCCTAGTGTTATTTTCCCTTCAGACTTCCTTGGATTATTAAAACAACAAATAGGTATAGAAACTCCATTCTGATCTCTGAATTCCTATATCCACATAACACTTTGCCCCCTTGCAGTCTGAAATTCCCTTAACACTGTTGCTCACATTCAACTTACCCTCTGTTTACACTTTGACTTTAGACTTTGACTTTACATTTAGACTTTGTCCACCTTTCCCCATGAATGGTATTACCTTCAAGAGTGGCAAATGCCCTGCCTAATGAGAAATGTCTATTCTCCATGGGTGATCCATCAATTGATCCACGAGCATTTAACTGGTGCCAACTATATGCCAGTCATTTCCAGAAACACTTCTAAAAAATTTGCAATGTCCAGGAGAAATAAGATGCTGCTTCAGGCCATTAGACTCCTAACTTCCCCTGTGTTTGATGAATGAATTTTTTAAAAGAGGGGGAGAGGAGAGAAAGGAAGGGGAAAAAAAAATCCCTTTCTCAAGCAATTTGATTATTAGGTCACTTCAAGAGAAGCAATTTGAGAAAACAGCTAATGCCTCTGGGGAAAGTAAAATAATAACAAGAACCACTAAAATAGTACCTTTCCTCTTCAAAGCACTTTATAAACATGAAATAATTAGGCCAATTAAAACTCAGGAAGGGAGTCTATTTAGACACAATTTCCTTCCATACAAAGTACTTCTGCCATGTCTCTTTCACCTCATTTTTATTACAAAAAATGCTCATGGGAGGATAAGCTGGCCACAAATTACTCCCATCTCTAAAAATGCTTAAGGATCTTGACCTCCTGGCTGTTAATCAACAAAGAGGAGCCCCTCACTTCTTCTTCCGAGTTATTTGTAGACACAAATTCTGTCTTATTCTTGCTATGCAAACTTTTGCTTAAGCTGATGATGCTTCTAAGGCACCTTTACTGATTCTGCATAAAGAAACACAAACCTCCCCCTCCCTGCTGAGAACTGAATATAAAGATTATGCTTAGAAATATACAGAGAAATGCACAATGCCAGATTTGTCAGTTTGGTTCCATGGCCAGGAGAAAGGGGAAAGAGAGAAGGAAATATGTCACCAGGTAGCTTTGCATTGCAATTGATGATTCTTGCTAAGTCTAAGTTCAGTGGTTCTTGTGCTTCTGGAGAACAAATTCTATCAGCCCTCTTATTATCATGACCCTTGTAGAAGCCTCAATTGGACCATTCTGGCACAACTAATCTAATAGCTATGTCTCCTCACGCATTGAAAATTTGTATGAAGAAAGCCCCGTGGTTTATCCTAAACAGGTCCCAAATTTGGAGGCAACCAAAAAGTCCAGGGTAGGCATATTACAACAATATATGGTACATGACAATGTAATATCGGTGACTACAGAATTGGGGGATCAGACAGCTGAAACTTCAGATAGATAGATAGATAGATAGATAGATAGATAGATAGAAAGAAAGAAAGATAGATAGATAGATAGATAGATAGATAGATAGATAGATAGATAGACAGACAGACAGATAGATAGATAGATAGATAGATAGACAGATAGATGACAGATAGATAGATAGACAGATAATCTAAACCTTTTTTAAACACTACAGACATTGTGCTAAGCCTTATGAATGAATGAATAAAAAAAACCAAACATATGCATACATATGTTTGTTATGGGTGTGTGTTTGTGTGTGTGTGTGTGTGCATGCGTGTGTGTATGCAAGAAGGAACACAGTACCTATGCTAAAGGAGTTTGAATTCTAATGGGGTAAGATAATATAAAAAATGAACCTGGAGGGGAGATAGCACCAGTGTGTTTGCAAGATTTTAAAAGTCTGAAATCAATAGCAGAGATAACAGCTGATTCAGGAGAAAAGAGATCATAGCTCAACATTTCCCCTAATGGAAGTTACAAGTTGGAACTCAACAATCAGAAGACGAGTCTGTAGAGGTGGGAGTATCTGTGGGGTGGAGGTGTAAAACTCCAGATAGGACTGGAGCCAGGAGCTAAGCCAGGGAAGCAGTGTACTTCTTCCTAACAGATTAAATTAACCAGAGGGCTAAGTGATCAAGGTAGATCTGGCATCCAACTGGTTCAGATACAAAGATATAAAGTCTTCTCTCCATCCTCTGTAGTATCTTGAGGTCTTTTCCTCCATTAACTTCTCACTCATTGTGCGGTAGGTCAAATATACTTATTTCAGAGAATGAATGAATGCTATCTGGAATGATAGTGAAGTGAACTAGAACAGTGAGGAGAGGGGAGGAGCACTGCTGGTCAGATGATTTCTAGTTATTGCTATGAGATAAAAGTAGTTTGGGATAACAAAGAAAGGATGTCTTAAGTACATGTCAAATTGGTTGCACATAGTTGGAACTTGCCTGCATAGAAATGACTCCCAAGTGTTGGGAGCTGGGGAAACAGCATTGAGATTCATAAGGAAAGATGTAATACAGAGTTAGGGAAGAGATCCAGAAGAAGCTAACAGGGAGCTGTCCCTTAGAGCACAATCAGTAGGCCAAGGTTTGTACACGACATAGGGAAACATTCATCATAGTGACAGGTTCTGTCTGCTCTGCCTAATCTTATAGTTAGACTTCATGGGTTTCCTTTAAGGTAAGTGACATCCTCTCATGGCTAAACAATGTTTAGAACTGCCCTTTCGCTAGTTGATCTTCAAGGCTGCCTAAAGTTGGGATCATGGAGTGTGGTCCTAACAAGGGAGAACTTGGTTAGACTCCTGACTCTACCACCTATTAGGCCTGTGACCTTCTACAAGTCATTGACCTCAGTTTTCTCATCTATAAAGTGGAGATGGAAATACTTATGAACCTCATGACTGGCTTGTTCTCAGGAGAAAATGGAGCAACATGCCTATGGCATTGTTATGAGAATCTGAAGATCTTCCTTGCCCCTAGGCCCTTTGGTGGGGTGGCTGTGTGACTTTGAGAACCTTCCCTGATTTGAAAGTATACTCTGCCCCTTAATAGGCTGTATGTGGTCACATGGAGCCTGTGGTGCCAGGCTTGTTTTTTGGGATTGTCCATGCCTTGTAGCTTTGTGATTGGGCAGTGGGTCAAGAGGGCTGTGACATTCTCCAAGCCAGGAGAAGGCTATATATACACCCTAATGTGAGGTTTATGTTTGGGGCTCACTCTGAGAAGAGTTGTGTGATTTGGCCAGAGGAGACTCTGGGAAGCTGTTCAGCCCCCCAGCTTTGAAAAACCCAGGTGTTGATGCTTCCCTCTCTGGTAACTGCATAGGTAATTGATGTAATGGTCAGAAGCTGGAAGCTGTCTGCTGATCTGTTTTTTCTGTTTGTTTGTAACTTGTGTTTGTAACTTGTATTTGCATTCTCTGAACTTCAGGATGCTGACTTTTTTCCCCTAAACTAGGTAAATGATATTTGTTTGATTGATTAAAGTGAGATTGTAACCCATTTTGAGTTGCTTTCCTTTAGAACAACAGATCTAAAAACCTGTGCTAGCAGCCACCCTGGGTATGCTAGGGTGCTTGCTGATACAGACATTCTTTATAAATGTTCTACAATGCTATTGAAAGACCGGGCTTTTCCATATTTTCATTTTTCAAATGACTGTGATAAAATACAGAAAGGTGTAGTTGAACCAACAAGTGGAAGTTACACAAAAACAGTTCAACATAAGGAAGGATTTTGTTACAAATAAACTGCACAAAGACCAAAATCATGAAAAGAAAATTATCATATAGAACATTTATATGTGTGTGTGTGTGTGTGTGTGTGTGTGTGTGTGTGTGTGGTAGCAAAGAACTGGACCAACATGCCCATCCATTGAAGAAATGATGGAACAAATTTTGGTGCATGAATCTAAGAGAAGAAATGATGAATTTGAAGAATTAGAAGAATATGGAAAGATATGAACTAATAGAGAATGATGTTTACAAATCCAGTTAAAAAGCATTACCATAATGTATACAGAAATAAGAAAAACAATATTAGACAAAAGAGAACTGAATTTTGGGTGATGCCAAGAACAAAATTTGGTTGCAGACAGCAGTTAACAACTAGCTCATCTCTTCTACAGCAGTATGGAACTCTCTGGTTATAGAATAGTGGGTACACAATCAGACAAGGTGGGTGTGGAGGTTTGATTTGCTAAATGGCTTTTCTTCTGTTTCATTTCTTTGTTACTAGGGCATAGCTCACAATAGGATCTATTTGGAAATGAAGGTGATTTAAAAGCAAAAGCCATTAAAAATATGAATAGTGATGAAACAATTAAATGTAGACAAATCTTAAAGAGTCAGCTTCTAAAAATAATGAGTTCTCCACTCTTAATGATTTTCAAGCAAAGGCTCAGTGACCACTGTTTATGTTTCTGCAGAGTAGCTTCATGATTCAGGTTGTAGTAACTGAGCTTTATGGCTAAGCTTATAGGATTCTATTTATTTGCCAAAAAGGGCTTCAACTGCATACATTTTATGCAAATCTCCCAATGGAAGAGAAAACTTTTCAAGAAAAGAAGAGCTCCAAATTCAAGATAGAAAACTCTCTGTTCCCTTGGAGAATGTCAGTAAAAGTTTTAGGCACATGGAACTGCCTGTCACCAGGTTTAGTCTGTCTAACAGCTCATTTATAGGCTTTCCACACTCTAATTAAAATAGCACAGTGATCTGGGAAATTGTTGAGAAATGCTGTCAATATTATTGATTGTGTTTGCAATGCCAACCTATCTCAGGGAGTCTTCAATGACAACCGAGAGTTTCATGCACAAAGGATGGGAGAGAGCCAGAGTGGACTGTCACTAGAGGCTAATGGCAAGACCATTAAACCCACCCAGGGTGGTGAGTGAAAAAGAAAAAAGAAAATCAAAATCAAAACACAAACATGCTCTAAGCAGCAGAATTAGTGGAGTATTGAGCTGAAATTCTATACCCTTGGACACATATCTCAGGAGGAGCTCACTTTCCCTTTGTTAATTGGAAAGGAAATAACTCATATCTGAAAGAATCATAGAAGCAGAAGCTAATAAACCCAGGGCAAGAGGGGACCTCAAAAGCGTTTTAGTCCAACCCTAACATTTTACAGATTTGGAGACTGAGACCCAGGGTTCTTGAGTGATTTACCCAAAGTTACATGAAGGCAGAAAAGGAATCCAAGTCATCTGACATTTACCCAATAATCTTTCTATTGTATCACAAGTTCCTTATTTTAATTCCATCTGCGATGCCCACAACAAAGTAGGCATCACAAGAGGAATAGCACTTCAGAGTGAATGTGATGGTTTCCTAGACATCAGAAGGCATGCTGAAAGTTAGAATAATAGTAATAATGATTATTTTGATAATAATTATAATAACAGTGAGAGCAAGAATAAACATATCTAGAGATAGCAATTGAAAGTTTGCTAAAACTTTGTCAAACTCTGATAATGAATCTCTCAAAACATAGTGATTTTGGCATCATCAATTAACTTATAGAGGTTGAATGAGAATTCCACTGAGGAGAAACTCATTGCATTCTGAAACAATCCATTTTATTTTATATTGATGATGGCTGAAGTCCATTGATATTTAGCTCAAGGCCATGTAGTTGATTCTTAAACGGAGGTTTGGACAACTCAGATCAGTTATCTCTTTATCTTGCTCTGTGCTGGGAATTCTCTGATTGACTTCTCTATCGTCCCTGGAAGCTCATTATGGGGATAAAGTCATCATCCTGGTAGATGTCATCAACCTTGAAACTCCCATCATTACCCTCTATTTTCTTCTCTCTTTGGAGGATGGAGATATGAACTTCCAATCTCCATTTAAGGAGAGACCTCAGTTCAGGCATCTCATTTCTTTCTTGTCTACACTACCTTGGTACAACTCTGAGTTCTCTATAATACTCTTGCATGGTGCAACTCCACCCCCCCCCAATATTCTTAATTAATTATTTAAATTTTAATTTATGGGAAAAACAGTTACATAACATAGCATAATAAGACAATGACCGCACACGAAGCTGAAATCTATTTTGTACAATTTGTTATTCCTTTTAAATATATAAAAAGTTACATGAATTTTTTTCTTCCCTCCTCTCTCCTGCCCTAGAGATGGCTACCATTAGACACAAATAGGTGTGTGTGTATGTACATATGTATGTACGTATGTATGTGTGTATATATGTGTATATGTATGTATGTGTGTATGTGCGTGTATTCAATACATACTTCTATTGATCAGTTGTTTCTGGGAAAATTCCAAAGACTAAATTAAAAAGTTATTATTATAATTTTAGTAAAGTAGAAGGATATAAAGTAAATTCACATAATTTGTCAGCATTTCTATGTACCATCACTGTTTTTCAGCTTCCTTTTGTTTTTTGTGTCCTTTCATTGGACTGTAAGCTCCCTGAAGGAGGGAGCTATTTTCTTTTTTCCAAAATGTAAATCCCCAGTCTCAAGCACATAGTAGATACTTAATAAATGGTTACTGACTATGTGACTTCTCCCTCAGAATTTCAGAGCTGAAAGGAAAGTCCTCTAATTACAGTCCTCTCATTTTACAAATGAGGAAACTGAGTCATAGAGTGTTTACATGGAAAAAAAAAACTGAATAACTTGGAGTCAAGTAATCATTTTACCATGCAATGCTGAAGTTCTCCTAACCTCCATCAATCTTTCTACTCATTGATATTGTAATTAAATAAAAGAGATGAAGCTGACATTTGGGGAACTCATATTTATCTTTGATAGTAAAAAAAAAAAATGATGCTTGCATTGAAATTTTCTCCTTGGTGGGAACTGAGTGGCCCCATGCTTGAGAAGCTGATGGAAAGGGCAATTTATTTAATATTATCTCTCAGCCAGATGTCCTGGGGATCCAATTAGATAAGATGTGTAAAAAGCAGTTGCTTAGCTTAGAGCATTGTTAGAAGCACAAGATTGTAGGATTTCAGACTTGGAACAAATTTCCGACTCCAACCCATACCTAAAGAAGAATGCCCTCTATAGGATACCTACTGAAGGGGCGTTCAGACTTGTTTGAAGACCTCCCGTGCAGTGGAGCTCATGACAATTGAGATGGCCTTTTGTGCTTTGGGACAGCTTCCTCAGAGCAAGTCTAAACTTTCTTCTTTTCAATTTCCACCTAGCATCCCTTCTACTCTCTGGGACCAATATCACAAATCCCTTTTTCCTCTGAGAGTCTTTCAAATATGTGGAGTCAGCTGTCATGAACTTTCTTCCCCTTCTACTAATTCTCCTCTTGAAAGGCAGCTTATTAGAGTAGTTTGGGCACTGGATTTGAAGAAAAGAAGATGTAAGTTCCTTTCTCACCTCAGCAGCTTACAAACCATATCGTTACGTTGGACAAATCACTTAAGTGCTTTATGCCTAAGTTTCCTGATTTGTAAAATGAGGAAGTTGGTCTTGTTGACCTCTAATATTTGTTCTGGCTTGAGATCTCCAGTGCTTTCACCTGTAAATTAATTTGGCAGGATATACTTGAAGCCATACGCTCCTGTGGCTGTCCTGTGCTGTGGCTCAGGTTAGCAATGCCCTTCCCACATATACTAAGATAATGTTCCCCAAGAATGGCTCTGGGCAAGTTATACCCCAACTCAATAAATTCAAGCAGCTCCCTACTGCTGTAAGGATAAAACCCAAACTCCTCTATTTGGCATTCAAAGTCTTTGTAACCTGACCCTAAGCTGCCTTTCCAGCCCTATTATATACATCACTCCTATATTGGAATACTGCTGTTCAGTGAAATGGATCTTCTTTTTTTTCTGTCTCCATATATTCCACACCCTCCCAGAGGCAACACTGGCTGCCTTCCATCCCTAGAATTCACTTTCTCACCCTCTTAGATCTCTTGTCTCTTTTGTTACTCAGACTATGTGTCACTTTCTACATGAAACCATTCCTGACCTTCTTAGCTCTTAGTGTCCTCCCTCCCCAAATTATCCTTTATGCATTTTCTATGTATTCTGAATATGATTATTTCTTTTCTCTCATCTCTTTGCCATGTCTTCATTATCTTTCTCAGGTGCTAATGACTTATAAGAAGTAAAGGGTAAATTCTAGAAAGCCTGGAAAATTTAAAGGCTAGCTATTATTATTTCAGAGACAATTTAATCTTCATGATTCAACTAATATTATTTCTCAATGATGCATTTGGTGCTTCCTTCTACAGAACATAAGCTCCTGGAGGGCAAAGGCTGTTTCATGTTTCTTTTCATACTCCTTGTACCTATCATGTTGCCAGCCACGTTAGACATTTTAAAAATCTTTATAAATTGTGATTGTGTGATTGATTATTAACTATGACTCATTTTTAAATTATAGTATAACAATCTAAGGTACGATGGAGAGATCCCTGGACTTGGAACTGGAGCCTGGGTATGTGTCCAAGCTCTTGCCCTTTTGACTTCTCTGTGTGTAATCAGCATCCAGTCACTTAATTCAATCAATCCTTGAAGGCAGCTACTCTTCCATTTTCTCTTTGTATCTTTTAAGTCTAATACCTTTCTTGGCACATAACAGCCAATAAATGTGTGTTGATTGATTGATAGACCACTAGGAGTTTCAATTTATTTCATAAAAAGCTGATATTTGTATCATCTATTTTGTGGGCTTGTAACTGTGAGGAAAGGGTTCTGCAAACTGTAAAATATGACAGAAATATCATTTATTGATTCATTTGAAGCTTTAGCATCCACTGAAATTATGGTGATGATGATAAGTCAATAAACACTTGTTAAACATCTAAACTGGGGATACAATGAAAGTAAAAAGACAGTCCTATAACACTACTACCACTACCACTACCACTATTACTCCTCCTCCTCCTCCTCCTACTACTACTGCTACTACCGTTACTACTACTACTACTACTACTACTGCTACTACTACTACTACTACTACCACTACTACTACTACCACTATTACTACTACTACTACCACTACTACTACTACTACTACTGCTACTACTACTACTACTATTACTACTACTACTACTATTACTACTACTACTACCATTGCTACTACTACTACTACCACCATTACTACTACTACTACTGCTACTACTATTCTTACTACTCCTACTCCTACTAGTATTAATGCTACTTCTATTACTAATAATGCTACTTTTTCTTCTACTGCTACTACTTCTATTACTATGACTGCCACTGCTAGGCATTTATACAAGTCCTTAAGATTTCAAAGTACTTTACACATGTGAATCTCATTTGATCCTTATACCTTGCATGTGAGGTGATTATTTTTATCCCCATTTTACAGACAAAGCTAAGAGAGATCACTTGTCCAGGGTCACACAGCTAGTAAGAGATGTAGAATCTGAACACGGGTATTACTCTAAATCTAGTCCTCTTTTCATTATGTCTCACTATCATGGTTGTCTCCATTTTACATGCCAATAACAGTACATGCAAAGATCACGCCATAGGATTTCCACCCCAGTAGACCTCTATTCCGCCCCTGATCATTTGGCTTACTGATATACTGTGACACAATCACATTTGCCACAACTGTTGAAGCTACTATTGTTGGTAACCCAGTAGCTTGAATTGATTGGGCAGAAACTAAGAAAACAGCAATTTGATGGTGAGACTGGAGGTCTGTGTCTTCTTGCTTAGAGATATTTTGCCTAAATACTCCCCTAACATTTTCCCTTTCAACCTGCTCAGAATAATTACAGCTCCAAATGCTGGCTACGGTTCAGCCAAGTGAAGGCTGGGTGGCTCCAGTAAAACGATCTTATCAATTTGACATTCTAGGTAATGCCTTGTGCAAAATGCCAAGTGAGATTTCTGGAGGGGAGAGAGAAATGCCTCTTTTCTTCTTCCACATACAAAGTTTATGCAGATCAAAAAGATATTGCATAGCTGCCATTTGTTTGAGCAGATTCAGATGGCTGCAATAATCCTAGAATCCTTAATCAGTCATGACTCTCTTCTTGATGATGGAGAGAATTAATTATGGATGTAGAATCCCATCACTGTGGATCTGGGAAAGAGAAGTGACTTACACTGATGTAGCATGGCTATGCTTTAATTAAAGGGGGGGGGGGCGAGTCAGATCTTATAGGGTAGGGAGGAGTTTAAGAGGGATAAAGTGGGTGCTTACCAGGATTTAACATGGAGCCATGGAAAGTGATAAAGGTTTGGAGGCAGTAAATACATTAGGGTTTAATTTCTGCTCTGCCACTTGGTACCTGGGTGGCCTTGGATAAGTCACATAACAAATAAATAATAAATAAGTCACAAAGCTAATAAATAAGCCCAGCAGGCTGCATGCTATAGTGGAAAGAGAGGTAAACCTGAACTCAGAAGTCCTGGGTTTACATCCCCAGTCTCCACTTGCTCTTTCAGTAACCTCACGTATGTTGGGTCTCAATAGCCTTATAGAAAAAAAGTTGTTCAGTCATTTCCAACTCTTCATGACACCATTTAGAGTTTTCCTCATGAAGATACTAAATTGGTTTGCCATTTCCTTCTCTAGCTCATTTTACAGATGAGGAACTAAGGCAGACATAGTTAAGTGACTTACCCAGGGTCACAAAGACAATAAGAGTCTGAGTCCAGATTTCAACTCAGGGAGATGAGTCTTCCTGACTCCAGGTCCAGCACTCTAGCCACTGAGACACCTAGCTACCCACAGAGTAAAAAGTATTTAACTCTAAAATCCTTGATAGCTTTAGTTGTATGATGCTATGATGGTATTTTCATTTCAAGTCCCTAGCTCTCTCATCTACACACTGAGGATACTGGATGAGATGACCTCTGAGGTCCCTTTAAGGACTAAAGATTATAATCCTAGGTCATTTCAATCTTTTTGAGTCTCAGATTCCTCATCTGCAAAATTAAGATGATGGACTAAATGATCTCCAAGGCAGATTTTGGCTCTAACCATCTGATCATATAAAGGCTATCTCAAGACAGGGACTTACTACCTTTCTTTCGTAGGGTGTGTGTGTGTGTGTGTGTGTGTGTGTGTGTGTGTGTGTGTGTGTGTGTGTGTGTGTGTGTGCATTGTTCATAGAAACATATGTACTTATAACCATATATAAGCAGCCTTTCTGCTCCTCTCACAAGAACTCTATCTCCTGACTTTGTGAATGTTCATTGACTGTCCCCTATGCCTAAATTTCTCTTCCTTCTCATCCCTGCCTACTGGCTTTCCTGGCTTCTTTGAGTGTCAGCTAAAATGGCACCTTTTGCAAAAGCCCTTCGCTGATATTCTTTAATAATAGTGTATTCTTTAATAATAGCGCCTTTCCCCTGAGGCCATCTCCAAAATATCTAGTTTGTATATAATTGTTTCATGTTGTCTCCCTAATTAAACTGTGAGATCCTTTGGGTATCTTTTCCCCTTTATAGGCTCAGTACTTAGCACAAATCTTCACACACTGTGGGTACTCAATCAATGCTTTTGCACTTGACTTGCCACACAGGAAGAATTTCAGATCAGAGAGCCACAGGTGGACATAAGTCATTTGGATACTGAGAAGAAGAAAATGTAATTAATATTGAGGAATAGAGGCAGTATGAGCATGAGATGGGGAATCATGCATTCTTATCTGACTCTACCACTTTTTATCTACTTGATGTTGAGTAAGTTATTGCAACACAATGGCCTTGTTTTCCCGAATGCAAAATATATTAAAAATATGAGACAAGGCACCTTGTAAATCGAAGAATTGTCTAAATAGGAAGCTATCATTGGGCCAGATGCCAATAAAAAGGGAATCTTCAATTTAAGCAGATCATTTGTGGAATATACTAGCCTTACATGAGGAGTTCTTCTATATAAGGGGCAGCTAGGTAAGGCAATGGATAGGACCTCGGGACTGGAGTCAAGAAGACACCAGTTCAAATGCAGCCTCAAACACAATCTGTGTGACCTTGAGCCAATCACTTAATCTTGTTTGCATCAGTTTCCTCATCTGTAAAATGAGATGGAAAAGGAAATGGCAAACCACTTCAGTACCTTTGTCGAGAAAACTGCAAATGGGGTTATGAAGCATCAGATATGACCGGAATGGCTGAACAGAAGGAACATATAAGCTCACTTAATGCAGGAGGTATAGGACAAGGCTTTTTTACAGTGGTGTGTTGAAGAAAGATAGGGAGCATTACAACCCCTGAAAAAAAATCCAAAATACATCATCTTCACACCTTATCACAGTTTCTGAAATCCACTCATTAGACATCCTTTACTTGTATTCTTGAAAGTGTTTGGTCATTAAGAGCTCACTGGGATGATACTTAAACCACCACAAGCCACAACTTTTAGAAGATTACTTTATCTTATTCATTTCCACCGAAGACACTGAACTGAGGCCAACAATCTGGAGAAACCAGAACTCATAGATACAGGAGTCAGCCACTGAGGATTGGAGGAGTCAGGGTATCCAGCAGTGGGGCACAGGATATCAAAAGAAAAATGGGGAAAGGGGGCAAAGGAAATTTTACCCAGGGCTGACTCTGCTCAAATAGAAGTTTTATTTGTTTCCCTGGGTGAGGACAATTTTAGACAAGTTAATGGATGAATCACTGCTCTGGGATATATCCAAGCACTTGTGTCCTCCTGGCAAAGTAGAGAGGTGTTTTGAGACTTATACTAAGTACAAACCTTTGGGTGCAAATGAGTTACAAAACCCCACTGTCTAATTTTGGACACAAAAGTCTTACTGAGAAGGCTCATAAGGCATTTTCCCCATCAAACAGCTCTTCTAGAACAAGATTTTGATGAAATAATTACAGATGAATCAGGAGGATTAAATTGTCCTTGAAATAATAACAATACTTAGCATTTTTACTTTCAGTGTTTTACAAATCACTAATTACTTAATCTTCAGCACTAACACCTGAGGAACAAAATCTTCTCATAGCTAATATTTGGGGATGCTGACATCCAAAGAGGGTGAGTGGCTTTTCAAGGTCAGTTAGAGAAGTTAGTATTACATGTCACTGACAGCAGTGAGTGGGGTATGGAGGTATAGGAGGAGGGTTTTGTTTTGTTTTGTTTTGGTTTTGTTTTATTTATTTCTTTTTTATTAAAATGAATTTTACTGCTCTTTTGAAAAAAATGTGGTGTCCTGAAGTATAGAAAGAGTATGGGACTATGAGACCTGCATTTGATTGACATTTGGTAGCTGAGTGAACTTGGGAAAGTCACATACCTTCTCTGAGCCTTAGATTCCTTTCCTGAAAATAATAGCATTCAATTAAATAAGATCTCTTTTAGCATTAATATTAATTTTGAAGTCTAGAACCTATGATTATTAGGCAATTATTATACTCTATCCCAGAAGAAATATAGTTCTAGAATGTAAACAAAATTATGTGGGCCATATGACCAGACACAATGAGAAACTCCAAAATGAAACATATTATGAAAGAAAGTCAGTACAGTGGTACCCCTTGCCACTGTTTATTTTCAGTAGAGCTAGGCAATGGAACTCTGATTTCCCAGGTACATAGAATGTCCAGATGAGAAACTGCCTTTACCACTACAAGTTGGGCCCGTTCCTAAAAATTAACAATCTATGAGAATTTGCTCGGGTACTTATAGAACGGTTAAGTGATTTGTCCTGGGTCTTATAGCTATTGTGTAAAGTATGTATCAAAGATGAGACTTGAACACATATCTTTCTGGCTTCAAGGTTTTATGAATATATATGATAAATATATAATCTATATGAATAATGCAATTAAAAGTACATTTTTTAAACTGGAACCATGATATCATTAATGGGCATGCCCAAGTGGAAGAAATCTTTCTACCGATGTTGACTGCCACTTGCAATGAAGCTTAGAATCTTGTAGATTTGCTTGGTGAAGTGAGATATTTACTGATTTCTTATTTATTCATTAAAGTTGGCTTTTAAGAATATATAACAAGTCACAAATTTTTTATTCTGGTTTGTTTTGTTTCATTTGTTTTTGGGGGCAGGTTATATCTCTTTGATTGTAATAAAACTTCATTTCTTTTTAAATATTGTAAAATTTAGATACCTTACCAACTTGGCCTGATCTTCTCCCAACTGTCCTCAAGAGGCAGAGTAGTGTAAAGAGCTCAGTATCTTGGATCACAGCCCCTTCCTCAAATGACTCTGCTACCTGTTAGGGGCTTGTGTGATCTTAGGCAGGTTGCTAAACTTCTCTTGATCTCTATTTCCCATTCTGTAAAATGAATGTATTTGAAGGCACTAATGGTCATTCTGGTTGTCCATTGCTGAAGATCATAAATTTAGATCTCGAAAGGACTTTAGAGGTTTTCTTGTTCAACTACCTCATTTCATACATAAAAACAATTTGAAGTCCAGAAAGCTCCCATCACTTCTCCAATGTGATACATGTAATAAACAACATGATCTTACTGAGGTTTTCCTGTATTAACACATTACATAGCAACACTGACACAACCATGGGCAGCACTGTCTAAAAGAATGAGTGAACAGGAGCTAGGAGTCAGAAGACTTGTGGAATCCTGAATTCTGCCACTCAATAGTTCTGTGACCTCGGACAGGTCCCAGGGTTATTGTAAAGACGAAATGAGCTGTGTGCTAAGTGTTTTGCAACCGTAAAGCACTTTATTCAGGCTAACTATTCTCTTCTACTAGACTACAAACATTTAAAGATTCCAAATCTGGTTTTAATGAATGCAGCAGGGAATGAGTTAGGCCTTCTCAAGTTTTCTGAGATTTGAACTTTCTCACTTTATGCTACTCTGGAAAAAAGGGGGGTATGGAGGAATAATATATAAACAATAATAAACAATAAAAAGTCTGTCACTCATTGGCAGACTCCACTATAAGGAGCTCCATTGGGCTGACTGGATTTGTATATAACTCATTTTTTACTGCCAAGTGATTCTTACTTTCTCTGTTGTTCTACAGGCCAAATTTTGTTATAATTCATCACCATCATCACCATCACCATCATCACCATCATCATCACCATCATCACCACCACCATCACCATCATCATCATCACCACCACCACCATCATCATTATCATCATCATCACCATTATTGCCACCACCACCATCATCATCATCACCATCATCATCACCATCATCATCACCATCATCATCACCACCATCATCATCATCATCATCACCATCATCATCATCATCATCATCATCATCATCACCAATAAAATTTAAATAGGAAATTTTACTAGATGTTACCAGAAAATATTGACAATCTCCAAGTTAAATGATATTGACAGATAGTTAAGGACTGGACCCTAACTAGGGACTGGATAGCTAGGGACATGATCGGTATAGAGGACTTTCAGATGAAGACATTATTTCCAACAATGCAAATTAGTAACATCTCAGTCATTTACAGTCTTAGAGAGTTGCCTAGAGAAATGAAAATTTGAGTAATTTGCTAAGGATTAGATCAAACAGCAAAGTAGCAGAGTGGATAGAGCAGATAAAGCGAGCACTTGGCCTGTAGTCAAGAAGACCTAAGTTCAAATCCAGTCTCAGACACCTAGACAAGTCACTTCATCCTGTTTGCCTCAGTTTCCTTATCTGGAAAATGAGCTGGAGAAGGAAATGACAGACCACTTGAGTATCTTTGCTGATAAAACCCCAAATGGGGTCACAAAGACTCAGATACAACTAAAATAACTAAATACCTAAAACAGCAAAGGTCACACAGTCACCCTGTGTCCAAGGCAGAATTTGAATTGCAGCTTTTCCCGGCTTCTAGGGACCATCCACCACAATATCACAGTCACTCTCAGAGAGCAAAGAACTTGCAACATATAGAGACCTGACAAATGAAATCAAATGAGATAATAAAAGGCACCTAGGTATAGAGTGCTGGACTTGCAATCAGGAATACCTGAGTTCAAATCTCACCTCTTACCCATACTAACTGTATGAACTTGACTGATAACCTCTTTCTGACTCAATTTCCTTTTCTACAAAACAGTAATAATAGCACCAACTCCCAGGGCTGTTGTATCAAATGAGATAAAATATCTAAATGTGTTTTCCAACCCTTAAAGAATTTTATAAATGCTAGCTAATATTATTTTCATTATACATAAAGCTCTTTGCAAAACTTAAGGGACTAGAGAAATAGAATGTATCATGAAAACAGAAAAAAAAAAAGACACAGGGATCCTGATTTCTGGTGCCAAAGATTCAAGAGGGAAGTAGCTAGAAGGGAGACTGGACCATTGATGGAAAGGGGGAGTTATTCACTGAGATGGTTAGGTCTTGGGTAAAGGAGAAAATCGGATAGCCCTGAGGAGATATAGTCTGACATCTCTGACATTTAGGGGAGGGGGGAAGGTTGATTGTCACTATTTGTGACAATTTCTGATGTCCTCTATTTGTGTACCACTAATCCAGGTTCTTCAACATCTCCCAAGGTCAACATTTTCCCTGACCCTTTTGGCAGTGAGGGCCATGAAGTAGTGGGATGCCAGTTTTAGGACTGCATCCAGAGAATGCTACCTCACTCTGAAATGTCAGCTTTGGGGACAATGTCCCAGTCCTGGTTATAGCCACATAATTAGACTTCACTGCCTGAAGTACCTTCTACTACATACCACAATTAAATGAGGTACCATTTCCCAGAGCTTGGCTAGGCAACAAAATAAGGATGTAAAGCAGTGGGTATGGAGATTCCAGGGCAATTTTACCTTAGCCACCATCTGTTTCTGTTTAAATAACAAATCTAAGGAACACAATGTTCCTATGCGCTGTATAATTGCAATACTGGAAAATACGTTGGAAAATAATTTTCTCCTTTCCCAAAACCAAGGTAAGACCATCTTAAAGGACACTCTTCCAGGAAGCAAGGTTCAAATTCTTTCTATTATTTCACCTTCCCTGGGAAGAATACAGAACCTGGAATCAATTGATTTGGGTCTGAAAGCCTACTTCTGATACTTACTTTATGTGTGACTTTGGATAAGTCACTTCCTCTACATTAGGATGTAATTTTCTAATCTTTAAAATGAGGGGCTTGGATTATATCATAGAATTGAAGATGTAGCTCTGGAGGGGATTGTCAGAGACCATGTGGTTCAACCCATTCATTTAACAGATGAAGAGACTAAGGCCCAGGGAGGTTCAATAATTTGGCCAAGATTACAGAGGTTATAAGAATCAAAGTAAGAATTTGAACACAATTATTCTGATTCTATAGCCAGAGTTATTTTCACTGTACTTCCTTCAAATCATAGATTTTCAGCATAAAAAAATCTATTTAAAATTATCATTTATTATTATCACTCTTATTAGTTTCAACTCAGTCTGCTTTCTTCCAGTGCCTATGAAGCTAGTCAAACTGATTGTGTGTATGTGTGACACCAAGAGGCACCCCCACACATTAAAATTCAGTGTTGACAAGAAGATAGTATCAGGAAAAAAGGGGAGAGAAAAAAGAAAGTTTCCTGAAGTGATATATGAGTTTCCCAGTTTCTTCCCTGAATTGATGGGCCTGCCTCTGTGCATATTAAGTCACATTAGAGCATGGAGCTAATTAAATAATTAGTTGTTTAGTGAACAACTACCTTATGTTTACTTGGGAGAAATCTGCTTTAATGACATGAGGCATTTGGAGTTTGGGGACCATGTTGAAGACACAAATGGGTTTCCACTGTGAAGCTGTGGCTGGACTCCATCCAGAGTGAGTTCACAGAGACACCTAGTGGTGATGTATGGGCACAGCAAAGGGATGCTATTCCTGCTCAGATGTAGCACAGCTGATAACCTTTATTGGGACCTCAGAGGGTTCTAAATTCTTTCCACATCTGGTATCATTTTAACCTCGTATTGAGACGTGGGTGCTATAAGTAGCATTGTCATTCCTACCTTACTGAAGAGGAAACAGTTTGTAATAGATTAACTGTCATGCTGGTGGCCAAAAAATATGGAAATTAAGCTATGGAAACCAGATTTCTGGTCTCTACCCAGGTCTAGCAGGCTTTTCATGAAACTAGAAACCCTTAGAAACAGAGACAGGAGTAGTTTGTTGAGTGTGATTTGAGGAACTTAAAGGATAATCAAGCCTCAAATTCAACTCTCACTGACTTAGTTTTGAAGACATTTCACCATTAGAGCTGCATTTCTTTGACTTGAGACTTCAACAAAGTTATCAGCAAGAATTTTGTACTAGTGAGGCCCCAGACACAGAGATGAGACTAGCAAAAAATGTAGAGAATTAGTGTAGAAGAGGGCTTTCAATCTGCACCCCCCTGACCCTCATGTCTCCAAATGTGGGGACATGCTCTCAAATGTTCTGGTATGGTTAAAGCAGAGAATTGCAGGTGTCAATTTAAAAATGAATACCCCTGAGACAGGTGAGGTATGATTGCACTTGGATTTTCTTTCATATTCCCGACAGTCTAGCCAAACTGGACTTCTTTATAAATGATATGCCTTGTGTAGTCTTTGCATAGATGTCAACCTTGGCCAGAATGCAACTCCTTCACCTCCGGTATCCTAGAATTTCTAGTTTCTTTTCATATTCAGCTAAAGCACCACCTTTGAGAGGAGGCTCCTCCTTGCTGCCCAGATCTCCCCTCCCAGCCAAGTCAGTGGACCAGGAGAAAAGGTATATTAATAGTATAAGGCATTATCAATGACATATTTGTAGTTAATGGCTAAGAAAAGCTTCATTCTGGGCTGAACCTGCCCAATAGGCAGACGAAATGATGTATATAAACAAACAAATTTCATTTTCAGAATCCCTTGTGATGGCAGAACAGAAAGCTCAAATTTCTGGCCTCTTCAGTAATGGATATGGACAATCTGACCTTTCTCTCAAAACTAAAAAAAAAATGAAGAATGATCCTACTTTTTGCCTTTCTTGGTATCCCAAGCACTAAGTACAGATCTTAGAATAGAGTATACACTTAATAAATGCTTCATCTTTCTGGACCCCAGTTTCCTCATCTGTGAAATGGGGCATTTGGACTAGGTAACCTCTGAGGCCCTTTTCATCCCTATGTTATTGTTCCTATGAGCCTGATTTCTGAAATCCCTTATGGATTATGTAAGTTTTTGTGGCATTAGTATTTATTCCTTGGTCTCTAGGCAGAAGCACAACCCAACATGTCAAGGCCTGTGACTCTTCCACATACCTTTAGGGAAGAGAATTACAGTCTTTTTTTCTAGCCAGTGGTAATGTTTCAACACTTTATTATCTGGTGATTCTTTCGAATCCACCAATTTAAAGTTGTCATGTTGCAACTTATTACCATATCTTTTCATTCACTTTAAATTTATATGGACATATTTTCTTCTTATACCACTTTCACTTTTAAATATACCTGTCTTCCCTTCCCAATCCTGTAAGCTATCTCTTATAACAAAGAATTAAAAAAAAGAAGTAGAAAAAAAAAACATTTCAGGAGAGAAACCACTATGTTGACCAAGTCTGACAGTATATGCAATGTCCCAGGCTGTATTCCCTGACTACTGCAAAAAAAAAAAAAGAAAGGAGGGATGTATGATTACATGGCCAGACTTGGAGCCAGAAAGACCAGTTTGAACCGTGCCTCAAACATTAGTAGCTATGTGACCCTGGGCAAGTCACTTAGCTTCTGCCTCAGTTTCCCCATTTGTAAAATATGTGTCACAATAGCGCCAACCTCGGAGGCTTTAGTGAGGCTCCAATGAGACCACAGGTGCAAAAACTTGAAAACACACAATTACATATCAACTCTTCAGAACCAACTTTTAAGTCTTAGAGACCCTTTGAACTACCCTAGATCTTGCTAAGAGTCCTACTTTTTTTTTCTTGTCTTCTTAACATTTTAGAATAGTAAGCTTCTCCTAACTAAAGAAAGAGGAGGATCCCTGAGAAAACTGCATTATACTTTATTTTATAAGAAGAAAAAGAAAGCCCCACTCTCAACCTGGCTCCAGGCTGGATATGCTACCTACATAATACAGAGTCACTGTTTAAGTCTTTTGTTAGAGTAATGCAGATCTAATGATTTAGTCTTGAATAGCCTGACTTCTCAAGGGGAGGAGTACTGGGGGGAAGGGGCAGCCAGCTTCCTTCTTTTCCCAGACTACTTGATATGCATGGCTGGGCAAGCCAAACTTTGCAGCTGAAAAGCAATGTCTTGAGCAAAGCTCCTGGAGGTGTCACTCTGTTTAAGCTCTTTCTGATAAGGTTTCCTGGGTTCTACTGTGTAATGTTTTAGAAGCTAGGGGAATCTGGGTATCTTTTGTTCCAAACCACAGAGGCCAATGGATATTTCCGCCTCACTCTCTCCCCTACCCATTTAATCTTTATGCTGTCCCAAATCCTAGCTCCCTGTCTGGAGGTAGAAGAAGGAGGATGGTGACCAGAGGCCCATTATGGGGGGACTGCAAAAGCCTTATGCTTAGTGAGAGGGAGGGAAGATTTGATTGTGTGGCAGGGCAGTGACTGTGTGCTCCCTGACTATACTTACTAGTGAAATGGTGACATTTTCAAATGATGAATAGGAAGAATGCAGAGAAGCATTTGGATGACTTCTATTTTAATGGTACAAAGTTCAGTTACCAGAATGGGGGGGGGGGGGGGAAGTTAACAAGATAACTACCAGGAAATAAAAAGAAATATAAAGGAAGCAAATAGTAAACAAGTCAGATGCTGCATGATGACAAAATTTGTTGCAAAGAAGATTTGAGCAACAGCTTCTGTCTTTGGGGAAGTGGGGGGAACAATGGATGTAGCACAGAACACACTGCTATTTTTCTCTTCCCTCTTTCCTCTTTCCTCCTCCTCTTTCCCTCCCTCTCTTCTTCTCCCTCCATCAGTCTTTCTGTCTCTCTCTGCTTCTCTACCTCTTTCTCTGTCCATCTGCCTCTTTCTTTTTTTGTTCTCTCCATCCCTCCCCTCCACCCACCTCAATAACTATTGCTGGCTCCTTATTTCCCGTACAATACAAAAATACAAACCCCTTAGTGTGTGGCATTTTAGTTTTTTTACAATCTTGTTTCCTCCTTCGTTGCCAGCCTTATTTAATACTTTCTGCTTCTGAATTCTGAGGTCCCAACAAATTCCTTTCCAAACTTGATGATCAATATCTTATCTTCATGTATTGTCCTCAGTACAAACCATTCCTATATGTCTGGAATATGATCCCTCTCATCCTGTTCCATGCAGAACCCTTGTCTTCTCTGAAGACTCTGCTCAAACTCCAGGAGTTCCAAACATCTGTCTTCAGTCTCTATCAATTGTTCTTGTCTTTCCTCTCTCTTCTCCATGTTCCTTAATGTGGCTTGACCTCAGATGCTGCCTTTGGCTGGAAACCTTCCCTGATCTCCCTGTTTCTTAATATTATTTCTCTTCTCAAATCTTGTATTTACTCATCTGTTTTACAGATTAAATTTTCCCAGGAGAATGTAATCTTCTTGAAGTCAAGGACTGTTTTGGTTTTTGTTATTGTTTTGTTTTTATATCATCTGTGCCTTTTTCATAATAGAAGCTTAGTAAATGTTTGCTTAATTGAATTGGTTTAAAATATTTGTGAAAAGAAAGAATCTCAGGAAGCTTTTACTTCAATCATAAATGAATAGGAAAACATTCTAGACAGTGCTGTGTCAGGTCATCCAAAACCCACTCTTCCGAAGGGGGAAAACTTTCTAGAACAGTGGTTCTCAACCATCCTAAAGTGTGACCCTTTAATACTCATATATGGACATATCTGCATGTGGGTGGACCCACCTGCAGAGGGATAAAGGAGCGGTGTCTTGGTTCCTAAGACCACTGGAAATATGTGTTTTCTGATGGTCTTAGGTGACCTCTGTGATAGGGTCATTTGACCTCCAAAGGGGTTGCGACCCGCAGGTTGAGAAGCACTGTTCTAGGAGCATAGATTTAGAGTCCAGGGTTGGGGTGGGGGGAACCTTAGTGGTAATCAGCTGCAGTCTTCTCACTTTACGGATGAGGAAGGTGAGACATGGCAAGGTTGAATGACTTGTCTAGATTCACATACTTACTAAGCTACCAAGCCAGAGAGAAGATTTGAATACAGATCTGCTTGATTCCAAATCATTATGTAATTTTCTGTGTGTGTGTATGTGTGTGTGTGTGTGTGTGTGTCTCAGACAGACACAGAGAGATCTCTCCACTATATGACCTGCTTCTGTGATTAATAACATTTAACATGACTCACATTTAAGTAGCATTCTAAGGCCATCATCTCATTTGATCCTCACAATAGCTATAGCTATGAGAAGGCACATACTAATTCATATTTCTCCAACTGTGGATTTTCCTTCATGGCTAAAACTGTTCCCCCCTGGGGCAAATTGACTTATAGCACAAAGCTGACTTTACACTTACCAGGACAAGGGTCTTTGGGAAGATGGCTGGGCAGCTTAGGAGGTCTGTGAAGGCTGGATAATGTGCTGGTGCTGGCTTCTCTTGCCAGTCCTAGATACAGAATATTAAAGAAGCTAGGGAAGAGTCTGGACTGTCTGTAATTCTGTCTTTCTGCCTCATTTCAATCTACTGCCAACGTGCCACATTTTTTTTTTAAGTTACAGAAGAATAGTTTCAGTACTGCAATCTACCCAAAATTTGTTTAAAAAAAAAAAAGCAATGCCCCATATTCACTCAACTATTACTAGCAACCCTGTTTTTTTTTTTTCCTTTTCCCCTCTTCACTCTCTGTCTCTGTCTCCCCCTGTCTTCTTCTGACCTTGTATCTCTCCTTCTCCCTGTCTGCCTGTCTGTCACTGTGTGTGTGTGTGTGTGTGTGTGTGTGTGTGTGTGTGTTGGGGAATGTGAAACCAAGGCAGGTGATCACATAATCAGAAATGACTGAACAAATTTTTGCATATATATGAAATTGATTTCTGTTCAGCAACAAACAACAAATTTGATGTAGTTAAAGGAAGATGGAAAAAATTGTCTGAAATAATGGAAAATAAAATAAGTGGAAAGAGTAGAACAATGAACATAATGACTCTAATAATCTCAATGAAAATACTAAGAAAAAGTCAAATTCCAATTTAAAAGGCTGTAATGACCAATCTCAGTGTAGTTTCCTAGAAGCTAGTTAAAGAGCTTAAAGAGCTCAGGGTGGAAGAGGAAGGCAGTGCAAGCAGAATGTGGCATTTGTCTCTACTTGGGGCACTGCCCAACAAGGGTGCAGTCATTAGACTACATTTGGCTTTGCCTTCGCTTGGAGGCAAAATAGATCATGTGCAGATATTTCTCATCTGGTTCCAATCTAATATGCGAGAACTTGGAAGCTTGGCATGGTCTGGCACTGTGTGATGATGGAAAGTCATATAGTTGTCTGCAGTACTGGAACAATCAATGACCAATAAGGTGCTGAGTCAGAATCTAAGCTGAGTACAGTCTTAATAACCACTTTCCCTTCTCCTTAATGAGTGAGGTAAGCCAAAAATCTTTACCTAGCCACTATGCTGCTATGAAAAAATGGTGGCTCTATTTTTAACATATTTTCTTCCCTAATCATAGGCGAGTGTTCTGAAATGGAATTGTCCAGGTAAATATCTTGTGGTATAGGAGATCCTGGTGATCCAGAGATCCTACTGGCTACTAGAGTCTGTAGCCCACTCTGCAGAATTTGTAGTGGCCAATAGAGGAATGGAATGCCAATGGAGGTGATAAGATAGTCACTCAAAGACAGTAACTGCTTCAAGGATCAAAGAGAGGAGTGTTGACTATGGGTTATATAAAGAAATCAATCCTCAGAGTCCAAGAGAGAACTAAATCCAAAAAAAAAAAAATCATGAAGACGACAAAAAAAGGAAGGAATTGCAAGGGAAAGGAGTCTTAAAGTAGTCTTCAGCCATTTGTGTTTTTTATATATGTATTTATCTGCCTACGTTTCTACTTTAACAAAGTAAAAAACAACAACTACAACAAAATACTAATGAAATTCAACTGGTTTACTCAAATTGAGAAATACACTGACAGGGGCTCAGGAACCACGGGATTTCAAAATCTAGCCTCTTAGGGTCACCCTTGGAACCGTGAAGGGGAGACCAACAACTTCTCCTCTGGAAAGAAAGTCCAGCAATCCAATTGGGAGTTGAGGAAATGGACCCAGAGGACATACTACCTGCACATTCTTAGATAAAATCACTGCTAGTTGGTACTTCTTAACTGTTTTCTTTGTCAAAAGAAGTGCTAAATGGTAGGATGCTGGTTCCAGGGGGGGAAACTATTGCATAAAAACAGTGTTTATCAGTAATGCTCTTACAAATGGGATTAAACAGGTCACAGTTTCAGAAGACTTAATTTCCAATTGAAAGTCCCCCTCATAGTGTAGTAAAATTACTAGTGCATTTGGATTCAGAGGTTCATGAGTTTGAATCCTGCTTCTGCTAATTATTTCCTTTGTGAGCCTGGAAAAATCACTTCATTTCTCTGAGGCATTGTGGTCGTGTCTATGAGATGAGAGAATTGTACTAGACTCTCTGAAATGTGCTTCCCACCTTAATATGTTATTACACTCCATTCAAATGAACATTTATTAAACATGCCCTGTCTGTAAGACAAAAGTGCTGGGAATGCAGAGATGAAAGAAACAAATTAGTCCCTTTCTTCTAGGAGTCTGCAATTAATCAGGGATATTATCTATCTATATAGATAGATATATAGATGGTATATACATATATACATACACAGGAATATGTATGTATGTGTATACATATATGTATATCTATCTATCTCAATACTAATGTTTATCTATATATCTATCTATATGTGTATATGTGAACACATATACCATATACATATATATATACCATATATCTGTGTGCATATGCTTAGATATCATACATGATGTGTATATATAGGTGTATGTGCATGTGTGTATATATACTATTCAAAATTATGCTAAAATTATATAAAATATGATAATTGGTTTAAACTCAATGGGAATATCCCACGTAACTTTGTATAATGTGACTACTTCATGGAATTAATATTTTGCATTAATCAGGACTTTACTGTACACAAACAAGACCAAGTTATATGATCCATGCAAATTAGAGATCTGTATAAAGTACAACAAGACTATTTTATCAAGGAGAGGTCAGTTTAATTTGAGAATTCTTTAATGAAGAGGCATCTCTACAGGGCTTTGAATAAAGATAAAGATTTCAACATGAAGAGGAACATTTTTTTGGTTGGGGGGGGGACTCAGAATACAAGGAATTTTCAGTGTAGAAATTTTCTTTTACTGATGTCCACTGATAAATTCCCTAGAATTTATAATCTTATAGAGTTAACTCAGACTCTAAAGTGTGAAGTGATTTGCTCATAGGCACATAGCATGTGTTAGAGACAGGCACTGACCCCAGTCTTCCTGATTCCAAGGCTCATCCTCTGTCCATAACCCCACATTGATCCTCTTTTCTAAATATCTTGGTAGATAACCCCCTCACAACAAATACATTATGGTACAGCAGTCTTGATGGTGTTTTCCCCTCTTTTCCCCCCTCTTTCTAATTGGTCAAATGTGATGAAGAAGGGGAGAGGTGAGAGTGGGTTCTTACTCACTAGTACAATGTATTCAGGTTCCACTATTATTAAAAACACTCAGGAACACAAAGCTATTAATGACATGATCCTATAGACGACCATGATATTTCTCCCGTAAAAGTGGCAATGAATTTCTGCTTCGTTGGCTGATAATATTTTTAAATATTTATATTTTGCAGTGAATGGTTGTGGAATCATTCAGTCAATAACACTGTGTATCCGAAATTTAATAATATTGCATATTCAGTAAATAATACTGCTCAATAAGAGAATCTCTGCAAAGGGAACTTTCAAGCTACAGGCAAACATGATGAGTCCCTGGTCCAAACCTGAGCAAACATTGGGGGCTGAACTGAGTGTCCTGTGGTGGGGGAAGTAGGATTATCTTATCACCAGGAACAAACCACAAGGGCACTAGAGAGTGCCAGGGAGTGAAGAAACCAAGAAGAGAAGTAAAACTACCCAAGGTCACAGAGAAGAAGTACAAGACAAAATATATATGTACTCATTTGCCTCCCCAATTAAAGGGTAAGTTCCTTATGAGTAGGAATGGATTCTTTCTTTGTATTTCTATCCCCAGTACCTCACACTCAGTACAGTGGCTGATACATATTAGATGCTTAAGAAATATGTGTTGAATGAGTGAAAGTCACTAAGTCCACTGGCATGGGGAAACTGAATTTCAGAAGGGAGATGAGACTTACCCACGGTCATAGAGATACTGGGATTCAAATCCAGTTAATTGTATTCAGTAAGCATGGAATAAATTAAATACACATGCAGGTTACAGTGAGAGATGTTGCAGTGTCCATTTGGAGAGAAAGGATTATCCAAATGCCTCAACTAATGGAGTGGTTCCCACTTTATTTTTAGGAAGGGTCAATTTATTTATGCTCACTCTATTGATGTATCATTAGTGGAAAGAGAAAAGACTTTAGAGAAGGAAGGTTTGGGTCTAATCTTGGGCATTGACTTTCAAGTCAGAAGACCTGGGTTCAAATAGTATGTCTATTGTTTTCGACTTCTGTGACTTTGGACAAGTCACTTGACTTTCCCAGACTTTGGTTTCCCCTTCTATAGCATGAAGTGTCTGTACTGGTGTCTGCAGCCTCTGAGGTCTCTTCCAGTTCTAGGCAGATGATACTATGACACTAATTCACTTGACCTTCCTAGAATAGAGTTTCATCATTTATGAAATAAAGAGGGTAGCCTTAGACAGTCTGTGAGCTTTCTTCGACTTCTAAGTCTTTGTTATGGGAATCTAAAGATCTTCCCTGCCCCTAGGCCCTTTGCTAATGTGGCTACGTGACTCTGAGGACCCTTGGATATTTGAAAGTATACTCTGTTCCTTAATAGGCTGAATGTGGTCACATGGAGCCTGT
>CM053592.1:176140052-176153440 GCA_028646515.1 Pseudochirops corinnae
GGGGGAAAGAGGGGGAGAAAATATGTAACTCAAAATCTTGTGGAAATGAATGATGCAAACTCTAATAAAATTAAAAAAAATAAATAAATCTGCTTCTCACACTCTGCTGCATTGCACCCATTGGCCTCCAAGCAGATCGAAGCCAGCGCCAACAGCAGCCAGCATGAAGCCCAGCACAAAACTTGGGGAATTCCTATGTCAGGCCCTAAATCTCTATCTGTGTAGGCTGGCAGCCTCTTAGGCAGGAGTATAAGGAAAACTGCCAGTCACACAGGCCAGGCACAGGGAATCTGCTCTATTCTGGGACTCAGCATGAAGAATGAGGCAGGAGGCTGGGAGGACAGAGGGTACCTCTGCATCACTGAGTACCTTTTGGTGCTTTTAAATTACAAACCCTTTAGTTTGAGCTGTCTTTTCACAGAGCACACCAGCTGGAGGCATCCTCACTGTCTGTCTGGGCTGTATAGCATAAGCAGGGTAAAAATACCTAAGATGGCCTTTCTAGAAAGAAGGGAATCCTAAGGATGAAAAAATTGGCTGCCATTTCCCAATTGCTTTACCAGCTACAAAGATCTCTCCTTCCAGCAACCCCAGTACTGCCCTTTCTATGAGCCACAGTGAAACTTCTCTCTCTTATTCAGTGTCCTCTCACCTACCAATGCACAGTCATTTCTTTATAATTGAAATGTTTGTTTCTTGAGGGAAGAGACTACATTTTTTTTCTTGTTTGTATTTTTCTATATAATCTTGTATTTCATACAATTAAAAAATGCTTTTTGACTAATAAGAACTATCTAAGGTAATAGTTCTTACTTTCTGTGTGTGTGTGTATGTATGTATGTGTGATTGAAACTTTTGGCAATATGGTAAAGCCTATAGACCTCAGAATCATGTTTTTAGATAAATGAAATAAAATATATAGAATTCTAAGGAAACCAATAATATTGCAAAGGATATATATACACACACATGCATAATGGTACCCCTGAATCCATGGACTCTGGGTTAAGAAATTCTTTTATGGCCAGTACTGTTTTTTTTCCCAGATTTTCCATATATTGCCTTGTATTGTTTTCATGTATGCCTTTTCTCTCTATCTAGAGAGCAAATTCCCTGAGTGTCAGAATTGTGTCTTACAGCTCTCTGTATAGTTCATGATCCATTTTTTGTGTTTGGCATAGTACTAGCTATTTAACAAATTTTGGGTAGATGGATGGATGGATATAATTCCAAAATATGTGTGTGTGTGTGTGTGTGTGTGTGTGTGTGTGTGTGTGAGAGAGAGAGAGAGAGAGAGAGAGAGAGAGAGAGAGAGGAAGGATGAGGAAAAGGGGCTGAAATAAGCATGCAAGGCAGAATAGCATCATTGGAGAATGACCTCCATGGTGATGCAGTACAGAAGGGACAAGCAAGTGGGAGGAATCAGGAAGGAAGGAGAGACAGAGGACATTACACATGGCAAGCAGAAAGACATGTCCCATGGAGGTAACAATATAAAGGCCCAGGAGCCTGTGGCAGGCTAGCTCTTTCTAGGGCCTGAGCTTGAGGAATCAGGGATGATTTTCATGTGGGGAGAACATGAAGGCAGGCGGTGGTGCTGACAGTGATGGAAATAGATGAGAATCGGATTTGAGTAGGCAGTGAGACATCCAAAGGCGGATGTCACAGAGACAGGCAGTGACGCATGACAGGTCAAGGTCAAGATGGAGAGATTGGGGGGAGCAGTAGGGAGAGACTTCATGAGCACAGGAGCTCAGGCATGAGTGTTCTCTCTGGAACTGGATCCACATGAGAGCATGTTGTCAGTGAGGCTGTGTCTGAGGCAAGATTGCCTAGCACTTCTGAAACTGAATGTTGGCTACTGAAATAGGAACACAGTGGTTAAGATTTTGAATGTTCCATGTAAAGGCAGGATATGAATGTCAAGATGAATGACCGTGCACAAAAGTTACATTGCAGAAGTAAGCATGGGTTTACAGAGGGAGAGAAAATGAAAAGAAAAAGGCAAAGATGCTCATTTCTGTTAACATTCGGAAGTTCATTGCCACTGGGAGTAGGGAAGAAAAATTAATAAACACATTACATTACACATTACACTTTCATTACATATTCATTCTCATTCTCTCTGTCTCTGTCTCTCACTCTCATTCTCTCTCTCTCTCTCTCTTTCTCACACACTCTCTCTCTCTCTGTGTCTCTCTGTCTCTGTCTCTCTCTCTCTGTCTCTGTCTCTCTCTCTCTTTCTCTTTCCCTCTTTCTCCAATTGTGGATGTATTGGCTTAAGGAGTTCATAAATGGAAGCTTCTTCAACCAATGTAGATTCACAATTTATCTATAACTTGTCACTATATGCAAGAAATGGGACTGGAAACCACATCTTCATGATTTTAACACCAACATTCTATGCACTTTGACATGCTACCTCTCTATTACCAAGACAAATCATTTCTTGTCTCCATTTGTAGTCACTGGTGCCCATAAGTAAATGTAAATGAATACAAGAGAGATCTAGCTTCAAGTCTAACCTCTCACCCCAACTGTCTATGTGATTCTGAGTAAGTCATTTAGTGTTTTAGTGATTCTAACACATTTCTTAGGCAGAGATTAATAACTGTTTTTGTATAATGGATTCCTTTGTCAGTCCAGGAAATCTGCAAGACACTTTTTCAAAATAAGTTTTTAAATAAATAAAATTTAAAAGGAAAACATGGGATTAAAAAGAAAACCAATTATATTGAAAAAATTATCATTTTTTAAGTTCATAGATTCTAGGTTAAGAGACCTGAGGCTGAAAGTTGCAGAGTAGATGCCAATATTCACTGTTAGACAAAATTGCTTCTCCAGGAGTTTCTTACACCAATTAAATCACAGGTCTGATTCCATGCCTCCACTACTACAGTCCCTTCTCCCCCCCCAAAAAAAATCTTTAGGTATTGTATGTAGACATTGTTCCTACCCTTTGGAATCTTGGAGTTTAAGGGAATTGATTCAGATTTGCATATACACATCATAAAGGACATGGAGAACCTGTAATGCAAAATAAATTAAGTGAAACTATTTGATTAGATACAAGAAAGAAGGTAATAAGCCTTTTTTAGGAACAGAGAGGCAATTGGAAATTGGAGTTTTAGACCAGGTGAACTCAGAGGTGATTGGTGCCTGTTTTACTGCTAATTAGGAAGAGTTTCTTAATTTGATCTTGAACAGATTTTCTTGCCTCCAATCAAGTGAGGTGTCTCCACTCACAGAATTTTACATCTGGAAGTGACCTCAATCCCAGGCCCTTTTGATTCTGTGTATGAAAACAAGAGAAGGAAGAGATCAATCAATATTGACTTTGGCAGCTGAGAAAACCTTTAAAAGTATAATAACTAGAATTTACATAGCACTATCAACCTTGAAAAACTATTACAATTATTATTTATTAACACTGTTATTGTCATTATTACTATCCTACTTTAGAAATGAGGAAGGAGAGTATCTGAGAATTTGAGTGATTCCACCTTGGTCACTGAGTTATTAAATATCAGAGGTTGGAATTTAAACTTCGGATTTTTTTTTTTCATTCAGAGGATCTTTGGAGGTCATTATTTCAACCCTTCATTTGGCAGCAGTTCTCAGCCTGTGGGTTGTGACCCCTTTTTGGGTCGAACGACCCTTTCACAGGGGTCACCTAAGACCATTGGAAAACACATATTTCTGATGGTCTTAGGAACCGAGACACCGCTCCTCTATCTGTCTCCAGGTGGGTCCACTCACATGCATATACACCCCCATACAAGTATTAAAGGGTAGCGGCATTAGGAAGGTTGAGAACCACTGATTTAAGGGACAAGAAAATACAAGAACATAGAGTTGCAATTCAAGCATTTCTTTATTGTTTAAGATCACAGGTTCAGAGCTGGATGGGTTTTGAGACCAACCAGTCCAAATCCCATATAGGTGTAGGTAGGTATATGGATACATATTTATGCATGTATTATATGTATGTATGTATATATGCGTGTGTGAGAAAAACAGTATCATATATAAAACTGTGAATATTAGATACTTTATATTTACATATATTTTATGAAAGTCTTTGTAAATAAAAAAAATGATGCAAATGTTCATTCTTTTTTTTTTTTTTCCTTCCTGTCCTAAGGGGTGAGGTAGGGGTGGGCTCCAGGGATATGTTCCTTTATGCTTTATCCCACATGATTATCTAGTATCTGTATCTATATCTATGTCTGTGTGTATAAATTAACATGATATCACCCAACATTTACATCTAATAAATCTATCTATATATAAATTAACATGATAATATCAGCTGTCATTTATATCTAAAGGACACTCAGTTTAATAAATGGAAGTGCCATGATTAGAACTCAAGTCCTGTGACTAATTAAAATACACACTCATTGAATGCAGGACCAATTTCATTTTTCTCTGTTATCTCCAATACCTTATAATAACAGCTAACATTTATATAGTGCTTGAAGGTTTGAAGGTTTGCAAAGGGCTTTTCATATGTTATGTCCTCAAAACACTTTGAGTCACATGCTGTTACAAACTCTATAAATTTATTTCCAATACAAAGGGAACTGAGATACAGAAAGTTTTAGTCACTTGCCCAGGGTCACACAGTTAGTATCTGAGGTCAGATTCAAACTCAGGTCCTCCTGACTCCAAGTCTCATGGTCTATCCCCTGAACCACCCAGCTGTCCAGGTTCCTAATACAGTACCTGGCACAAAGTATGGCCTTAATAAATTCTTTTTGGTTTACTGATTAATTGACTCCAAGTCCTACACTACTTATTACACAATGCTCCCTCTTTAGAAGATTGAGTTCTCTGTTAGGAAAGGTTGGGTGAAGTTTCTCACTGACAAAGCTCAAATCCCTTCACCTCACCTTCACCAAATATTCTATCTAACATATTATAAGAATGACATTTGTGTTGTTCACTTTGCAGGGTTGTTAGGGAGATCAAGAAAGAGAATAGATATGAAGGTCTTTGTAATAAAAACATTATGAGAATGTCAGCTACATTTATATTTTTCGTTGAGACCCATCTCACCTTTTTTGGTTCTTAGCATAACTGGGATGATCAAAGAACACTTTCTTCATTTCCTCCCCATGTATCCTCACAATTCTTCTACTAACTGGATCCTAGTGGTTACCTCACACTTAGGAATTGAGATTCTAACTACAGGGGAGTTGGGAATGAGTCTGCTTATTGAGAGATTCTCCATGTCCTTCGTTTTTCCTCTACTGAATGTTATAAGAAAGGACTTCTAGTCACTTGGTTTTATAGAGAACTACATCCAGCCTCAGATACTCAAATACAAATCCAGTCTCAGGTTATAGATTTACAGACCTGGGCAAGTCACTTAACCTATTTTTGCCTTAATTTCCTTCAGAAGGAGATGGTAAACCAATGCAGTATCTGCCAAGAAAATCCCATAGATTGTATAGTCCAAGGAGTCACAAAGAGTTGGACGTGACTAAATGAGTGAACAACAGCAACACACAATTCAGCATTCTTTCTGCGTTACACCTGATACAATGGAGAGAATGTTGGGTATGGAGATAGGATCTGAGTTTGAATCTCAACTCTGTTGCTTCTTAGTTGTGTATCATTGGGCTTCTCAGTTCTGCTCTCTGAGCACTTCAATTTCATCAAATGTGAAATGAAGTGCTTGGATTAGATGACCACATCATCTTCATCATCCTCCCATACCACTACCATAATGTCGATCACCACAGGAATCCTCACTGATAATGCTACCTACCAAAACTACCATTGTAATAGTTTCTTTGTTTAAATATCATAAATATTTTTATAATCATATTTGACTTAATAATGGTAATAATGGTTTTATATTTACATAAAAGATACAGTGTCAAGAAAATTTGGGTTTGGGTCCTGCCTCTGATACATATATGAGTTTTGTGTTTTGGGGAGCTAAATGGCACAGTGAATGAAGTGCTGGACTCAGATCCAGAAGGACTTATGAGTTCAAATCCTACCAGATACATGACTGCAATATAAGCCTGAGGAAGATACTCAATCTTTGACTATATTGGTTTCCCCATCTGTAAAATTGGAAAAATCATAACAGCTCTCAGTTGCCAGGGTGGTTGTTAGTATAAAATGTAAAGTGTATTCCAAAACTTAAAGCACTATATGAACAAGCTATTATTCCATTTATTATTGTTGTTGATATTTCACCAATAAGCCAAGTATTTCATGAAAATTAAAAAATAAAAATTAAAAAAAAAAACTTGATGACACTGGTAGAAGTAATTTCCTCATGGTGAACAGAATCATCAGCTTGGATACTCATTCCCAGGAGAGCACTTAGGAGCTCTTTAAGTTACTTGGAACATGATCTTCTCCACCATCCTCTGTTACATGTTGCACAAATATTGTTATTCCTATCTTAGAGGGGTGCAAACTGAGAATAACAGAATTTGAGTGACTTACACAAGGTTGCACCTCATACATGGAAGAGTTCAATCCCTGGAATGTTTTTCATTGGGCCCCAAAACCTCTCATAAAGGTCAGACAGTTAAAGATTCCCAGTGGTGGAATCTCTGTATTTTTCAAAAGTCTTTAAATAACCCTCTAAACTTACAACATGAAGACAGCAGACATTTCTGCAAACAACTACAAGACAAGCTGAATTCCTGTGCTGCGATCTGTTCTATAAGGCCTCACACCAAGTTGTAGCTAATGACCTTCAACAAATACGTGATGATTGACTGACTGCACTTAGGAGTAGGATGTTTCACCATGATCCCTACTCAGCCCACAATCTAACATCTGAGTTGTTTCCAAACTCCATACACATGAAGACATATGATTGTAGGCACTTACATCTGTCATCATTTAGGAAATTGGGAGCATAAGTGAGATCACATCTGGAAAAGGCTTTTAAGCATCTCAGGGAAGGAGGTTGATTGAACCATGGTATGTGAAGGAGGCTAATTCATTTCCCCAGGCTTTAGCTTTCCTCTTTCTTCTCTGTTTAGTACTCTGGTCACAAATACCACCTTTATCAGCAAGCAGAAGAATGTGTGTACCAGAATCGTTTTGCATTGGGACTGTGTAAAGATGTCTTATCCCAAAGCAGTCTGAGGAAAGTACTTGGCATACACGCTGAATCTATGGGCACAGTGACACTGTGGATCAAGGAAGCGAAGAGAAATGCACGTGACCAGCCCCCAACTCAAACTCTTAGAGTCATATGATGATGGCACACAACTGTTATTTCATTGTCAGCCTTCATAGTTCCATAAAAATAAAATAAAACATTGGTTTAAAGTCAGAGTTCAATCCTTCCTTCGTCCCTACTCGTATGACCTTATTAAAGTCACTTAAGCTCTTTTGACCACAATTCTTTCTCAATTATAAAATGAGGGAATTGAGGTAGATGATTTTTAAGGTTCCTTCCAGTGTTGCATTTATGAGACTATGATCAAGCCTTTTCAGATAACCCACAAAATTCCCTGGCTTGTGATATATAATTTGTTCCTTGTTCCCTGTACATCTACTTTTTGGATCTTGGTTTTTCTGGGGGTTGGTGGTAAGGTTTGAGGCTGGGGGTGGGGAATAAAATGCAATAAAAAAACAAACAAACAAAACAACCTCACTTCCCTGTCTGCATGGTTTCTGAGTTACTTCCTTTCTTCGAACCTGACTTTTTTCCCCCCCTTCTGAGGAGATGTCTCTTCCTCTGTCCAATTTCCCGTTTAGCTCATCAGCACAAATCAGCTCCCAACCTAACTCATCTGTACACATGTAACAACAAGCTGAAGATCAAGCTAAGTTTGAGTGCCGCCAATTATTTGCGTGTGAATATCATTCTCTCAACACTGACTAATGCACAGTTCAGCATTGGGATACCCATCATATCTGGTTTGTAGTGTCCTGCCATAAGAGATGGTGGATGGCCAGGGGTCAAAGGGCAATGATAGTGTCTTATTTACCTTTGTTATCTCAAGTGCCTTGTGCGGTTCATAGCGTTTACATAGTGATCACAGTCTGTGAGCTGAAGTGTTAGGAATCAGGTTTTTTTGTTACAGATACCATTTATATCATTGACAATTTTCAGGATTCTGGGATCATGCATCCTGAATATCTGATGCCTGTACTCACAATGGGCTTTGTAGAACATCCAGCCAACTTTAACACTTCTGAATTAGGGTTAGAATTGGAGTTAAGTTTAGTGTTCTATTAAATACTCATAAATTTTAATGATCAGAGAGCATCTTTCCCTTTGTTCCCATGAGGTCAACAACTCACTGATCCTCAAACAACCCAGACAATATCTCAAGGGAACAATATTATTAACCCACTCCAATAATGGACTAATCTTCTTTAAATACTGCTTTTATCATGTCACTTCCCTGATCAAAACTCTTCAATGACTTGTCTTTTTATTTCCTACCTTATCAAATCTAAAAGTCTCTATTTAAGAAGCCATGATACCAATACCATGGACAGAAGATTATATTTGGAATCAGAAGATCTGGGTTTATTTAAATCAGAGCTTTGTCACTCACCCTTGTCAACAGAAATTTGAAGATTGCCTGGAATACAGTAGGCACTTAATAAATGCCTGTTTCTGCAACCTGACTTGATCTTGGGATATTTATTTAATCTCTCTAGGACTTGCATTCATGTCTGTAAGGAGAGGATTGGGTTGGATGAAATCAAATGTCCCTTTCAAGCTTTAGATTTCATACCCTATATTTTCATAACCCCACCACACCTTGCCTCTCCAGACAGGTTTCCTATTCCCACATAGACATCCACTACTCTAGGTTGACTTTCCTGCTCCCCATTCCATGGGCACAACTTGGTCTTTGTGAATGTCATACCTTGTTCATGCTATCCACCCTTGCCAGGATTGTTTTCTCCTCTCTCCTCTGCCTACCTTCCTATCTTCAACATCCAGCTTTAGTCTCATGTCCTAAGAAAAGCCTTCCTTGACTTTCTCAGTCCTCATTAACTACCTTTGCTCTGACTGACTAAATTACTTCCTGTATCATCAACACCTCACAGCTCAGGGCAAAATTATACATGATGTTATTCCATTCTTTTGTGGGGTGCCTACTATGGCACTTAATGTCCCTGTACACATTCAACACACACTATGATGAAGCGAATAGAGTAATGGACATTGAATCATGAAACCTTGGGTTCAAATCTCATCTCTTACAGTATCATTTTAACTGCTGAAAAGTAATTTATCTTCTCTGAATCTCAGTTTCCTCATCTGTATAATGGGAATAATGATACATCATAACTCCCTTATAAGGTTCATACAAGGCCCAAAAGATACAATATGTAAAAAGCAATTCAGAGACTTCAAAGAGTGATACAGATGTCAGTTATTATCGATATTGAGAAATAGTATGGATTGTTGGAATTAAAATGTACATTAAGCTTGGGTTCAAGTCCAGGTTTGACATGCACTGGTTGTGTGACCCTGTGCCAAGAACTTAAATGCTTGATGGTTCAAGGTACTAAGACTATATTTGGGACAGATTGTGCTGACCTGCCTTGGTAGAAGGAGTTTTCTCTATATCAGTGTATTATAGGAAGTTCCCTCTACCAATGATATCTGAGATCCTGTACCTACCATTTACTATCAATATTCTTGCTATTACTATTACTTGACTGGTAGAATGACTGCATTGAGAATTGATATACAAAAAAGAAATGGATTTATATAGAGTTCATCTAAAAGAGGGAAAGATCAGGGAAGGTCCACATGATTGCGTTATTAATGACTTTGCTATCTCCTGCTTCAAAATGAGCAGTAAATTCACACACAATCCCCCCAAACACATACATACATACATACATATATACATACACACACATTTTCACATAGATAGATATACACATGCATACACATATACATTTACATGTATATATTTTGTCAAAACCATTAGCCTTATGTAACCATAACAACTAAGAAGCTGAAACATCCCAGGAGATATTTGCACTCTGAAAATCATATTCAATGGAATAATAAGGTTGAAGTGAATCATCATGTTGCTTAAAAGCTGATTTTGATCCACAATATTGATCAATGCTAGCAATAATAATAGTAGTAATATCAATAATATTACTGGGAATTTGCCTAGTACTCAACTAGAGTTTTCCTGGTCAACCTTCACGAGAAATAATTAGATATAGTGGTTAGATTAACAGACTTGGAGTCAGATCTGAGCTCAAATCCTACCTTTTAATGGGTAACCAGGAACAAGTGCCTTAGCCATTTTAAGGCTCAGTTACCTCATCTGTAAAATGGGAATGGAGAAAACACCTGTAGTGGCTACCCCGTAAGGATGCTACAAACCTCCAACAAGATGAGGCCAACAAACGTTTATTAACTATCTACCAGGTAGGGGGAATCACAATGACAAAAAATAAAATAGCCTGCTTTCAAGAAGCATATATTCTTATAGATATTAAAATCATATGCAATGTACTTTGCAAACATCATTATTATTACTTTCCTATTATTATAGAGACAGCATATGTGATAGTTATTATTCTTATTTTAAAGATAAGACAAATTCTTCTCATCTTTATCTAATGCAGTTCCTCAAGAAATGGTCTTTGTCGGGTCAGGTCACTACCCAGAAACCACTTGTTTATATTTAATGTTTATATTTAATCCCTAGGCAAAGCTGGACTAGGAATTAGAATTCTAGAATTTTAATCTGGAGAAATATCCATCTCCCCAATAGAACCGAACATTTTAGCTATCTGCAGGGTGTGTTGTGGACTCGGCTGGCTTTCTGGTGAATCCAAGGAACCCCTTTGTGAGAATAATACATTGTTTTTTTTCTTTTTAATAATCAAAACAAATGGACAATTTCAGACAGAGTTTAGCAATGATAACAACATTTCTCCCCCATTCACGGTCATAAACCCTTTGAAATCTATCCCTATACACAAAGTCAAGCACCCATGCACTAGAAACTTAGACTTCTCTTTGGTAGGTATGTACTCCAGAACAGTAGTAATAAAGATAGTTGACACATAAAAGTTTGCAAAACATTTTATAGACTATGATTTATTAATTTCAACAATAGCCCTAGGAAGTAGTTAGATGTTATTTTTAAGGCCATTTTTGCAAATGAAGGAATGGAAGCTCCAAGTGACTAGATGACATGACCAGGGTCATCCAAAAAGGGTCTAAGGTGGGATTACTTGGTCCAGTGCTGCCCTAGCATTCACTGCTCTAGGGGTGCAATCTGGAATGAGCTACATCTCATCCAGATCTCCCCTAGGATACTGTGCTTCCTTAGAAGCTATGATGGTATGCTTTCCAAATGATGGTTATCGTCTGAACTTTGTCTACCATCTCAATTCTCCCTTCTCCTTACCTTACACATTTGATTTCCTAGGTGCTTTTCTCTGACTAGTAATGTTTCTGACAGGCTATCTCTGTCACTCAGTCTTATGTTTTGTTCTGGTCTCCCTTTTTCATTCTGAGGAATAAAGACAGAGTTCAAGAAATATGGGCAGAATTCCTCACAACCTTTGTCTTGTAGTTGAGAAGTCGTTTTTCCCTAAAGTGTTCATTCTACTTCCTGTCTCTCTGTGGGGCCACATACGGTATCATGGTTGCTAACTCACCACCAATTTAGGTTAGCAGAATAAAAGTTCTTTCCATCTTGAAATCCATATTCCTATGATTTGGTAACAAGAAGACAATATATCATTTCCACAGGTGTTTATAATTTAGACAAAACCATCCTGACAATCCTATGACTTCTAATTATATGAAGAATAATAATTAGTAAATATTGTCCTTAGAATAACCCTAAAATGAACCAGTGCAGATGTTCGAAGGAACAGTGATTTGCTCAGCATTGGGAATCAGTATGGGAAATCTACCCACCAACCTAGATCACTACACATCTATGACTTAGCAGATTAGTCCTCATTAATTGTCTGAGGTAATAGGAGGTAAAGTGATTTTTCTCAAGGTTGCATAGTTTTTAAGCATCAGAAGTGCGGTTTGAACTCAGGAATAGCTCATTTCAAGCACAACATTCTATCTCCTCTGCCATACTGTTTTGACAAGTAATTCCCACAGGTATGCAATTATTCTCATTTATTTATGTAACACTTTAAGATGTATTAAAGACTTCCCTTCCAGAAACCTGGGAGTTCAAAAGGGTTGTTATTTTTTTTTTTTTTGATGATGAGGAAACTTAGTCTTAGAGAGTTGACTTGGTTTTGCCAAGGTCACACAGCTAGGAAGAATTGGAAGTTGGAGTCATACATAGTTCTTCTGACGGCTAGCTTAGCCTGGGCCAACTCATCTCCCTACCCCTCCTGCCCCATGACCCCGGCCCTCTCAATCTGAAGCCTTAGTGAGCTAACAGCACAGCTGTCCTATGAGCCTTAGCAGAGAAACTGAAAAATACAGTAAATATTTTATTCTCCAGGACAAGCTAGAGACTTGGTATAATGCTTTTCATTTCCTTTAGCAATGCCTTCACAGTATGGACTTAAGAAGGCCGGCTAGACCAATCTTCTCATTTATTTTAGAGAGTAAGAGACTCATTCTAGCAACTAGTCACTTCTTGCTGTATAAAGAATACTTCTATGCCAGGAAATGAACACTGAACTGGGGTTATATTTTCAGTTAGTACTATGTTAAGATTGCTAACCAGCTTCCCACTGTGTTGTAAGGCAAATATGGCGATGCATTAGGGACCAGTCAGTTACTCCATGTCAGAGAGTCCTCCAAAAAGCTTGATAGCAAAAGATTCATTACATGGTTTTCACAAAATTGCTCCAAGGTGGGGTTAAGTGACTTCCCAGGGTCACACAGCTCCTAAGTGTATATATCAGAAAAGGAAATGAGGTCTTCCAGCCTTAAAGCTCAACGCTCAGCACACTATGGAAACACATATTCGACATAAATGGTATAGGTTGCCGTCGTTCAAATGTTTGGCAGTAATGTCCAGTGCTTTGTAACCCTATTGGGGATTGTCTTGTCAAAAATACTGGAGAGGTTTGCCTTTTCCTTCTCCAGTTCATTTTACAAATGAGGAAACTGAGGGAAACAAGATTGAGTGACTTGCAGAAGGTTACATAAGAAGCTGGATTTGAACTCACTTATTCCTTACTTCAGGCATAGGGTTCACACTGAGCCACTTAGCTCAGGTATTTCTCTAAGATAATAACTTATAGAGAAAGTGGTTCTCTAGTCAGATGCTGGTAGTTTCCTCACCTAGGAGTTCACTGTAACAAGAACAACAACAACAACAACAAATCCCCACACCAGCTCCAATTCTTATCTCATCTGAGCCCAACTACAATCCAGGGATATAAAGGCTTGGTGTTGTCCCCATTTCAATACA
>CM053592.1:176162890-176186508 GCA_028646515.1 Pseudochirops corinnae
TATGGGATCTGCAAATACTTTCACATTGCACATTATTCTGGTTGTATAGAAGGGTTGTAACCAATGGAGTTAACAAGGGGAAAAAAGAAAGAAAAACAAACATGGAAAAGAATGATAGCATGTGGATTGCTTCATTCCATTTAAACTCTGTTCTTTCTAGATCTTTCTCTGAATGTAGATATCTCCTTCCATACTGAAACTTGTAGAGTTGTCTTATAACTGTGCGTTGCTGAGAAGAGTCCTGTTTATCAAAGTTGGTCATCAAGTCTTCTCATTTTCTGGCATCTCAGCACCAAGGTCAGCTCCCATCATCTCTTTGCACATAAACAGTTATTCTACCTATTTCCTAATTATGTTCCTTACCATTGCCTCTAGAACTGGCAAAGGTGAGAAAAAGAAATACTTACATTCCATGTTGGAGGTGGCATGGAAAAAGTCAGCAAACAGGTAGGCTGAGCCGTGAATTTCTACAACCATTATAAAGAAGCAACTTGAAATTGGGCAAATATCATGGGAAACTGCCTAGATTCTTGTCCTTGATATTCCACTGCTATGTATAGGAAGTACTGATGACAATAAAGATTTCTTGAATGTGAGAATATTTATGCCTTGGTCAGCATGCTGGCCCTGCTATTTACTCCTGTGTAATTTGTAAGGACTCCCTTAACCTCCCTAGGCCTGTTTCCACATACAGGGAATGAATTAGTTGGACTTGATGTGTCTTTGGTCTCATTGACCACTCCCTCACAGATCTATATCTCTAATCTCTATGAAAATATCCCCAGATGTTGAATGTTGACTATTTATTTTTCCTATGCCCTGCCTATAATACACCTTCATGATGTGGCTGTCACTCTCCATATTTTTGAATTCCATTTGGGAATGAATAAGTTAGAGTCACAGATTGAAAGCTACAAATGACTTTAATGTCTATCTGGATCAACCCCCTCATGTTTTACCTATCAAGCAATGAGGCCTGGGGAAGTTCACTGATTTATGTGTGATCTCATAGATAGGAAGGAGCAAGTTAGGATTTAAACTCAATTCTGATTCATATCTAGTATACTTTTATATGAGATTCATGCTGTCTCTCAACACAAAGAAGGTCACTGTCTTTAAAGATTGTTCCATGAAATTGAACTGATAGTGTATCTTTTAGGTACTAGTAACATATCCCTGCTCATATTTAGAAATCTTTCTGTTTTTGTTTTGTGGTGTAACTCATTTAAAAAAAAATCCTTCATCCAAAGTGAGTTTGTTTAGACTTGTCTTGGATTTCAGAAGAATAAACTATTTTATGAAGCTCTGATTTCATTAGGTAGAATTTCCCATCTCATTCAGCTTAACTCAATAGTATGCTTTCCTCAGAGAGTATTTAATGTAAGGATGTAAAGACAAATGTATCTCATAAAAGTTCATCTCCCTAGGATTGTTTCCCACATGGGAAACAGCCACTTAATTCTCATGTGAAAATGGAGCCTTCATTAATGCATACTTCAATAATAGAAACAAGTTGGGTTCTCTCTAGGGGCTGTGGACAACTAAATAATTACTAATTGTAATAGAGGAAAGGAATCACCATTAAAGCCATAACTATAGTGGGATGGTGTGGCATGACCTCAGGGTGCAAAAAGGGAAGAAAAGAAAATGAATATTTATATAGCACTTACAATCTGTTAGGTACCTTACACATAATATCTCATTTGATCCTTACAACAATTCTATAAGATAGGTGCTTTTATCCCCATTTTAAAGTTGAGAAAACTAAGTCTAAAAAAGATTAAAGGACTTGTCCAGAGTCACACAATTAGTAAATACCTGAGGCCAACTGTGAACTCAAATATTCCAGACTCCAGGCTCAGGACTCTATCAGTTGTAATACTTAGCTGCCAAAACTTAGAGAGTGCAGAATTTAAAGAACGTCAATAACATTTGTTGTATCTAGGAAGCAAATAAATGGGTCATTATACAATCTGCAAGGACAGTGATTAAAAACAGAAAGCTACTAGATGGTGGTTTCCTCTTCCACTCTAATCTTTGCCACCACTTATCTTCCCTGATCAATAGAGGGCATACTTTTTGCTCAGTTACCATAGAAATAATATATTGCACTTTGTATCAGAAAATATACTATACCTATGTGGAAAAATAATTAATAAATATATTTGGTAAGATATTTCCAAATTTATTTTCATTATACTCAGTGCCATCCCTAACCTGAATCCCAAGATCTATATCCCTCTTCTCTCCAATTAAATATTACCTTTCACTCCATTTATTTCATTCTTTCTCAAACACCTCTGCTTAGAACCCTTTACATTCTTTAACAATATATATATTGAGCACCCTCAAGAGCACTTTTAATGTGGGTCATATCTATTGATATTTATCCTTTTAGAAATCAAAACATCTTAGAGTTGATATAAAAATAGTATTGACCTCCCTGATCCCATGAAAGGGTCTCAGATCCCTAGTCTTTGAAAACTACAGAGGGGAACATCTTCTATGGTTCTCTTGGACATGTAAATATAGTACCTTGTTTCTCATGTACAAAACTTTAATATTATTTATGACCCACTATTTCCTCACTTCTCAAATTTGACCAAGTTCTGTACATTTGATTACCCCATCATCCCATTGGTTAACCTCTCTATCCTTACTATCAGAACTCCTCTATTTTAAACTAAATCTGTGATTTTATTGAAACCAATAATTCTCCATAAAGACATTTCCTACATTTATGCCAACCAGTGCCTTTTTCCTAAGTCTTCAGTTGACTGTTTATTATGCCACACTATATTTCTAGATAATCCTTGTATTGGGTAATATTAAATTGAGGGAAACAGCAAGGTTCAGAGAAAAAAAAACACTCAAAGGCTCTAGTTCTAGAATCTGCCTCTGATTTTCAAAGACCATCTAAAGATGAGCTGATTTTGTAGTTGAGAAAACTGAAATCCAAAGTTAGATCAGTGCATACATTTATGTATGCATGTACACATATATTGACTACATGTAGCACTTTCTGTCCCTGAGATATTAATTCAGACTCTGGTGATACAAGGAACAGCAAGCAAAACTGCCCCTGCCTTGAAGAGCCGAAATTCTAGTGTGTTCAGAAGACACATAAATAGGTAACTGGGGGTGGGAGGAGGCAGGCAGAGATAACAAAAAAGTGAAATGGAAGATTTGTTCCTGGAACTATAAAGCAAAAGCTCATCTATTTGATAGTGGAGATCCCAGGGGTAGAGTCCAAGGCTTAGGAGGGAGGGAGATGAAGGCAACAACAGGTTTCAGGGAGTGTGGTTGACAGGTGATCAAGCGGTGATTTCTGAGGTAGGGCCAAGATGGCACAAAGGAAGCAGTAACTTTTCTAAGCTCCACCAAGAATTCTTTCCCTAACTTTAAAAAGTGAATTTGAATGAATTTTAGAGTGACATAACCCATTGTGAGATACAGCGTGGCAGATTCCCAGCCCAGGAAAGTGCCTATGTAGGTCTGAGCAGGAGGAACTCAGAGCACACAGGGGCTGCACCAGCGAGCAGACTACAGCATAGTGAAAAGGAACCCCAGCCAGCAGACTAACCCAACCCAAGGGTGATTCGCCGCTGCCTCACCACAGGACAGAGGATAGTCAGAACTGGGTGAGAGAAAATGAAGGGCCCAGAGCAGGGACAGCAGCTTCTCCTGGGGCTACCAGCATGCACCCTGGATGTTTAAAAATCACAAATCTGAATTTCTGGGACTCAAGATGGCAGAATAAAACCTAGTTGCTCTGAATCCCCCTCCCTGGCCCAGACAACCCAGAAATAAATGTCATACCCAGAGATAAATGTCCCACCCAGAATAAAATCTTGAATTAATGGAAACAGCCTCAGGCTTGGGAGTTACTGAGGAAGGGGTAAGAGAGGCAGTACTGAGTCTAAACCCAGGGGTGTGGAGCTAGCAAGCACTAACAACACAAGCCCAGGTGTGCCTTAGCACCACCAGGGGAATCTGCAGACACCAGCCCTGCTGGCCTCCAGCTGCTGAACCTGCCTGAGCTGTAGCCCAGAGACAATGTGGTGGAAACCTTAAGTGGCCAGACCATCCCTCCCCAACAGATTACTCTGTGACCATCAGGGTAACACAGGGGAAATACTGAGAGTCCTGGCCTTGGCCTCAGTCTAAACACTCAGAGACTGTAGTTCAGGAAGTTAACAACCAAACTCTCCTACCTCACAGCCTTAAAAGCTCAATACTTTTGCACCACAGAAACAGATATCCACTCTAAAAATCCAGGACATAGGCATCACAATGGGGAAGAAGGAATCTGTGAGATCTAGAATCATACAATTCTTCTACAGTGAGCAAGAACAACCAAATTCAGAGGACGAAATGTACTCTATACTCACACTGGAGACCACAAAAGGAAAGATAAATTAGTCTCAAGCCCAAAAAGCATTCTTGGAGGAGCTTAAAAAATATTTTAAAAATGAAATTAGAGAGGTGGGAGATAAATTTAAATCTACAGTGACCAAATTGGAAAAAAAAAATCTCACTGAAGAAAACAAATAATTAAAAAGTAAAATTAGAGAACTAGGATGGGAGGTCCAAAATCTAAATGGAGAAAAAACCTCCCTAAAAATAAAAACTGAACATATGAAAAAGGAGGTTCAAAAACTAATCAAGGAAAATAATTCACTAAAAATTAGAATCAGTCAAATTGAAGCTAAGGGCTGTATGATGCATCAAGAGTCAGTCAAGCAAAACATAAAGATTGAAAAATTAGAAGAAAGTGTAAAATATCTCACTGGAAAAACAACTGACCTGCAGAACAGATGCAGGAGAGATAACCTAAGAATTATTGGCCTACCAGAAAGCCATGATGAAAAAAGCAGCCTGGATAACATCCTCCAAGAAATTGTTAAAGAAAACTGTCCTGAGGTCCTAAACTCAAAGGGTAAAATAGTTATCGAAAGAATTCATTAATCTCCTCCTGAAAGAGACTCCAAATTGAAAACTCCAAGAAATATAGTAGCCAAATTCCAGAGCTACAAGGTCAAGGAGAAAATAATGCAAGCAGCTAAAAAGAAACAATTCAAATATTGTGGAACTACAGTCAGGATTACGCCAGACTTAGCAGCTTCTACATTAAAAGATCGGAGGGATTGGAATTTGATATTCCATAAGGCAAAAGAGCCAAGACTGCAACCAAGAATTAACTACCCAGAAAAACTGAGCATAGTCTTTCAGGCAAGCAGATGGTTATTTAATGAAATAAAGGACTTCTAGACTCTCTTGATGAAAGAGCCAGAGCTCAATGGAAAATTCACTCTCCATTTACAAGACCCAAGAAAGACATAAAAAGGTAAACAAGGGAAACACACACACACACACACACACACACACACATACATGCACACATGAACGTGACTTGGGACTCAATAAGAACAAGCTCTTTACATCCATATATGAGAAACCAATGCCTGTCAATACTGAAATCTATAAAATTATTGTGACACTTAAAAGGGATATACATAGATAGAGGGTGTGTATATAAATGAACTAATCTGAAGATGAAAAAAAGAACCTATTAAGGAGAATAAAGAGATTGTAATGGAAAAAACGAAAAGGATGAGGCAGAAAATGGTAAATTATGTCACACACAGAGGCATAAAATCGTACTAAAGAAGAGGGGAAGGAAGGAGAGATGAGCATCATATGAACATTATTCTCACTGGTTCTAATTCAAAGAGGGATAAATATAATGAGTTAAGTTTAGGATCCTAACATGAAAAGACACAAAAATTCATTATAATAGCAGAAAAGGAGCATAGTATGAAATTTATTTGCATTGGTTTGGGTTCAAGGAGGGAATAACATACTCCATTAAGTATAAAAATTCATTGTACCCTACAGGCAGTAGGAAGGGTAAAGGAGGGTGCAAAAAGGGGAGGGTGGTTAGAAGGGAGGGAAAAAGAACAGCAAGGGGAAAGGGTAGGTAAAGGGGGACACAGGGAGGGAATACTGAGGGAAGCTGTGTGAAAAGGAAGACTCTTAAGGAGGAGAAGGGAAAAGGAAGATACAAAAAAAACAGGGGGGGAATAGGATGGAGGGAAAGTAACAGATAGTAATCATAACTGTGAATGTGAATGGTTCAAACTCTCCCATAAAACAGATGCAGATAGCAGAATGGATTAGAACAACAATCCTACAATAGGCTGTCTACAAGAAACACATTTGAAACAAGGGGATAAGCACAAGGTAAAGGTAAAAGGATAGAGTAGAAGATATTATGTTTCAGCTAAAATAAAAAAAAAAGCAGGGGTAGCAATCATCATCTCAGATTTAAAAAAAGCAAATGTACATCTAATTAACAGAGATAAGGAAGGAAACTACATCTTGCTAAAAGGCATCATAGAGAATGAAGCAATATCATTACTTAACATACATGTACCAAGTGGTATAGCATCCAAGTTCCTAGAGGAAAAGTCAAGGGAATTAGAGGAAGAAATAGATAGCAAAGCTATAGTAGCTTTACCTCAATCTCTCTGTCTCTGAACTTGATAAATCTAACCTCAAAATAAACAAGAAAAAAGTTAAGGAGGCAAACAGAATTTTAGAGAGGCTAGATATGATAGATCTCTAGAGAAAATTGAATGGGGATAAAAAGGAATATACCTTTTTTTGAGTGGTACATGGCACATACAAAAAAAAATTTCAACCATATCCTAGGGCATAAAAACCTCACAATCCACTGCAAAAAGGCAGAAATAGTAAAAGCATCATTCTCAGATCATGATGCAATAAAATTCATATGGAAACTAAATAATTTAATGCTAAAGAATGAGTGGGTCAAACAAGAAATTATAGAAACAATCAGTAACTCCATTCAAGAGAATGACAATAATGAGATTTTGATCAGGTAAGATTTGTTCTGGGAACACAAGCATGCTTCAATATTAGGTAAACCATTAGTATTATTGATCATATCAACAACAAAAATAGCAGAAATCATATGATTATCTCAATAGATGCAGAAAAAGCTTTTGACAAAATAAAACATCCATTCCTATTAAAAAAAAACTAGAAAGTATAGGAATAAATGGAGTTTCCCTTAGAATAATATGTAGCATGTATTTAAAGCCATCAGCAAATATTTTATGTAACAGGGATAAACTAGAAGCATTTCCAATAAGATCATGGGTGAAACAGATGTCTACTATCATGCCTTTTATTCAATCTGGTACTAGAAACTTTAGCAGTAGCAATTAGAGAAGAAAAAGAAATCGAAGGAATCAAATTAGGCAAAGAAGAGACTAAGCTATCACTCTTTGAATATGATATGGTGATATACTTGGAGAATCCTAGAGAATCAAGTAAAAAACTTCTTGAGACAAAAAATAAATTTGCAAAGTTGCAGGATATAAAATAAACCCATATAAATTCTCAGCATTCCTACATATTTCTAATGAAATCCAACACCAATATATAGAAAGAGAAATCCCATTTAAAGTTGCTGTAGACATTATAAAATATTTGGAAATCTACCTGCCAAAACAAACATTACAGGCCATACAAATTACAAACACTTTTTACACAAATAAAGGTCAGATCTAACTAATTGGAAAAGCATCAATTGCTCATGGCTGGGTCAAGCTAATATCATACCAATCAATCTACCAAAAATTACTTTATAGAGCTAGAAAAAATAGTAACAAAATTCATTTGGAAGAACAAAAGGTCCAGAATATCAAGGGAATTAATGAAAAGAAATGCTAAGGAAGGTGGTCTAGCCATGCCAGATTTTAATCTGCATTATAAAGCAGCTTTCATCAAAACTACTTGGTACAGGCTGAGGAATGGAGTAGTGGATCAATGGAATAGATTGGGTACACAAGACTCGGTAGTCAATGACTATAGTAATCTACTGTTTGATAATCCCAAAGACCCCAGTTTGGGGATAAGAACTTACTATTTGACAAAAACTGCTGAGAAAACTGGAATATAATATGACAGAAATTGGGCATAGACCGTTTTCTAACTCTGTAACTCAAAACAACTTTGAGGTACATCTCACCAGTCAGATTGGCTAAGATGACAAAACAGGAAAATGACAAATGCTGGAGAGGATGTGGAAAAATTGGAACAGTAATGCACTTTTGGTGGAGTTGTGAACTGATGCAACTATTCTGGAGCACAATCTGGAACTATACCCAAAGGGTTATAAATAGTTGCATACCCTTTGACCCAGTAATGCCACTTCTGGGGTTGTATCCCAAAGAGATCACAGAAGGAGGAGGAAGACCCATATGTACAAAAATATTCATTGTAGCTCTCTTTGTGGTGGCAAAAACCTGGAAATTAAGGGGATGCTCACCAATTGGGGAATGGCTAAACAAGTTGTGGTATATGAATGTAATGGAATACTATTGTGCTATAAGAAATGGGGAGGAGATGGACTTCATATTTACCTAGAGAGGCTTATACAAAATGATGCTAAGTGAGAAGAGCAGGACCAGGAGAAATTTGTACACAATTACAGTCACAACATATATGTGACAACCAACTTTGATTAATTGACTCTTCTCAAAAATGCAAGGTTGTAAGACAACTCTCAAAGACTCACGATGGAAAGAAATGTCTACATTCAGAGAAAGATCAAGAAAGAACAGAGTTTAAATGCAGACTGAAGCAAACTACCTGCTCTCTTTCTTTTTCATGTTTGGTTTTGTTTCCTCTTTCCCATTGTTCATTCCATTGGTTACAACCTTTCTTTACAACCAGACTAATTCTAATGTGAAAGTATTTGCAAATCCTATACTTGATTGCATGCTGCCATGTTGGGAGAGGGGAGAAAATTGGAAACTCAAGGGATTGTGGAACTGAATCTTGGAAACTAAAAGTAAACAAACAAATCAATAAAAAATAAAATTAAATAAATTGAAAGAAAGAAAGAAAGAAAAATAAGTAGTTATTTGTTCAATATCAAAACATTATGGGGGGGAATTTGAACTTGGGTTCTCTGATTTCAGAGTCAGGGTTCTTTCTACTGCTGTGTGTGCTACATCTCTTATGAATATCTGAATTATAAACAGGATCCTTAGCTAGTATAATGCCTTAAGCCAAAAGAATAGGCCAAATGGAAGACATTTCATTCATCCTATCAATCATTGGAGGAAACATGTTTCAATCAAATCAATTTAGTCCCTACTCTGACACTAACTGCTACTTTTTTAAAGCAAATCATTTGTTGCTACCAAAGTTTACTCATCCATAAAATGAAGGAATTATATTCTATTCACCAGGATCCATGATTCACCTTGAAACTCCTCACTCATAATCTAGCCACCAGGACCTGAACCACAGTCTCAGTTTACCAGCAAAATTACCTCTCCTTAGAACAATGCATGCTCTCCTCATTAGCTTAACTTGCTGCCATAGAAGAATCCCATCAATAAACAGGCTTATTCATCAAGGGCTATGCTCCATCATATGATTTCTACAATAATGACTGCGCCTGCAGGACAGACACTCCTGCATATGTGGCCTGTGGCTGTCAAGTCCCAGTTCTTACCTTCTTTATTGGGTGACCTCTTGGAACTTTCTGTTTTCCCCATGGAGGAAACTCTCATTTTCTCCCAGCAGTCATTTAAACTTAACATTTCCCTGGAAACCAAAGAATCTGTTGTTTTGCCTAACACTCAGTCTTTATCACAGGGGACTTTGTGAAAATAAAAATCCCCTTTGTCTTCTTTCATTGCCAAGAGTAGGAGGCAAGTTGTACTGAATAAAGAAATCTAGTTTCTAACTACATCACTCAATTGAATTATTCCTCTTCATAGTGATCTTTTAATAGCCCTGTCCAATAGACTTTTTCGATCACTTTCCTTATCAACATTTGATACTCTTGATTGCCTTCTCCTTCTGGATACTCTCTGTTGAGATTCTGTGATACTGTTCTTAGTTCTTCTATGGGTCTGATCAATACTTCTCAGTCTCATTTGCTATTTCCTCATCCCAATCACACTAATTGCAAGAGTCCCTCAAGGTTCTGTCTTGGGCTCTCTTCTCTTTTCTCTCTCCCTCGTGGACTTCATCAGCTCCAAATTGTTCAGAGACCATCCCCATGGAGATGAATCCCAGTCTATATATCAAGTTCTAATGTCTCCTGATCTCTAGTCCTTCGTTGCCAAAAGACAATTGGACATTTCAAACTCAATGTTTCCAAAAAATAACTAATTTTCTTCTTCAGCACCACCTTAAAAAAGCCATCTCTCTTTCAAACTTAAGCATCCCCCTTAAGAATCACAGGGCCTCTCCATATGAATTGCAGGGGAATTCTATGTGAGTTGTGTCTCACTATTAGCATGGCAGCTCCTTGAGAGCCTGAGCTATCTTGTTTTCATTTATATCTTCAGAACTATGCCCAGTGCTTTATATGTTGTAACCACTTACTAATTACATTTTTCTTTTATTCATTAATTCTAAACATGCACACTCACGGCCTTCATTATCATTCTTCCCACATATTAATATTAAAAATCCTGATCTTTCTATCTCCACCCCACCTTTTCTATCAGTTTCTTCCACTCTACTCTCATAAAAAGCTACCCTATTTTAGACCAATACCTCTCTACTGCACTATTCCAGTGGCCTCCCAGTTCATCCCTTTCCCTCAAGCCTCTTCGCCCTTCAACCTATCCTCCACATAATTTTGAAAGTGATTTGTCTCAACCAGAGGTCTGACCACATCAGCCCTCAACCCAATGAAATCCAAGGACTCCTTATTATCTCTAGGATCAAATATACAGTCCTCTGTTTAGGATTCAAATTTTTTCTCTTCAATTATAGTCTAACATTTCAGGTTTTCCTACACTTTGCCTCCTTCCTTAAACGTTATGATTGAGACACATGGAATTGCTTAGTATTCCTCATACACAAAGTTCCATTTATCTCTGTGTCTTTATAAAGATATTTCATGGGCTCTGTCATGTTCACCCTCCTCAATTCAGCCTCTTGCCTTTCTTGCTTTCTATTCCCTAACATGAACTAATGTCTTTCCATCCGATGTTCTAAGGTTACATTTTATCTGCCTTACACATATCTTTAACAAACATCTATATGTGAGCACACTCTCAAAATATCTGTCTCTGTTCAAATCAAGGACTCTCTCCCTTTTGAAAATTATGTTCAGTTCTTAACACATTGCCTGGCATGTAGTAGGAATGTTTAGTAAATGTTTTCTTGAATAGCTATTGAACAATTGATTCTTAAGCTCCAAAAATCCATCAAGCTTTTAAGGTCTAAACTGATAAATTCATCTATGGCTATTTTCCCCTTAGCATTTGACAGTGATATCAATAGCTTTGAAATCTAAGTCTAAGATCCACGTTTTATGAGAAATTCATCTGGGAAGACAGGGAAGATATCTCAAGGATCAAAATTCTAGAACATTATATTCTACAGGCGACAAAAGGACCTCTGGGACAGCCAAAAAGGCAGCTGCTAAAGTTGCTGCCACTGGTGGGGAAAACAGCATCACCATGTTTAAGAATTTACTTGCTTGGAGTAGGACAGTTGAGAGTGGTAAGGAAGCAGAACATCTAGAAACTTCCAGTTTCAGTCATCTCCCTCTCTCTACTTCCCCTTCTCCCCTCCCCCTCTCTCTACTTCTCCCTCTCCCTCTTTAACTGTGCTAAGTTCCAAAGTCACTTCTTCCATCCAGACTTTCCTTTTCTCCCTTCCCCTTGCCACTGAGTAGCTAATGTTCTCTGCCAAAGCTCTTGTCAGGATATTACTCTTTTTTGTGCTGATTTTGAATTTCCTTAGGTGGATACATACTGATACCCTCCAGTGTAATTTGAGGGCAGGGATAACACATAAGAAAAAATAAATAGAGATAGGTAATACATATTTATATGAGTATATATGCACACACATACCTATATATATATATATATATATGTGTGTGTGTGTGTGTGTGTGTGTGTGTGTGTGTGTGACACACACACACACACACACACACACACTCATCTTTAGTAACTTAAAATTCCACAAAGACTTGTGGAACATGCTTCATAAATCCCTTAAAAACTGAATAATATTTTCTCCTACCTGCTGAATACATGAATATGCTGACAGTTTCATTTACCTTAGACTCTAGCAGCCTTACCTAGTTATGGCTCTTTCCTCCAGTAACTAAAATTATAAAGCATAATTTAGCATTAGAATTAGAAAGAATATCAAAGATCATCTATGTATGTAGATTCCATTTCATAGATAAGTACACAGAGGCACAGGGACAATAGTATTTGTCAATAATTACACCAAGATGGTCATAATACTTGTTTCTTGGGGATTCATCTTGCCATTAAAGGTTTTTTTGTTTGGCTGGTTTTTTTTGCTAAACAGATTTTAAAATTTTCATATGGGCCTGAATTTAAGCAGGGGCATTTTTCTTTAGAGGTATATGCATATCCTGCTCATGTCTCAAAACCATGAATTCAGATTAATTTGGTTTGCATATATTGCTAGAAGCATTGGCATCCCATTTCTTCTTCAATATGAAAATAGACTCCAAGTGTGAATAAAAACTGTCATATGAGCAATCAGAGTGTGTGAATACACATATATGCAAAAGCACACATCCATATGTACGTTCAGAAAACATATGGCCACTGGTAACAGGTGAGTTGGATTCAATTATTTAATTCAATTATTAAATTCAATTATTTAATAAACTGGGACATTTCAAATTAAAAGCAGTACATGGTGAAATACCAATGACCATATGACTTGGACCTTTTCAAGAACAAACCTTAGGCTATAGAAAGAAGATTTGTCTCTTAAAATGAATACAGGCCATTGGGTGAACAAAGGCAAAGATTGAAAGTTGGCCACTTTGATTCAAGATTTTTCAGAACTTTCAAATAGGAAATTAAATATAATGGGTCAGGTAATAGTCCAAAGACTACTAGGTTGCCTTGAGATCTAGGAAATATAATTAATGTTATCAAAGATAATGAAGTATCATAATAGCAGCAACTAGAGAGGTAACTAGGGCTTGGACTCAGGATACTGAATTTAGAGAACACCAAAGGGACTTGTAGTCTTTCAATAGCATAGGAAAAACAAAATCAAAATTTAACACAACCATAAGATGAAATAGTCAATATTTAAAACTTGCAGAGATTTCATTTCTTTGTCCCCTGTCACTATGTCCCAGGTAACGTTCTCTGTAGAATAGTTATTGTATCTCCTCCAAGTTATATCTTAGCTTAAAACATTTATTTTAGGACAAATTTAATTTTAATTTCCCAGATGTGTTTTGTATTACCCAAGCTATATACAAAGATACAAACACACACACACACACACACACACACACACACACACACAATAAATAAATAAATAAATAAATGCAAATTCTACCTATGGCTTTGGGAACAAGAAAACATGATGTGGTTTGTCTTCATCAAACACCATGTTATATCAAGTTGAACCATGGAAAGGAAGTCAGGAGCCTCTGATAATTGCCTGTGTTTTTTTTTAATTTTTGAGTTTCAAATTTTCACTCTCTTCCTTCCTTTGCCACCCACCCTCATTGAGAAGGCAAGTAATTTAATATAGGTTATATATGTGCAGTCATGGAAAATGAAGTTCCATACCGGTCATACTGTAAAAGAAAATACAGATAAAAAAGAGAAAGTATACTTTAATTTGCATTCAAATTCCATTACTTCTTTCTCTTGAGAGACTTATTTTTGAACATCAGTCCTTCAGAACTATCTTAATTATTGTATTGCTGAGAATAGTTAAGTCATCCACATTTGGTCACCACACAATAATGCTCTTACTATATGTGATGTCCTCTTGGCTCTGTTCATTTCACTTTGCATCAGTCCATGCAAATATTTCCAGGTTTGTTTTTTTTTTTTTCCTGCAAAAAGTCATCCTACTTCACATTTCTTGTAGCACAATAGTATTTCATCACAATCATATACAACTCTTGTTCAGCCATTCCCCGATTGATGGAAATCCCCTCCATTTTCAATTAATTGCCACATCAAAAAGAACTGAATACATATTTTTGTACATAGAGGCTTTTACTTCAATTTTTCCCTTTGGGATACAGACCTAGGAGTTGTATTACTTGGTCCAAGGTTATGCATGGTTTTGTAGCCCTTTGAGCATAGTTCCAAATTGCTCTTCAGAATGGTTGAATCAGTTCACAATTTCACCAACAGTTTATTAGTGTCTAATTTTCCCATATCCCTTCTAACATTTGTCATTTTTGTTTTCTGTCATTTTTGCCTATCTAATAGATGTGAAATAGTACCTTGGAATTCTTTTAATTTGCATTTTTCTAATCAATAATGATTTAGAGCATTTTTTTTCACACAACTGTAGACAGCTTGATTGTGTGTGTGTGTGTGTGTGTGTGTGTGAGTGTGAAAACTGCGGTACATAGCCTTTGACCATTTATCAACCTAGAAATAGCTCTTATTTCCATAAATTTGACTCTATATAATTCATAAATGAAATTTTATCAAATAAATACTCTGCATTTCTCTCCATCCTATTTCCCTTGTTTATCATTCTCTCTCTCTTTCTCTCTCTCTCTTCCCCTCTCTCTTTCTCCTTCAACCCTGTGTGGGTTTTACTTCTGACTTTTACCTCCCTTGAACTGCCCTCCCTTCTTTTAGCCCATCCTCTTATCCCCTTCCTGTCCTACTTTAACTTAGTGGTTATATTATTACCTCTTCAAGTGAATTCTGGTGAAAGAAAGACCCACATGCTCCTGCCTACCTCCCCCACCTTCTCCTTCACTGGAAAAGCTCTTTTACACCTCTTTAATGTTCAATAATTTACTCCCATTTTACCTCTCCATTTATTTTTTCTCCCAGTGCACTCCTTTTTCTCATTCCTTAATTGCAATTTTTTATATGATCATCATATCATATTCATCTCACACCCATGTTCTCTGTCTTTCTGTCTTTCTATCTGTCTATCTATCTATCTATCTATCTATCTATCTATCTATCTATCTCTCTATCTATCTATCTGCCTTCTAACTGCCCTAATGATGAGAAAGTTTTTAGGAGTTACAAGTATCATTTTCCCAGGTAGGAATGTAAACAGTTTAACCTTATGGAACCCTTTATCATTACTCTTTCCTGTTTGGATTTTTTATGCTTCCCTTGAGAAAGTAAAATTTTTCATTAAGTTCAGGTTTTCTCAATAGGAATGCTTGAAAGTCCTCTATTTTATTGAATACTCATTTTTCCCCTGAAGGATTATACTCATTTTTGCTAGGTAGGAGATTCTTGATTATAATTCTAGTTCTTTTGTGCTCTAGAATATCATACTCCAAGCTTTCCAATACTTTAACATAGAAAGTGTTATATCTTGAGTTATCGTGGCCATGGCTCCATAATATTTGAGTTGTTTCTTTTTGAATGCTTGCAATAATTTCTCATTGACCTGAAAGCTCTAGAATTTGACTATAAAATTCCTGGGAATTTTCAGATTTTTTTCCCCAAATTTCTATTTTACCCTTTCTTCCTAGAACATCAGGGGAATTTTCCTTGATAATTTCTTGAAAAATTACGTCTAGATTCTGTTGTTGTTTTTTTTCCTTTCGATCATGGCTTTTGGGTAGTTCAGTTGTTCCTATCTCTTCCAGAACTGTTTTCCAGGTGGGTTTGTCTTCAACTGAGACATTTCACATTTTCTTACATTTTTTTCAACATTTTAATTTTGTTTCCTTATTCTATGATATCCATAAAGTCATTAGTTTCCACTTTCCCAATCCTATTTTTTAAGCAATTCTTGTCTTCAGTGAGCTTTTGAACCACATTTTTCCATTTGACTAATTATACTTTTTAAGGAGTTCTTTTCTTCATTTTGATTTTTTTGTTTCTCATTTGGTCAGTCCACTTTTTAAGGAGTTCTTCTTTTTGGCGAATTTTTGTAAAGCTATTTCTGTTTTTTCAAAGAATTCTTTTCTTCCTTGTATTTTTATGCCATTTTCGCCATTGGGCATGTACTTTTGTTAAGGTGTTATTTTCTACAGTATTTTTTATTCCTACTTCACCAAGATGTTTACTCTTCTTTTTCTATGATTTTAGGGCATCACTCTCATTTCTCTTCTCAAATTTTCCTCTGCTATTACTTAAATCCTTTTTGAGTTCTTCCATGGCCTGAGACCAGTTCACATAATTTTCAGAGGCTTTGGATATAGCAGTTTTAACTTTATTGTCTTTTGAGTTTGCCATTTGACCTTCCCTGACATCACAGTAAATTTCTATAGTGAGGATATTTTTCTCCTGCTTACTCATTTTTTTCCAGCCTATTCCTTGACTTTCAATACTATGCTAAAGTGGGACTCTGCTTCTGGAGTGGAGGGAGCACTCTCCTAAGCTCCAGGTTTTTGTGCAGCTGTTTTCAAAAATAATTCATAGGATCTATAAGTTCTTCTGTGGTGTTATGAGCTAGGAAGAGGTATGTTTCTCCTCTTTCGACTTGTGCTCTGGTCTGTGAGGGACCACAAGCACTCTTTTCCATCTTGGACCTATGACCAGGGTCCCAACTCCCTGCAACACCAAGTTTTGGTGCTCCTCCTCACCCTGGGAATGACACTCAGGGCTAAAATCTATATCCAATATGGTCAATGAAACAGAGTCCTTCCTTGGGTACCAACAAAAGTCATCTCTGTAATCTCCTTCTTATTAGTTGTCTGGTCTCCTTACTAGGGGAGCTGAGAAGTCAGGAAACCACTACTGTTGATACCAGCTCTGTCACTCCCAAGGCCTACTGCTGATTTATTGGGGTGGGGCCTGCATTCAACTATGCTCCACTCTCATTCTGTTACAAAAGACCTTTCCTGCCAACTTTCTAAGTCTTGGGCTGGAAAAGTTGTTTGATTCCATTTTTTTTTTTTTATTCTGACATGCCAGAAGTTATTTTGACACATTTTTAAAAGTGGTTGAAGGGGTTTGGGGTGGAGCTCAGGCAAATGCCTGACTTTTCTCCCCCATCTTGGCTCCACATGAATAACTGCCTATAGAAGACAATTCTTTTTCACTTAAATGAAATTGATTCAATGAGGATTGATTTTTGCCCTGACCATATGCCAAATACTTGGCTGCTCTTTGATTGGATGTTGGGGGCAAAACAAAGGTGAAAGGTATCGTGCCAATGCGTAATTGTTTCTTAGAGAAGTTCTTCAGTGGATTCAGACCTGAAAGCATTCTTAAAACAATGGCCAAGAGAACTGGAAGAAATCTCATTCTGTCAAGTCAGAGCAGCTCCAAAGAATCTAGGTATTTTTATGTGAGTTTCCTTTTGGATTTACATTTTTGGTTCCTCTGTGCTGTGTTACTCCTTAGAGAGAGATTTGTGCACTGGACTACACTATAAGCTTTCCTTAGAGCATAATCAAAAGTCTAGGTCCAAGGATTCTGGGGCATAAGGTCAGTCACAATTGTGGCCTTTGTAACATTTTCCAAAATTATCCCTATTCCTTCAGTCTCTGCTTGTATCAGAGGTCAAGGGACTCTGGAAATCAGAGTGTAAAGGACCTTAACTTTGCTTAATTTCTTCAAAATGTTAATTAACTCTGTTAAAAGATCTCATGGGATTGAGACATAGAAAACAAATACCAAGCAGGTAAAAGTGAAATTTCATTTCATTTCATTTCATTTGATCAAATACCTGGAAACAGAAACAACATCTAACTCCCAGAGACACTTATCTCTTGATAATTTTACATCGTGTAGGCAGGCTGCTGATTGCTACAACAAGGAAAAGGACAGATTTTCTTTTTTCCTCCTAATATTCTGCTCCCACATGCAGACATTTCCAAATTCTATGTGCCCAGCTTTCTCATTCGTCTCCTAAGCTTATTCCTGCATCAGCAAGTGTCTTCTGGATGTCTCCCTACAGATATCCTGTAGGAATCTCAACTCAATGTTTCCAAAATTTCACTTACTCTTTTCCCCTCAACTACCTCCTCCTCATAACTTCCTTTGACCTTGATCTTCTAGAGCAGTATTTCTCAACCTTCCTAATGCCGTGACCCTTTAATACTCATATGTGGGCATATCTGCATGTGGACAGACCTGCCTGGAGAAGGATAGAGGAGTGGTGTCTTGGTTCCCAAGACCATCAGAAATATGTGTTTTCCTATGGTCTTAGGTGACCCCTGAAACCCTTGTGAATGGGTTGTTCGACCCCCAAAGGGGTTGCAACCCACAGGTTGAGAATCTCTGTTCTAGAGCATTCCCATCCTTCCACCACCAAAGTTCCCAACCTTTCAGTCATTTTAACTCTTTATTCTCCTAAATGTTAAACATCTAATTATTTGGCAAGTCTTCTTAATCACTAAAATCTCAAATATCTGGGTTAACTCAACAACATCTCATCTTCCTTTCTACTGCTGAAGCCACAACTATCATTTGTTGTCATGACATTTGTCTGGACTACTTCAGCAGTCTGTTAATTGGTTTTCTGGCTTGGGGTCTCTCCCCTCTTCCATTCAGTCTGCACACATCTAACAAACTGAGACATAAAGCACAGTTGTGACCATGTTAATGGCTTACTCAATAAGCTTTGGAGGTTCCCTGTGGCCTCTAGGATAAAACATAAAAGCCTCATTTTAGCACATAAAACCTGTACTATCTGGCTCCAACCTATTTTTGCTAACTGATTCCACAGTACTACCTCTCATGTTTCATATATTTTAACTAAACTGGCTCACCTGATGACCCTCATATATGGTATCTGATCTCCCATCTTCATGTCTTTTCATGTAGGCATTCCACAGTTTAGCACAATGCCTTACCCATAATAGGCAGATAATGTTTATTGACAGTCTGATAAACTCTGATCTATGCCTGGAATATTCTCCCTTCTCAGCTTTGCCTCCTGAAATTCTTACTTCCTTTGAAGTTATCAATCAAATGGTTGTTCATTTAGTGTTGTCCAACTCTGTGTGACCCCATGAACTTTTGTTCATTATTTTTTTTCTGCAAATATACTAGCATGTTTTGTGATTTCCTTCTCCAGTGTGCTCCCATTTTACAGATGAGGAATTGAATCAAATAGAGGCTAAATGACCTGCCCAGAGTCACATAGCTAGTAAATGCCTGAGACCATATTTGATCTCAGATCTTTCTGACTCTAAATGTGGTGCTCTATCCACTTTGCCACCTAGCTGCCCACAGATCAAGTGACAGCCCTTTAATAAATGATTTTCTATCCTCTCCACTAATTAGTTCCCCAATAACTTATATTCTACTTGGCATGTTTGCATGTATGTTGTATCCTCTCAATAGTGTAAGCATTTGAGGGAAGAGACTTTCTCATTTTCATCATTTTATCCCCAGACTATCATAGTGCATTGAAAATAGTTCATGTTCATTGAGGCTTGGTGAATTGAGTTGACTTAATGATCTTAGAACCACCTAGATCACTATTTTCTTTTTGTGAAGGCAAACTATTTATTCGGAATAGCTACTTACAATCAGAATTAAGTTCAGTTCAGCTATTACTTCTGACACACAACTTTCTCATCACCTTATCCCTCCCACATTTGTTAGATTTTCTTCTCAAATTATTGTGTATTTATTTATCTGTTGTAATGGCATATGAAGAGGAACATTAAATTATCCTTTCGTGAGCCAAATGATGTCAACTTAGAATAAGCCTCTATTTCATGTAGGCATTCCAGAGTTGCTCCCCCTACCTTGTTTGTCTTCATTGACCCCAGATATCCAATCACAACAGTCAAAAGACAAACCAAATCCGAGCTTTATCATGTCCCTTTCTTGCTCTAAAACTATGACTTAAGAACCTATGAAACTTTGCCTCTTGATAGATCGATAAATTCATTTCCATGTTTTCACTTACCACTATGGATGAAGTAAAACTTCTGTTTTTCTTAATTGCATCCTAAACTGTAAATAGTGGAATTTCTTTCCATGACACGATATGTATTTTATTTTGTTAATACACCACCCCATAGAGTAGAATGAAACCTCCATGAAAGTAGTAACATAATTCTTTTTTTTAATTCTGTCTCTCTTTGGCCAGTACCTAGCTTAGTGTCTTAATAAACATTTACTGATTTAAACTTTTGACTAATTTCCAACATTCTCCTAAACCTGCGGTTATAGAATGTTGCACAAAATTGTTACAAATGGATCCCATCCTACAAAGACTCGTATTCTAGAGAGGAGACTTTACCACTTATGGGAAATAAGTAAAATATTTAACATTAACCAATAACACAAATCTCTTTCATTTACACAATACCCATTTTACTGATAAAGATACTGAGACCCAAACAGGAAAACTGATTTATCAAGGGTAACATAGCTAATGACAGATGCAGGTATGGAAATCAGGTCTCTTTTGAATCTAACCCCAGTACGTTTCTCACTAAACCGCACTAACTATTAACAGATAGTACATGGGACAGTTAAGTGGCACCGTGGATAGAGCACAGTGGGTAGAAGTCAGGAGGAGCTGAGTTCAAATGTGACCTAAGACACTTGATACTTAGTAACTCTGTGACCCAGAGCAAGTCACTTAACCCCTGATTGCCTCACAAAAACAAAGCCAGTAGGTTTCAGGGGTTTCTATTCAGTTTTCAGAGAAGTTAATTTGAATTTAACTTCCCTTCCATATTTTATTTTGAAATTTCTAAAGTTTTCCATACATAGTGCAAGTGTCACACCAAAATCCCATCTATCTCTCAAGCTCCTATGAACATAAAACTTTATTACTGGCAGCTAGATGGTGCAATGGATAGAGCACCAAGACTAAAGTCAGGAAGACCTGAGTTCAAATCTGGCATGGGATATTTCCTAGTTGTGTGACCTCAGACAAATCACTTACCCCTGTTTGCTTCAGTTTCTCCATCCATAGAATGAACAGGAGAAGGGAAATGGCAACCACTCCAATATCTTTGCTAAGAAAACCTTCATGAAGGGTCAGACATGACTAAACAACAAATTGCAAGGAGCCTCCATGATTTTTTGTATTTCTTTTTTTATTTTGCTTTTTCAGAAGGCAATTGGAGTTAAGTGACTTGCCCAAGGTCACACAGCTAGTAAGTGTTAAGTGTCTAAGGCTAGATTTGAACTCAGGTCCTCCTGACTCCAGAGCCAGTGCTCTATTCATTGCACCATCTAGCCACCCCCGATTTTCTGTATTTCTTAGCCCTGATACAGCAATGTGGGGAGATTTATGCTAGTTTTCTCTCCACTCTGAAGGAATTGCAAGTCCAGACACAAATAAAACAGAGAAATAATTAAAAAAATGTGAAAGAGAACAAGATCTTGGAGACTGCAGGTCTTCAGTGAGAGGAAGAAGTATAATATCAGTACTGTCTTCCTTTGTAAGGTGCTATGGTATGGGATTCTAGGATGTTAAAGAAAAGTATAAAAATAATAGGATCATGGAAAAAAGCAAGATTCTGAAGAGACTCTCTACCATCTTCACAACTGAATCCATTGTGGTCCTCAGTTTTTCGACAAATCCACATCTGTCTAAGGGAAAACCTTTTTAGGATCTTGCATACAATGTGAAGTAAGCATGGTAAAGCATTGAAGGCATGTGACTAAGAATGAGGCCTAGTTCAAATCTCACACCTGCTACATGCTAGGTTAGTTGATATTTCTGCTGTTTTGTTCAACACACCAATCTCCTCTCTAGGCACTAAACTCATATACCTTTGAAATGAGTGGATTTTATTAAATAAATTATAAAGTCTTTTCTTGCACTCACATTTTACAATACTGTGAATCAGCTGCCACCAGTCTTATTTAAAGATAACATTGCTTTCTGGAGCCCTAGAAAACCATGTTTTCATATTTTATTAGGTATCTGGGGAGTGTAGGGGTGTATGTGGTATTCAGGGAGGACTAGCAGCTCTGGTGTGAGGGCTTACTGAGCTCTTTTAAGGGCTGTTTATCCATCTTTGGACTGCTCACCCACCTCTCACTTGTGACTCCAAGAAGCCCTGGCATGCTCTGTGGCCACACTGCAGTAAAATGATCTTGGCAGACGGGCTAAACCAATAGGTCTCCAGCTCATCCATAAGTTAGGGGGATGTCTACCCTAAGCATGTAAAGACTTCCCCAGCACACTGGGTAAATGAGAATAGTTTGTCCTAAGTGCCATGAAGGCAGCTGAAGCAGCCACTGTTGCGTGATTAGTGCCTTGTCAGACATCAAAGATAATGGTGTTATTCACTGAATCTCAAACCACTGGCAGTTATCTTGTCTTTTGTCTTGCCACTAAACTTCTATGACTCTGGAAGAGAGAGTTTAGTCAATTAGGCATATCTGACACTGTGACCCCATTTGTGGTTTTCTTGTCAAAGATGGTGGAGTGGTTTACCATTTCTTTCTCATTTACCATTTCTCCAGCTCATTTTGCAGATGAGGAAACTGAGGCATACAGGGTGAAGTGACTTGTTCAGGGTTACACATCTAGTAAGTATCTGAGGTCAAATTCGAACTCTGATCTCCTGACTCCAGAGCAGGTGCTAATTAATACTTAAATGTAGACACATGAAAATATAGTGTTGTGGAGTCATAGTCAAATCTCCCATGTAGTCAATGCATTTCATAATTTGAAGGGGGAGACAAAGACAATGCTTTATGTATAAATGCTCTATAATGTCCAAATGTCCGATGTCACCTTCACTTACTCTATACACTTACTTTACTGAACAAGAAAAGCTAAACAAATTTATCAGATAGAGAAGCAGAAGTCAGGGAGAAGTAGGAGAGGGAGATGTGGGAGAGGGAAAGGGAAATTAAGAAGGATAGAGAGAAGGCAGTAAGGAAATAAGAGGAGAGAGAAAAGTTGAGGATAGAAAACATGACAGGAAAGGAAAGGAGAGGGGAGAGAAGAGAAAAGAAGAGAAGAGATGAGAAGAGAATAGAGCCAATTACTCTTTGATCATTTATCTCTTTTCCTTCTATTTTAAAAGTTGGCAATCTCCCATTTCCTAGTTCTTAACAGTTGTGCTTGTAAGATGAGAGAGGAATAAAAACTGTCTAAGGATAAATATGGATGTAATTTTTAAATGTAATGTTTTTACATTTACTGATAATCCACAGTTCATGAAAGGCTATACAACCAAATAAAGCAGAGAGAGAAATGAATTCAAGTCCACTGTCTGCAACAGTTAAATGGATAAAGGTTATGCACAGGTAATTTACAAGAAAAAGGAAAAAAAAAAGTTGTACCTAATTACCTAAATAAAATGATCAGCCTTACTAATAAGAAAAGAAATGGAAACCAAACTTTGGGGCATCCCCTCAGACCCATCAAATTGGGAACGAATTATAAAGAGCAAACACACACAATGTTGGCATACTTATGATAAAACAGGTATTTTTATTTCTGGTGGAACTGAAAAATTATAGAATCTTTTTGGAGAGGAAAATTACTGCACACAGTAGAGAATACAAAAAATAATACTTCTCCTCGACTCAATAGTTTCTTTGAAAATGTTATTCCCTGGCAATATAACAACAGCCACAATCACAACAACCACAACTGCAACAACCATAAAGTGCTATGAAAAAATTCTCTCTCTCTCTCTCTCTCTCTCTCTC
>CM053592.1:176196188-176218525 GCA_028646515.1 Pseudochirops corinnae
ATCCTAGCTCCTTTGACCTTTGGAATATCATATCCCAAGCCTTTCAATTCCTTAATGCAGAAGCTGCTAGGTCTTGTGTTAGTGTGATTGTGTTTCCACAATACTCAAATTGTTTCTTCCTGACTGCTTGCAGTATTTTCTCCTTGATGTGGGAACTCTACAACCTGGATATAATATTCCTAGGAGTGTTCTTTTTGGGATCTTTTTCTTTTTCTTTTCTTTTCTTTTTAAATTAACTTTTGTTTATTTTTAGTTTACATCATTCATTTTCATGAGATTTTGAGTTGCAGATTTTCTCCCTGTCTTTTCCCTACCTACCACCCAAAAACAGCGATCCCACTGTATACTCCCTCCCCCAATCTGTTCTCTCCTATATCCTCCCTCCTCTGACTTTCTGGTAGGGCAAGATAGATCTCCCTAGCCCAGTGCCTGTATATCTTACTTGCCAGTTGCATGTAAATCATAATAATAATAATAATACACACACACACACTTTGTTGTCTTCTTCTGGTTCCATGTTTTGAATCTTTTTTTCCTGAAAACAGTATTCTGTGGTCTGATTGTATTTCCTCTGCTTGCTCATCTTGCCAGCCAATTACTTTACTTTTTGACACTGACTTTTGAGCCCTTTACCACAGTAGGACTCTGCTTCCAGAGTGGAGAGAGCTGTGTCCCAAATTGCTGGGCTTCTCACAATTGTCAGAGCTATTAGGAGGGCACATTCTCTACAGCCACCGCAAGCTCTGGCACACTGGCCACACCACCCAAGACTGGGACCCAGATCTAAGCATGTCAAAGCAAGAGCAATTACCCTCTGAATGGTTTGCTTGGTCCACCTACAATCTGCAGGCTAGGAACTCTGGAGGCAGCCATATGGCAGCCACTGAAGGTACTGTACAGTGGCCTACCTCTTGCCCAGTGGGCAGGGGCCAGACCACACTCTTCCATCACCCAGTTCCAACAGAGTTCCCCACTGACCTTTTACTTTCTCTTTGGCATTTATGGTTGAGAAGTCTGGAAACCACCACAGCTGCAGGCGATTCTTTCTCCTGAAGTCTGCTCTAACCAGTCTGGAGTGCTGATCAGGACCACCCTGGGACTGGGCCTGTGCAGCTCACACAAGACTGCTTAGTCCCCACCCCAGTGTGATAGACACTTTCTGTCAGCCTGCCAGATTGCCTTCTGCGGGAGATTTGTTTCTCTCTGCCACTTTGTAGTTTCAGTAGCTCTAAAATTTGTTTACAGCCATATTTTACAGGTATTGGAGGTGGTTGGTGCGGGAGTTTAAGCAAGTTCCTGCTTTTACTCCGCCATCTTGCCTCTGCCTAATTAACTTATTCTGTGCCATACCAATCAAACAACTAGAATATTATTTGTAGAGCTAGACAAAATAATAAAATTCATCTGGGAGAATCAAATGTCAAAAATACCAAGGGAATCAATGGAAACACAAAGGTGAAGTAAGGTGGCCTAGCACCACCAGATTTCAAATTATTACAAAGTAGTAATCATCAAAATAATCTGTTACAGGATAAGAAATAAAGTGCTAGAATCATTGGAGTAGACTGGGTTCACAGTACATAACAGCAAATGACCATAATAATCTAGTGTTTGATAAATTCCTGAATCCAAGCTCTTGAGGTAAGGATTTACCATTTGACAAAAATTGCCAAGGAAACAAAAAGGTTTGTAAGAAATTAGATATAGATAAACACCTCACACTGTGTAAAAAGTTAAGATCAAAATGGATAAAGACATAAAGGGTGGTATTATAAATAGATAAGGAGAACATGGGAAATTGTACCTGTTATATGTAAGTATAAGAATTTATAACAAAAAATAGAGAGAATCATGAGAAATAAAATAATTTTGAGTATATTATTTTTTTTATAAGAAAACAATGCTTTCATTTCAAGAAAAAGTCAAGAGAGAACAACATATTGGAAGGAGAAAGGAGGAAAAAAAAAGCCACAATAAAAAGACTTTTCTGAACTCAGGAGATAAATAAGCTACTCAATGTCTTGGTGCCTGGTTTAACAGAAGCAAGCAATTTACTAAATGAAACAAAAGCAGATGGACATCTTGTTCTAAAACACAAAACTAGCTTCAGCTATGTTCCTGAGGTGTCTGAGAAGAAATCCGGGTGGCAAGGTCAGCTCCGGGTAGAATTAGGGAATGGGCAGCTTATCTGTGACATTCTAACATCTCCCCTTTCAGCTAAACTCTTTTCTTTCTGTGTCTTATCAGGGTCTTAGAGTCACTATGCTCACTTGAGACAGCTTATAAAGACCTAGCCATCCCCTCTCCTGCCCTTCTAAACTGAACTGGGTTCCTTCATTCTACCCTCTGCCAATCAGAAGCAGGGTTACTCAAGCTTTAGGATGTGAATATCGAGCGTCTGGCTAGATGTCAGTCTAGGCAACTTAACAAACTGAAAGAATGAGACTTTTGTTGGGGAAACGGGTCACATGATTCAGAGAAAGGTGTACTCTTATTCATCAACATTACATGGAGATAATGGATGCAATTGATGGTTAGGGAGTAACCTTGATCTATATACTTGTTTGAGCAGCTAAGAGGTAGAGGGGACAGAGTAGTGTGTCTGAAGTCATCAAACCTCATCTTCCTGAGTCCAAATCTGACCTCAGATACTTATTAACTTTGTGATCTGGGGTAAGTCACTTAACCCTGTTTGCCTCAGTTTCCTCATCTTTAAAATTAGCTCAATTAGGAAGTAGCAAGCCACTTCAGTATCTTTGCCAAGAAAACCCTGAATGAGGGACACAACTGACTCATACACACACACACACACACACACACACACACACACACACTCATCCTTGAGATAAGCATTTAACAAGGATAATCAGCTATCTACTGAACTGGGACACCTCCCATGGGGTTGAGCATGTGTGCTTTGGCTTCATGGAGAGAGACATGTGCTCTAGCTCAGTACAGAAGACTTTTGGTTTGGGATAATTCAGCAATCCTTTACTAGTTCCTTTGGATTTGCATTTTCAGATGCCAGCAAATATATTTGGCAATTGTCTCATGCTCTCATCCCTTCCATAGGACATTCATGACCAGAGGCTCCAGATGGTTCTTCATAGTTCCTTACTGTAGGAGGTAGAGGGGCTTTTGAAATGATTGACAGCTAGGCAGGAAGGCTTTAAAGAAGAAACAATTTCCTCCATCACCTCTTCTTCCCACTCTTTTGAATGTGTGATTTGGAACTCTAAGAGTTCTTCCTTGATGAGAGTGGAGGCAGAATTTCTCTCACTTCTTTACTTCTCATCAGCAGCTTGGTGATTGAATATACATGAAAGTATATACATGTGCATGGCTAAGTTAGAGTGAGGCCAGATCTCAACTTCCTGGTTGCCTCTTCTATTTACTGTTCCTTTCCCTGAAGACACATGACAAAAAAACATTTTTGAATTGATTGTTTCTAGTTTTGGTGGCTACATCATAGATTTGAGTGGTCAGGAGTTCCTAGGTGCTGATGTACAGTAAAAGGTGCTCTCTACATCTATACCCTTATCCTAGAGGAAGGGTGACCACTACCAAGAGGATGATCCATGCACACGTGTGCCCCCAAACACACACACAAACACACACACATACACACACACACACACTCACCCCTCACTGGTCAGAAAATACAGACCTTAAGTTATTATGCTGACAGTACATTCTGAGGTGAAAATGAAATCCGTTCAGGAATTCCACAAATGTTCCAAGAATCTACCTTCCAGAAGAATATAATACAGGTAAAAGGTAATATGTGTTTCTATTATCTATTTATGGGACGTGTAAGTGCATCACGTGTTTTTGTTCTGCTTTATGGATTACTGTGAGTTCTTTATATATTTTATTCCAAGTCTTTCCTTCCTCCAAATTCCTTCAAAGAAAGTTTGCTCTGGTTGGGAAAAATGCAATATATATGGAGAATGGCTGAATAAGTTGTGGTATATAATCATTATATGTGTGTATGTATGTACATACACACATATATGCATGTACACATATACATGTGTGGGTATATATGTATGTACGTAACTATTGTTCTATAAGAAATTATGAAGATGGTTTCAGAAAAACCTTGAAAGACTTACATGAACATATGCAAAGGGAAGTGAGCAGAACCAGAAAAAAAAAAACACTGTATATAGTAACAGCAGTATTGTAGGATGAAAAACTATAAAAGACTTTGTTACTCTCATCAAGACAATGATCCAAGAAAATTCCAAAAGACCCATGATAAAAATGCTATGCATTGAAAAGGGAAAGGGAACAGAATAGGAAGAGGAAGAGGAAGAGGAAGAGGGAGAGAAAGAGCAAGAGAGAAAAGGAGAGGCAGAGGGAACTGATGAATTCTGAATGCAGACTAAAGCATAATTTTTTTTATTTTCTTCATTTTTCTCCTCTTTTGCTATCCCCACTATTCTCTTATTCTCTAAGACATTGAAATTTGCCTGAGATATGCCTCCTTCTACAGACATATCACAGCTATCTAAGGAAGTTATCCTAAAGCCCCCCAAATTAAATTGAATTTTTTACGTTGTGGACATGGCAATGAGAACATAATTTTGCCCAATTATGAAACACTTAAGTTAGCCATTGCCAATTCATGAATATCCATGTAAAATGCAATTATGATATGATCATCCATCAATTTAATTCTTTTCAAACGTATATAATTATGTGGTAGAATGCATATCAGAGAATGTAATACAGGGAATGCATAATATCAAATTAAGGACATGGAGGGTTAAACTTTGCCCTAAATTATTTTTTTTTTTTAAATATGATCAGTGTTAGGTAAAGTTGCATGTGGAAAAAACATTTATATTTATATGAGTGTGCATGTGTGTATATATAAGTATGTATGTGTATGCATGTATGTATGTGTGTATATGTTCACGTATGTGTATATGTATATATGTGTGTATATGTTCACGTATGTGTATATTCTCTTTCACTACACACACGTTATATATAAAATCTAGAAATGTAACTGAAGTGTCTTATGTAAAGGAAGTGGCAATGATAAAGATAGGGTTGATTAGATTGTATGATCTGTTACATTTGCAATGGCTGTTATGCATTTTTTTCTCCATAGAATAGAGAAAACTCATAGAGACAATAGGGTAGAAGATGGGAAGGTCTGAACTAGTTACATGGCCTCACCCAAGGGTGAAGAGACATTGATTAAAGGTCAACTATGCATAACAGTTATTGCAAATCTTTGATAAAAACTAATCAACTCTATCTTTATCATTGTCACTTCCATCATATAAGACATTTTAGTTATGTCTCTAGATTTTATATATAACGTGTGTGTGAAGAGAGAGAGAATATATATGTAGGTGAATATATACACACATATATACCTATACATACATACACATATCTACTTACATATACACATACATAATCTAACACTTTGGTCCACAAAATCAGTATCATAAGCATAATATACACTGTGTTAGATATGTCTAGACAGCACTTCATCTGATAAAACATTTTAGTTTTTAGTTAAAAAATATTAAAATAAGTTTAATTAAGAAAGGCATAGCTTTTACAAATAAGGAGGGGTGGGTCCCACTCCATTTTTTCCTCCCCAGGGCATATCTACGGTACAATGTTCAGTGTAAGTCTAGGCAACACATTTTTGGGAAAGACACTTATCGCCAAAAGAAAACACAGAGGGAAATTAATTCATGCCTTCTACAAGGTGGTTAAAAAAATAGAGAAAAGACTCATAATGGAAGGAGATGTCTGCATTCAGAGAAAGAACTAGAAAGATCAAGTTTGAATGCAGACTGAAGCAAACTACCTGCTCTCTTTCTTTTTCTTGTTTGGTTTTGTTTCCTCTTTCCCATTGTTCATTCCACCAGTTAAAATCCTTCATTACAACCTGACTAATGTCCAATGTGAAAGTATTTGCAGATTCTATGCTTGATTGCATGCTGCCATGGGTGGGGAGGAGGGAGAAAATTTAAAACTCAAGGGATTGTGGAAATGAATCTTGTAAACTAAAAGCAAACAAACAAATTAATAAAGAAAAAAATAGAAACAGATTGTTCATCTTGAAAAGGAGATGACCCAAGCGTTTCACTGCAAAGCTACTTTCAAGTATATGAAAGGTTGTCACTTTGATGAGTGACAACTCATCATATTTGGCTCTGTCTAAGCCCCTGAGGGGAGAACTGGGAGAAACGAATGGAAACTGCAGTGAAGTCTAAGTCAGTTTGGTGTCAGAAAAAAATGCCTAATGATTAGAGCTGTCCATGAGTGGAATGGGTTCTATGAAGAGGTTATTGCTTCCCCCTTACTGATGGTCTTCAAACAACAGCTGAATGGCCACTTGTAGGTTGCCCATAGGTGAGATGCTTGCTCAGTTATGGGTTAGAAGTACTGAGCTAGGTGTTTGTAGAGACACAAAATTTAGATAAGATAGTCACACAGCTTCTGTCCTCAAATAACTCAGTCTAGAATAAAAGGAAGGGGAAGAAGGGCCATCCATATTATGCTTAAAGATTTGCAAAGCATCTCAATATCACATTTCTCTGGAGTCTCACAACTCTGGGAAATAGTGGTTATCATGCTCATTTTATAAATGGAGTAGCTGAGACTCAAAGAATTGAAGAGACTTGCTTATGATCATGCAACTTATACATTTAAAAAAGAATGGAAATTTGCCAGAAACTAAAATATCAAGTTACTGAGCATTGACAGAAAAGGACAAGTATATTCCTTGTAGAGGCTTATCTAATGCCAGCCAGTTCTGCTTTCTCCTCATCACCAAATCCCAACATCAGCCTCTCTCTGTCTTGATCTTCAGCATCTCAAGTGGTCCCTTATGAAATGTCAATTATAAGCCCAGCAAAGAGATGCACATCCTGCTGCTGCCCATGTTGCTACTGAAATAAGACAAGAGCCCTTGGGATGAGCTGTGCCTCTGTCAGGTGGCTTTACCTAATGGCCATGCTAGTTACATCTGGCTTCCTTCCCTTTTAATGGACACAACCTCCTTGCCAGTTCAATGTCAGTCCTCAGTGCATCATGCCTGGAAAGGAATGAGAGATATACTTCATGCAAATTAGCAAAGAGGAGCCAGATGTTGCTGCCCTTTCAGAGGGCCCACATGGTTTCCCTTACAAAGGTTGTGTTGTCTTTCAGATTTAAATTGGCCCTGTGCTTTCCCATGAGAGCTATAAGGGATTCCCAAGGGGAAGCAAGGATTAGCAATGAGATGTTATGGTGTCCCAGGGCATCAAACATTATTCCTTAATGGGGACAACCAGATATTTGAGTGAGGCTCCCCGCAAATAATGACATCTCCGCCCCCCCATCCCTGGTGTGTTATAACATCTCAGGCTTTGGAAACAGCACCAGGGCAGGTCAATAAAAGGGCTGCACAATTTGAATACTGATGAGGTATTTATAAGTATGGATACAACAGTGTTTGCCTCTGTTTCTGAATTAGTTGGTTTTAGAAAACGTGTCCTATGATCAGAATATGCATAACAGATTTTTTTTTAACTGGAAAGTCATAGGACGTAAGCTGGGGATAGTTTTTTAATCATGTCATCCAATGTCCTCTCTTTCCTAGATGAAGAGAAGTGAAACACAAGAGTCTTCAATGCCTTTGGAGTGATTAAGACCCTCCCTTATACCAGGTATTCAGGAAGTTAGGTCACATAGCAGACAGTATCAGACTTACAGTAAAGAAAGCTTGAATGTGAATCCTGCCTCTGACACTTACTTGCTCTGTGTCCCTGACAAGTCTTCTATCCTTCTTTCCCATAACATTACCACTAGTCTAGAGAAGGTCATCACCATTTCACACCTAGACTATCCCCAAACTCTTCTGATTGCTCTCCCCACCTCAACCCTTTACCTACTTTAGCTCATCCTCCACTCAGCTAGCTGATGCAACAAGGTCAAACCCCACTACTCAATAAGATCCAGTGGTTCCCTATCACCTCCAGGATGAAATATAAAATCAACTGTTGGATATGCAAAGCTCTTCCTTTCTATCTTCTTACACTTTCCTCCTTCCTAAATTTTCTTTGATCCAGTGACAACAGCCTCCTTTTCTGTTCTTCACACAAGATACTCTGATCTCATCAACCTGGATGTTTTAACTGGTTGTCTCCCATGCCTAGAATTTTCATCCTCTTCATGTCTGTCTCTCAGTCTCTCAATATCCTCAAGTCTCAATTAAAACTCAACTCTCTCCAAGGAGATTTTCTAATTGCCATTAATGCCAGTGCCATCCATCATTGATTACTCCCCAATTTATCTTGTATGTAAAATTATTCTTTGCTCATATTTGGTTGCAAGTTGCCTCTGCCTAATTGGATTCTAAATCTTCTTGAAGCAGACCCATTTTTGGAGGGTTGTTGTTTTTTTTTAAACCTTTCTTTGCCAGGGCCTGGCATGTAGTAGTTGCTTAATATATGTTTGTTGACTAATTCAGCACTTATCTTGCTCAATTCCCTCACCTGGAAAATGCCAATAATAATATCAACACCTGATACAGATATGTTATAGACAACTTAAAAGCAAACTTTTATGCAAGAAAAAACTCTTCCTGTACTTTAATCTTGATACATATGAGAATCATAGCTGTTAAGGAGGCTGTTTATTCAAATCCAGTTATCTCTGAGTTGTTTAGAAAGGGGGGACAAGAAGCATGAAAACTACCCTTCCTTTTAACTTTATTCAGAATAATAAGTCTCAGGAAAGAGCAGTCATTAATGTTTCCATTTGAACAGAATAAGATGGCAATTTACTCATAAACATGTCAGGACCCCACCTCCCCAATTCACAATTAAGGTCCACAAGTAGTAATTTGACAAGCTGGAGGAGGCAGCTTTCTCTGGTAAATGAGTCTCCTTTCATTCAAAATTAACTCCTTCCCCCTTTGGAAATGGGAATCTATCAGTCATGACCATCAGATTTGCCATAGGTTAGACTTGTAGAAGGAAATATATTGCTTTGGATCTGCAAGGGGAATTAATGTCAAAGTGGCAAAAGAGTTCAAAAAAGATTATATGATCAAGCTAGAACTCAAAACCATTCATGTTCTGTTTGTTTCTGCTGGATCATAACTCAGAATTCTGGTACTGGTAGCACATTTGGTTAAGTGGATAAGGCATAAGGAAGGGACATTTACAAGCCTCAAGGTACTTGCATGGTAGGTGTTTATGGGGGAATTTGCTTTCTTCCTGTGTTGGTACTATCTCAAAGTCATATTTTATTCCAGGGCCTTCAGTACTCAGCAAGATTGGCACTGCGAACAAATATAGTTTTTCACATTTCATCACTTGGTGTCAAAGTTTTGGAGATCTCTTCTCTTTGCATCTATCTTATTTTTGTTATAATTCCACAATCTTTTTTAATTTAATCACAGAATTCTGTCCACCTATGAACAAAAATGATGGACAGAGTTTCAATTTCCTTTTTTTTTTTTAATTTTTTTTCAAATTAATTTTTTTCAGATGTGGTATGGCTTTTTATTAACTCTTTCACAAAAGACATGTTTAAATGACTCAAAAGTACGCATTGACAAAGACTTAAAACATGAAACAAGACTCCATTATCCATTCTACACTTACTGAAAGGTAAAGACATATCTGTGGGAGTGCTAAAGAGATATTTCACATTCATCTCAGATCTGCACTGTCTGTGCAACTCAAAAAGTCTGGCTATTCTGGCTCTTCTTCAAGTTCACTTTGATAGTCATCTTCTTTTCTGAGAATCAGTATATGTGTAGGATTTACTTCCTGTTGGGCACCTAGTGCTGACTCAAGAACTCCCAACTCCCAAACTCATGAGTGTACCACCAGGGCTGGAAAGATTAGTTTCTCAGGATCATTCTTTCATGACCTAGGCTTGAGAACAGAAATAAAAAACTGAAGGGGCAGTCAAGGTTTTGAGGTGTGGTTTCTTGTTCCTCTATGTAAGTACATGTTCTCACTTCTATGTTCTTGAAACCAAAATCGCTACAGAGGATGAGGAATCACAAGCTGGAGGAGGCAGCTTTCTCTGGTAAATGAGTCTCCTTTCATTCAAAATTAATTCCTTCCCTCTTTGGAAATGGGAATCTACCAGTCATGACCATCAGATTTGCCATAGGTTCGACTTGTAGAAGGAAATATATTGCTTTTGATCTGCACGGGGAATTAATGTCAAAGTGGCAAAAGAGTTCAAAAAAGATTATATGATCAAGCTAGAACTCAAAACCATTCATGTTCTGTTTGTTTCTGCTGGATCATAACTCAGAATTCTTTTTCTTCCATTCTTCCCTACCGCAATTCCTTGTTGGAACCAGCATCGACAAGCATGTAGCTCTCACTGAGAAGTTTCATTTTGTTTTCTTTGATGTTTCATAAAACTCTCCTTTGATTTTGTGAACTGCGTGCTTTCAAGAGTTGAGACAATCTCAGCATATTGGGCAGGGTAACATTTGGAATTCAGATCTTTTCTCCTTGTATCTACCTCCTTGGCATTTCTCACTCAGATCTTGTTCCCCTGCCCCTCCTTTTTAAAAAAAATTTGTTTACATTTATTTTTAGTTTACAACATTCATCTCCACAAGGTTTTGAGTTACAAATTTTCTCCCTGTCTTTCCCCTGCCCACCACCCCAAAAATAGCAATCCCACTGAATACCCCTTCCCCCAATCTGGTCTCTCCTATATCCTCCTCCACGCCTCCTCGAAATTTCTAGTATGACAAGATGGCTCTCCATACCACAGTGCCTGTATATCTTATTTCCCAGTTGTATGTGTAAAAAAAAAATATTAAAAATACTTTTTTAAAGATTTGATTTTAAAACTTTGAATTCCAGATTCTTTCCCTTCTTTCTTCATCACACACCTTTACTGGGAAGATAAGCAATTCAATATTTGTTATAAATGTGTAGTTATACAAAACATTTCCATAATAGATTTATTGTGAAAGACTGACTATATTTCACTCCCTCCTATCCCACCTCTGACTTGTTCTATTTTCTACTTTGACCCAGTCCCTTTTCAAAAGTGTGTGCTTCTAACTATACAATGCCTCTAATCTCCCTTCTATAATCTCCCCTCTTATCTCCTTCCCTCCCCACTTTCCTATAGGGTAAGATACCCAGTTTAGTGTGTATGTTATTCCCTCCTTAAGCCAAATTCAAGAACTCTTCCTATTCTTGCCCTCCATTGTAACTTTTATATGAGTTTTCCCTTGCCTCTTTTATATCAGATAATTCGCCCTATTTTGTCTCTCCCTATCTCCTCTCATTATATTCCTCTCTTATCTCTTAATTTTACTTTTTAAATATTATTCTTTCTTATTCATTTGATCCTGTGCCCTCTGTCTATGTAGACCTGTACCCATATATACACACACTCACATACGTATTCATATGCACATATACCCTTTTTGTATATAGATATATATATATATGTATACATATACATACATTTATATTTCCTTCAACTATCTTCATACTGAGAAAAGTTTCATAAGCTACAATTATCATTTTTCCATGTAGGAATGTAAATAGATCAACTTTGATAAGTTCCTTATGATTTTCCCCGTTTACTGTCTCATGCTTTTCTTGCTTCTTGTATTTGAATGTCAAATTTTCTATTCAACTCTGGTTTTTTAATCAAGAATGCTTGAAAGTCCTCTATTTTATTGAATTACCACATTTTTCCCTGAAATTTTTTCTCAGTGTTGCTTGGTAGGTGATTCTTGGTTTTAATCCTAGCTCCTTTGACCTCCAGAATATCATATTCCATTCCTTAGGTCCCTTAATGTAGAAGTTGCTGCATCTTGTGTTATCCTGTTTCCACAGTATTCAAATTGTTTCTTCTGATCTGCTTGTAATATTTTCTCCTTTATTTGGGAACCCCAAAACCTGGTTATAATATTCCTATGAGTTTTCTTTGTGGGATATTTCTGAAGAAGTGATTGGTGAATTCTTCAAATTTCTATTTTGCCCATATTTCTAAAATATCAGGGCAATTTTCCTTGAGAATTTCTTGAAGGATAGTTTCTAGGTTCTTTTTTTTTTTTTTTATCACGGCTTTCAGGTATGCCAATATTTTTTAAACTATGTCTCCTGGATCTATTTTCCAGGTCTTTGTTTTCCCAATGAAATATTTCACATTGCCTTGTATTTTTTTCATTTGCTTAGATCTGCTTAATAGTACCTTGGTTTCTCATAAAGTCATTAGGTTCCATTTGCTCCAATCAAATTCTGACAGGATTATTGTCTTCAGTGATCTTTTGAAATTCTTTTTCCAACTGGCAGATTTGGCTTTTTAAGGCACTCTTCTCATTGGCTTTTTCGGCCTCTTTTGCCATTTGAATTAGTCTGTTTTTAAGGTGTTATTTTATTCAGCCAGGTTATTGACTCTCTTTTCATAATTCTCTGTCATTATTCTCATTTCTCTTCCCCATTTTTCCTTCACTTCTCTTACTTGATTTTCAAAATCCTTCTTGAGCTGCTCCATGGCCTGTAACCAGTTCATATTTTTCTTAGAACCTTTTGATGCAGGAGTTTTGACTTCATTGTCTTCCTTCCATTCCATGCTGTGATCTTTTTTTGTCCCCAAAAAAGGAATTTAAGGTTTGATGGCTGTGCTTGCTTTACTTCCTTTGCTTGCTTATGTTGCCACTCAATTACTTGACTTTTGAGCTCTTTGCCATGGTAGAATTCCACTTCCAGAGAGGAGAACTTTGTCCCAAATCACTGAGGTTTTCACAGCTGCCAGAGCTATTCGTTGGGTGTCCTCTCTGCTGCCCCCCACACTGTCTTGCTCACTGGTCATACATCTCAGGACCTCCACCCATGACAGCAATACAGATGCAGGCAGGTGAAGGCAAGAGTGATTAACCTCTGAATGGTTGCTTGGTCACCCCTACAACCTATAGGCCAGGAGCTCTGAAGCAGCCATGCAGCTGTGGCTTCATCATTTCTTGCTCTGGAGGCAGGGGCCAAACAACGTTCCATCCCCCCCAAGTTCCAACAGAGTTCTTCACTGACCTTTTACTTTGTCTTTAGTACTTGTGGGTTGATAATTCTAGCAACCACCACAGTTGCTCGTGATCCACTCTCCCAAAATCCACTCTAGCAATGGCTTGTTGGGGCCACCCTGTGGCTAAAAGTGTGGGCCACTTGGGGCTGGCCTCAGGTCCCAGCATGCTGAAATGGACCCTTCCTATCCACCTATCAGGCTGCCTTCAGGAGGAGATTTGTTTCTCTCTGTCACTTTGTGGGTTCTGTAGTTCTAAAATTTGTTTAGAGTCATATTTTATAGGTATTTGAGGTGGTTACTGGGGAAGCTCACAGAGTTTTCCTGCTTCTATGCCATCATCTTGGCTCTGCCTCTCCTTTTTTTTCTTAATTCATTTTGAAAGTGATGCCAGCATATCATTTGACATTTAACCAGATGTAAAGAATAATTTCACATGGTGTGAGAGCCTCAAGGGAGAGGAGATAAGAAGGAATGCTAGAAAAGATCAAATGAATTATATCCATTGAGACACAGAGCCAAATATAGCCATTATAAGTGAACATTTGCCTCTAAGAATCAATCTCATTTGTATATTCTCTTTCCAAGTCACATCATGACCCACAATGTCATAAACAGGATTGGGAATCATGTAACTTACAAACTCACAAAATTCAAATCAAAGCCTGAGAGCTAAAAAGAGCATCTAGTCCTTATTTTCCAAATTAAGAAGCTGAGGTTCCAAGTTGTTTTGTGACTTACCTTGTAATACAAGTATAAAATTGCATATTCCAGATTTGAACCCAGATCCATTCATCCCCAATCAATTTCTTGTCACTTTATGATAGGACATATATGACTATTCCAGCTACTACATCCCTTTCACAACATGCTAATTGATAACATAAGGTCATTGGATTTAAATATTATTCATATATTCCACCTGTTCTTAGAAAACAATTAAAGAAACAACTGGGAAGATGGGTGAAGGGCTGATATTTTATAAAACTACAAAAAATCAAGACACATTTCCTAGGCATATATATGTATACTATCCACTCCATCATTGCTTAAAGCAATAATATGAATGCTGAGTTCAAATACAGTGCACTTATCCTTGACAGTATGACAGGAAATACAACCCTATTCTAATTATAGCAGCCCTTTCAGAAAGTGGTCACTGGCCTCATGCATTACTCAGATTATTGAGTAGGATAGTCAATTGAACCAGTCTAAGCACAAAAGAGATCAGTATCAAGCTGTGAAAAAATGAATTGAAAGAGGAAGAGCAGAAGCAGAAACATTGGTTTAAGAAGCTATTATACTAGGGGTGGCTAGGTGGCACAGTGAATAGAGTCAGGAGGACCTGAGTTCAAATCCGGCCTCAGACACTTAATATTTGCTAGCCATGTGACCTGGGGCAAATCACTTAACCCTAATTGCCCTGCCTTAAAAAAAGGCCTCACAAAAAAAGAGAAGCTATTAAACTTTTCCAAACAGTATTCAAGAACTGAGGTATAAAGAGGAGAGGTGACTTATCTAAGATCATAATACATAATAGAACTTAGATCTGAAACAAGGTTCTCTAATGTTCAGTATTGGGTGTTTTGCATTCCATGTGCTAGATTGGTAGAAATCAAAAAAAAAAGATAGTTGGGAATCATATTGAGAAAGCAGGATACACTTGAGTTATAAATCTGTTTAGATAGGTATGACTCTTCATGATCTTATTTGGGGTTTTCTTGGCAAAGGGTAGGATACTGCTTTGCCATTTCCTTCTTGAACTCATTTTATGGATAAGGACCTGAGGAAAACAAGATTAAGTGGCTTGCCCAGAGTCACACAGTTGGTAAATATGTAAGCCCAGATTTAAATTTAGGAAGAGGAGTCTTAGTGACTCTAAGCCTCCAAGCCCATGACCCTATCCATTGTACTATCTACCTGTCTTAGAGTTACAAACCATGGACAATCCTAGAGACACAAACCTAACTCTAGGACAAGCTGAATTGTGTGACTGATATCAAGATAAGTCTTCTTCTGCCTTTCCCTTTGTTTGTTTGTTTTTAATAAGGCTATTTCACAGCCAAAAAAAAAATCCTACCCTCTTATTACAGTGGTTCTCAACTTTCCTAATGCTGTGATCCTTTAATACAGTTTTTCATGTTGTGGTGACCCCCAACGATAAAATTATTTTCGTTGCTACTTCATAATGCAATTTTGCTACTATTATGAATCTATCTGATATGCAGGATATATTTTCATTGTTACAAATTGAACATAACCCACAGGTTGAGAACCACTCCTCTATTGCATGTTAACATCTTTATAAGAGCCTTGTATCAGACATAGCTTGGGATCTTTCTCCCCTTGAAATTTGGCATTAACATAAATTAACTGGATCCACATCACTTTCTTACAACCATTCTGAGAGACCCCTATTGAATTTTATGCCTTTAGTTGAGAAAACCAACTTCAAAGCTTCTGGAAGTGAGGACAAGACCAAAGTCTTAAGCAAGTGTTCTCTTCATGCCCAACTAGTAACTTCCTACTATTTTTGGAATTGCTAATAATATGTTTTTTCTCTCATGAAGATGAACAAAATCTGGTTTTATTTGATAGAGAACACAAAATAGTACTATGGAATAGACTGCTACTTCCAGCATCCCAGAATAGACAGTCTCTGATTACTTGGCATATTTCTTGAGTCATTGAAGAAAACAAAAACAAAAACAAAAACAAAAAATGGAATCTTTAAGAGAATTGATTATTATTCCTGGCCAGTTTTTATAAATTTGAGTAAACAGAAGGAAGATTATAAAGGAAGCAAAAGCAACACAAACATATCAAAGAGACAGCTGACCTTTATATGCATTTATGTGCATTTGCTCCATACTAGTTACAGTTGTAGAACGAAGAAGAAATATATGACGTGATCTTCAGTAATCCGTGCCTTTAGATAGCATCCATATCTTCAGTGTTTGGAACAACAATGTATTTTTGTGTTCTTCTAATGTGCTGTTATACATAAATGATTAGCCCATATGTCTTATTCTACGCTGTCCCATACAATCTTCCTATGAAGTGGGGCAGAAACAGTTCTATGTTTATAACATTCATTTCTAGACAAAAACAATGGCTGGAATATAATCAGTGTTAATCCTTGTTGAATTCATAGGAGATGCCTTCATTGATTTATAGCTAGAAAGGATCTTAGATGCTTTCTAGTAAAAAGCCCTCTTTTCCAGATGACAACTCAACTGAACATCATCATTCTGGAATATCCTTCACCTTCCATCCTAACCATGCAGAGAATTGTTGTTGCCCTTTGTAACTGAAGAGGACCAAAATGACATTACAATGTTGGGGTCAAAGTACAGTGTACCTGACTGGCAGATCAAACCAACATGAGCTTAGAAGTCTCCACCACAAGTCACACACAAAGAGTCCATTTGAACATTCAGGAGGGCAACATCTTTAAATCTGTGCATCTTGAGGTAGTACCCCTGCATGATTCACTTATTGGCCTCACCTTCACCCACTGCTCTCACCTCGGATCTGACTTGGATCTCTGACTTGGATAACTGATTGAAGTTGCCATGAAATGAATAAAGGATTTTTTTAAAGAGATAAATGAATTCCATAGCAGCTTCTCAAGAGTTTTAATGCTGAGTTTAGATTTTTGAGGAAGACCAAGCTTTAAATATCACTTCTAACACACTCTGTCTGTGAACACTGGAAAGTCACTTTACATTCCTGAACCTAATGTCCAAACTCTTTAAAATAATTTCCATAAGATCTACTTCATAATACCCAAAGGACTTGTTTTCAACTGGGGCAAATTCACATAGAGTGTAAGGAGGGGAAAGGGGGTAGCAGGAAGATTGTCTCACTACTGTCCTTAATCTGAACTCATCAAAGGAATTGTAGGTAGTTGTAAAATAATATTTCCTTTCTTCTCTGATTTTCTTATTCCACTTTAAAAGTTCTTTTTATTGAGGATTTTTTACTTCATAGATCATTGTCTCCTTGATAGAGAGTAGAGAAAGGCCATGATTTGAATCAAGATAATACACACACACACACACACACACAATGTGTATATATAATAGGATGTGTGCATATGTATATGTAAATATGCATATATGTATATGGGTACATTTATGTGTGTTTGTGTACAGATACACACACACATATAAACACTACCTACAATTCTATATATTACCCCAAACTCTAGGTGAATATGTGTATCTGTGTATATGTATGCATTTCACTTGCACAAAAGTCCTATATCACAAATTATAAGATGAGTAGCGCTATTCAAATGTGGAATATAGCATATAGTTCTTTCTTTCAGGGGAAATGTTTGAATTTTGGTTTCTTTGTTTAAAAAATAATTTATTAATTGTCCCTTCTGTGTAAAAAGCAGTATTACATAAGAGATAGGTCATCAGCCTCAGAGTCAGGAAAGACTGAACTGAAATCTGCCTCTGCCACATTCTTGCAGTTTGACCTCAGTAAATCACTTAAACTCTCATTATTCTAGGTAATAATCTATGACAGTGAGTTGCAAGGAATTTGCTAAGCTACATTGAAGAAAACAAATGTCCTCAAGTGAGTTCATCTACATTAGTGAAACCACAGGTCTAGTTCCTGTCTTTGTTTATATCCTACGACATTCCAGGCAAAGTCTGAGATGCTGGGTGTACAATGAGATAAACAAATCCCATTTTCCAGATACTTAGACTCTTTCTGGGGAAATAGCATACATACATTACAAGTCCATTTTTTTTTTTTGGTTCATTTTGTTTTGTTATGTTACAACTAGTACCTGAGTAAAACAGGAGTAACTTTGCATAAGAGATAGTAATTGAGCTGATCCTTGGAAAAACCTGTGGCTAGGGCAGCTAGGTGGCACAATGAGTAGAGCACCAGCCCTGGAGTCAGGAGGACCTGAGTTCAAATGCGACCTCAGACACTTGACACACTTACTAGCCATGTGATTTTGGGCAGGTCACTTAACCCCAACTGCCCTCCAAAAAGGAAAAAAAAAAAAGGAAAAAGAAAGCCGATGGCTTATAAGATATTGAGGTGAGGAGGGAATGAATAACAAGAATGGGTAACAACTTGGACAAAAGCCTAGAAGAGGAAAGTAGCATGCTGTGTGTAAAGAACACTGAGTAGAACAGCTAAACCAGAACTTGGGGTATATACGTGTATAGAAGTGACAGCAATGTATATCATCCAATGAAATATAAGCTAGAGATTTGTAAAAAAAAAAAAACAAAAAATCATTTTATTGCCTGATGCATTTTATTTCATCTGAGAAGCAATAAGAAGTTATTGGAATATGATGAGATGATGATTGAAGTGATCCAACATGTGCCTTAGAAATATCAAAATGTCAGTGTGGGCAGAAGATGAATTGGAGGCAGGAGAGATGGGAGCCATGTAGAACAATTAGGAGATAATTTTAATAGTCCAAGTGAGGTTAAAGAATCAAAAGATTGGTGATAGAAGTAGACAAAAGAGGAGAGCTGTGAAATGTTGTGGAGGCAGAATAAACAAAACATGTCAACTGGAAGAATGGCAGTGAAACTGGCAAAAAAAAAGAGGGAGTTTGGAAAGAAATGTAGGTTTGAGGGCAAAATAGCATGTTCTGTTTTAGTATCGTGAGTCAGCTACTTCTCATAGGGCTGGACATGAAAATTTGTAAATCATCTGCATGTAGATGATAACTGAATGTGAGTGTGCACACAGAAAACAAGGGAGATGAAATTATTATTGTAGCTATAAGACATGGATCTTTCTTCCCTGTAGAGAGAAATCCATATAGCAAAATGGTATATGAATTGGAAAGGTGCAAATCAGATATGAAAAATCCAAGGGAAAGAATTATTATTGATTAGGGGAAGAACAAATCATCATAGACAGCTTGCCAAAGGAAAGAATTTTGCACCTAGTCTGAAAGAATCCTTAGGGTTTCAACAGAAGTGTTGAAACAACAGCCATATACTTTGCCTCAGCTAGCACAAAAGTAGTTGCACATTGCTTCAATTGATACTCTTATGAAATAAGAGGGAGAGAATGGAAGCAGTAATCCACTGACTTAGCCATCTCTCCAAAATTCAAGTTCAATTAAAAAGCTGAAATTTATATTTTCCAAAGGGAATTAAGTATCTTAACTCTTCAAATCCTCACCATAACTTCTAATGTTTGTGTTACTATCTCCATTTCACAGATTGGAGAACAGAGGTTTACAGAGGCAAAGAGCAATCAGCTCACAACCTTCAATTATTTTGGTCTCACATTCCTCATCTGTAAAATAAATATAATGGGTTAACTAATTACTAAGATCCCTTCTATCTCAAAAATTCTGGTTCTAAGCATTAGAGGTAGAAGTGACCCCTGGATTTTTCTGACTTCTATGTTATCACTCCATCTCCTATTCACCAAAATATGACACAGGAATGGGCTACCATCCTGCAGCCCAGAGCTACTTCCCAGTGGAGAATTTGATTTTTATTATATTTTGGAGAGTATCAATTAAAATCCCTACTCCCAATCCTGGGTACTATTAAGGAAAGTGTGAAGAGCTGCTACTGAGTTGGGGAAAACATCCCCTTTTATATGACTCTGGACTGTAATTCATTATCTTTATTTTTTTTCTCAAGAACTTAATTTATCAAAGCAAATGGCAGGCAAAAGCTCAGAACAGCTCTCATCAGAGGCAAAAAAAAGTACAATCCCCAACTACATAAATTTTCAAAATGCCATTCTCCAGGTGAGGAAACATGTGGGTGTCTTTTACAGTCTGGCTCTGCTATCGCCAGGTGTGAATTGCTAAGGACTTAATTAACTCCAAGGGCCTTATTGCTTTATATTTTGGGCTGCCTCTCTACTCGCCTTCTCTCATTTAGTCATTACAGATTAGTTCTATCTACACTGTCAGGCTGCCCTTGCAGTAGGAGTAATAAGTAATTAGAAATTCCAATTAGCAAATCAAGGACCTTAAAAAATATAGACCACGATTGTCATTCTTCCCCTTCTTCATCTTTTAGCTTCCCCAAAAAATTTACATACACATAGACTACAGATTACAACCTGGTAGGGGCTATAGAGCTGATATAGCATAACCCCATCATTTTACAGATGAAGAATAAAAAGAACAGAGTTATTCGCCAAAGTCACATAGACATTCATTGGTGAAACTGCTATGGAAACCCAAGACCTGTGACTGCTAATACAACACTCTTTTCCTTGCACAGTGATTTCTCTGTCCAAGTCTTATGTTGCTAAGTCATGAGAACTGTGAACGTACCTGCCTGCACTATGTCCTGATTTGTAATATTAGTATCTCTTTATAAGGGAGGACGTTCCATGTCTGGATTGGGTTACTGGATTGAAGCTTCAGACTCTGCTATCTTGGTGCTGTTCACTTGGACTGACACTCCAGAGCCTGTCCCTACCTTAACCAATGTATTCATGGTACTCATTAGCCCCCCTTTCTCTATATTAGATGACATCCCACCTATAGACCATGCCATCCACAATGCTACATTCCCCTGGTCCAGATCATACATGTCATTCCCTTATCTTCTTACTGTCATTAATCTGTCTTTGATATTTAACAAACGTATGTTAGCTGTCACTCTGACAAAGAAATAGTTCCTTAGCAGCATTAATAATAATAATATTAGCAAACATTTATATAGCACTTTAAGATTTTCAAGGCATTTGTATCTATATCTCTCTTCATACATACACATACACATGTACAAACTTGTGTATGTATGTGAAGGAATCCAATTCTGAATCATTTTATAATTGTTTCTATTCTGTAATTGATCTTATGCTATATTACTGCCCCATTTTGTATGATTGTTCAGAACACATCTCTTTGGTTTTGCCTACTAACTAAGTTGAGAAGTTCAGTTCTCCCACTAATCACTGTTCTATTCTTGCCTGAAGGAAATCTGTTATCCTTGAGAGATGTAGATGGACACCAGGGAATCTGGTATACTATCTCTAATTTTGCAAGTAGAGCCAAATAGTGAAGATTTCTTACTCAAAATAGTTGTTTACCTTCTAAGTTAGTTAAAAGAAGAATTGTTATCCCTCATACCTTCAGCTCCTAGGAAAATAACTTACTGTTTCTCTTCACCTTAATTTTGAAACATAACACATTTATGTCTATTAGTCTTTATATGTACATGTGTATTTACACACACACACACACACACACACACACCACTGCCATTTAGGATTTTATAGACAAGACAATTGCATCTGAAAAAAGATTAATTTGCCCAGCAAATAAAATCAGAAAGCTATTTGAACACAGATCTTCTTGACTTCAACCATTTACCTATGAAGTAGCAGACCCAAGACAAGCAATGCTCATTAAGAAAATTTGTTGTTGGAGCCAAGATGGTGGCATAGAATCAACAAGGTTCTGCAGCTCCCACATAGCCACCTCAAATATCCATAAAACATGACTCTAAACAAATTTTAGGGCTCCAAAAACTCACAAAAATACAGGAAAACACATCTGCTACTGAAGGCAGCTCGGCAGGAAGGGCTCATTGCAGCATGCTGGGAGCCAAAACTGGCCAGCCTGAAACCGAGGCTTGGCCCCAGAGTGGACAGGATGAAACCACAGCTAGAGCCTTCAGGAGAGTGGATCAGCAGCAGCTGTGGCAGTTTCCAGAATAATCAAGCCATAAGAAACAAGAACAAAGTGAATGGTCAGTGGAATTCAGCTAAATTTGGGGGAGAAAAGAAGTCTGGCCAAACTGCCTCCAGGGCAAGGAAGCTGCAGAAGTGGTGGCCCTGCGGCCACCTCCATGTGGCTGCTTCAGAGATCTCGACCTGCAGGATGCAGGGGGGCTAACCAATCATTCAGAGGTTAAGTGCTCTTGTGTTGAGTGGCCTGGATCCAGATTGTAGTCTTGAGTGGTGGTCCTGGGGTGATTTTCAGTTAGCCAAAGTTGGTGGGGGCTGCAGCAGCCTCCTAATAGCTCTGGCAGCTGTGGAAACATCAGTAATTTGGGGCAGTTTTCCCCTCTGGAAGCAGAGTTCCACAGAGCTAAAAAAATCAAGTAATTCACTGGGAACATGAGCAGGCAAAGGAAGCAGAGTAAACACAGCAACTCAACTTTAGAATCCTTCTTTGGGGACAAAAAGGATCAAAGCATGGAATGGGAGGAAGACAACACAGTCACAACTCCCACACCAAAAGCTTCCAAGAAACATGAAGACTGTTTATAAGCCATAGATCAGCTTAAGAAGGATTTTGAAAACCAAATAAGAGAAGTGGAGGA
>CM053592.1:176219025-176246197 GCA_028646515.1 Pseudochirops corinnae
GCTTTCTGAAGAGAAAAATGCCTTCAGAATTAGAGTGGAGCAAATGGAAGCAAATGACTTTATGAGAAATCAAAATACTATTAAACAGATCCAAACAAATGAAAAAATAGAGGGCAATGTGAAATATCTCCTTGAAAAAACCACTGACCTGGAAAATAGATCTAGGAGAGACAATTTAAAAATTATTGGACTACCTGAAAGCCATGATCAAAAAAAGAACCTAGAAAGCATCCTTCAAGAAATTCTTAAGGAAAATTGCCCTGATAATTTAGAACCAGAGGGCAAAATAGAACTTGAAAGAATTCACCTATTACCTCTTGAGAAAGATCCCAAAAAGAAAACTCCTGGGAATGTTATAGCCAGATCATGGAGTTCCCATATCAAGAAGCAATTATTACAAACTGCCAAGAAGAAACAATTTGAATACTGTGGCAACACAATCAGAATAACCCATGATCTAGCAGCTTCTACATTAAGGGATAGAAGGGCCTGAAATGGGATATTCTGGAGATCAAGGGAGCTAGGATTAAAACCAAGAATCACCTACTCAGCAAAACTGATTATAATATTTTGGGGGAAAATATGGTCATTCAATGAGGTGGAAGACTTTCTAGCATTCTTGACGAAAAAAAACAGAACTGAACAGAAAATTTGACATTCAAACACAAGAAGCATGAGAAGGTAAACATGGAAAAAAAAACCATAAGGAACTTATCAAAGTTGAACTATTTACATGCCAATATGGAAAAATGATAATTGTAATTTATGAAACTTTTCTCAGTATGACAATAGGTGAAGGGAAGATAAATGTGTGTATGTGTGTGTGTGTGTGTATGTCAATTGAATAGGATGGGATAATATTTTAAAATTAATATTTAACATTTTAAAAGGTGAAATTGAGAGATGGGAGAGGAATAGTATGAGAAGAGATAGGGAGAGAAAGAATGAGGTTAATCTTCTCATATAGAAGAGGCAAGAGATAACTGTTACAATGGAGGGGAAGAACAGGAAGGCAAAAGGGAATGGGTTAACCTTATTCTCATTGAATTTAGCCTAGGGAAGGAATGACATCTACTCTAAACTGAGTATCTTGGCCTCACCAAGGATGGAGGGGAGCACAGGTTGGAGAGGAGGGTTGTTAGAAGCACACACTTCTGTAAAGGGACAGGGACAAAGTAGAGAATAGAACAAGTGGGGGGTGAAATAAGAAGGAGGGAAATATATTCAGTCTTTCACAGTATGTCCGTTGTGGAGATGTTCTTTGTTACTGCACATGTACGACCTGTATTGAATTTCTTGTCTTTCCAGTGGGGGTGGGTGATGAGGGAGGAAGGGAAAGAATATAGAATGTAAAGTTCTATAATCAAATGTTAAAAATATATATGTGTGTGTATATATATATAATTATAATTATTATTATCATTATTATTATTTACATGCAACTGAGAAATAAGATATACAGGTACTGGGGTAGGGAGATCCATCAGAGGGGTCCTAGGGGTTGATATAGGAGAGAGCATATTGAGGGAGGGAGAATACAGTGGGAACGCTGTTTTGGGGTGGTGGATAGGGGAAAGATGGGGAGAAAATTTTTAACTTAAAAAATCTCATGGAAATGAATGATGTAAACTAAAAACCCCAAAAATTAAAAAAAAAAAAGAAATATGAAGAGGAGATTTAACTAATATTAATTTCAATGGGATTCCAATAGTAGCCAATTTCAAGTTGATGAACAATGTATTTTTCAACTTAGAAATGAATTTAGAAAAGCTTTGAAGAGGTATCATATCCAGGATGAGGGAGATTACAGCACAGATGTTCTCCATTCCCACGTTCATAACAATCCTGGAAATCAGTGTTCACTTTTTCAATAAGAACATTGCTAAGGTGGAGAATATCTGTAGAGAAATGGCCAGAATGGTGAAGGGACTGAAAATCAAGTCATATGAATACAGGTAGAAAAACCTGTAGAGGACATGATACAGAGGCTAAAATAGCTAGCTATATGTATTTGAAAGTGTGAAAGGTTATGGTCGAGCCTATACATGTTACGAAGAAAGAATTAGGTTCATGTGAGCATCCAGGATTTTATTACAGCAGAGATATATTTGGATTTGATGTTTGTGGAAAAAAAAATAGTGATATCAAAAATGGAATGGACTTCCTTGAAAGGAAGTGATTGTTGATTCATTTGGGGCCTTTAAATGAAAGCTAAGTGACTACTTGGTAGATAAGTTGGGGGGATTCCAGTTTAATTGAGGGTTAGTCTGTATGGCCGCAGACTATTCCATTTGACTTTTGGATTCTATTTTTCTCCATATGTTTGGAAAAGTCGGGAAAGATGGTGATCTGTGAGTTTTAATAGCTTATCTATCCTTTTCTAACTTAAGTTTATGTTTGTGGCTCTGAGGAGAAAAAAAAATCCTGCCAACATGAATCCAATGACATATATGAGGTTAGAAAGGGATGCATTCTCATTTGTGTATAACTGAGAAATGAGCTACGAAGGATACTGGTTAAATTTCTTGCTGGGTAAACAAGTTGATAGAATAGAGTGGAATGTGTATTGCTTTCTGAGTGGTCTGTGTTCCTCAAGTCCCTCTCCACTCCCATTAGTTGTCAAAGCGATTTTCCCAGAATGCAGGTCTGAGCATGTCACACTCCCACTCCATAAAGTCTGACATCTTATTACCTCAAGAATCAAACATAAAATTTTGTTTGGCATATAAACTCTTCACAACTTGGTCCTTTTCTCCCTAAGTGTTTCAGTGGATAGAGCACTGGACTTGTAATCAGGAAGGCTCATCTTCATGAGTTCAAATCAGGCCTCAGATATTTACTGGAAGCATTATCCTGGGCAAGTCATTTAACTGCCTCATTTTCCTCTTTGGGAAAATGAGCTGGAGAAGGAAATGACAAACCACTCCATTATCTTTTTCAAGAAAACTCCAAATGGGGTCAACAAGATTCAGATGCACTGAAATGACTGAACAGCAACAGTCTTCTTATTCTGCACTTCCCTCTACAGACCAGCAAGAATGGCATTTCTCTTCCTCACACATGACATCACCAGCTTTTTTTTTTACTGCCTGTTTGCCACACCCAGAGTATTCTACCTCTTCTGGCTTTCTTTGAGACTCAGATAAAATCTAACTTCTATAGGAAGATATCTTCCCTGTCCCCAAATTTCTAGTACAAACCCTCTGAAACTGCCTAATATTTTCATTTTATATACCTTGAATGTACAGCTACTTTCATGTTGTCTCCCCCAGTCCTACCTTTAACATATATTGATAGTGTGATTCTAGGCAAGTTGTTCAATATCTCAGTGACCCATCCATTCAACTCCCCAAGACTGTATTTTATAGAACTGACTGATCTACTTTGGTAGAGTCTATTTCTCTCTTTGTAATTTCTCATGTCAATAAAATCATAGGCCAGGTTCAAAAAACAAGCAAAACAAAAGAGAATTACAAATGGTGGAACCCAATAGGTTTGGAGATTTTTTTGCTATCCTGGCATGTAAGAGAAGGATAGGAATATGATAAAACTTCTTCTCAAGGAACAATTTCACAGAGTGGGACAAAATAATATTATTTTCATAGGAAAATAGAATATTAGTTCTTTTGGATTGTCTAAACTTTAGTCTCTCTGGAGGCAGTAACCATGGGGGCTTTTTGATTGAGGAATCTTCATGTGGTGGGATTCCTTGAGAAGTCCCTCTTCTTGCCTAATAGGCCTGAGGGCTCTTTTTTGATATGTGAAGAAGAGAGATTCAATTGCCGAGCATCGTTAATGTTGTGCATACTTGGCAATGATCAGCTAGGCTGACACTCTGACCTCATTTTAAGTCATCTATCCAACATTCTTCATGGGTGAGGGTTGAATCCAAGTTAGACCCATGTAGTCCTATTTTATTATATTTGGAATACAAATTTTCTCCTTCCTCTCCCAAATTGCCTTGCTTACTTCCTTCCCTCCTCCACTTTTCAGCTGAAATTGGATGATGGGGTAGCCATTTGTACTATTAATGAACAGGAGGATACAAAGACCATAGGAGATAACATGGTGTAATAATGGTAGAGTGTCATTATGGAAAGAACCCTGGGTTATGCGTCTTGAGTCTTGGATTCAAATCCTAATTCTGCCATTTATTAGCTTTGTAAACTTAGGTAGATCACCTCAGCTTACTGGGACTCAAATTCTTCCCGTTTACCATGAAGGAACTAGACTAGGTGACCATTGAGATCCCTTTTACCTTGGGATCAATGAAACAGTGAAGGAACATTAGGACCAGAAATTAAGAAACCTGAGTTCTAGACTTTGCTATATCACTAGTGAGTTGCATGACTGAGAAATTCATTTTATTTTTTCTGCATTTCAGTAACTTTCTTAGAAAAAGACATGTTTAAGAATAGTTTCAATTTCTCTCAACTTCATTTCTTATATCTGAATAATAATACTAATTGATAATAATATCAGACTCTTCTCCAGCTCTTTAAAATTTCCAAAGTACATTAAGGACTCTCTCATTTATTCCTCACAAAAGAGATGTGATGTATGTATTCCAGCTATTATCATCACTTACCATATGAGCAAATTGAGATTCAGAGAGATTTAATAAATTTAATTAATCACTAAGCATTTATCAATTGGCAGTAATATGCCAGGCATTGTGTTACAGTCAATTGTAGAGTTACACAAATAAAAGTAAAAAAAAAAAAAGCCTCCCTTCCAAGAGCTTACATTCCATCAGGGGAGATACCATACACATATAGATGGTTATCTAACATTTAGGCAAAACAACTAAAAGTTGTTTTGTTTTGTTTTTTTGTTGGTTTTGTTTATTCCCCCTGTGGTGGGAGTAATCAGCTGTGAGGATCAGGAGAGGTTCCATGTAGAAGGCTCTATTTGAGAAGGATCTTGAAGGAAAACTGGTATTCTTAGAGTTGAACTCAAGGATAGAAGTAGATTCCAGGATTTAAGGAAAGCTAGAACAAAGGCACAGGGAGGGGAGATAAAGTAAGATGCGGAGTAGTGAGGAGATCTTTCTAGTTGGTAAAGTAATTTGCCAGTTGTCAGGGAGGCTGTCAGTGTCAGAGATGGGATTTCCTTGTTGACTCCAAGGTCAGCACTCTATTCATTATAACTCCCCAAGGAGGAGTTAGCCCATCCTAGAGTGGGGAACGTGCTGAGCTTAGGTTTGGGAAACGTGGGTTCATGTCCCACTGTTGATACTTAGTGACTCCTCATATATCACTTAACGTCTGTGTGCTTCAATTCAGTTATAGGATATTTTTTTTCTATGTCTAGATTAGATTATGTCCGCATTGAGGAGGAAATTTCTACAACTGATCGTTCCTTTGCGGATTCGCATATATATGATTTTTTAAAATGACAGCAAATCTCTGTTTCCCAAAACACATAGGCATTTATTTTCTAATTTAGTAAGTCACATCACATGTGTTACATTAGAGGTGGGAAAAAAAAAAAAAAGCTTCCAGCGGACTGTAAAATACAGCAGGTGAATTTTTCAAATCTTGCCCAGGGCACACAAATGGCTTGTCACATCTCTGCCTTGAAGTATGTACACACAGATATGGGAAATGGCTTAGAGAGTTTATCTAATGATAGAATGTTAGAACTCAAAGGACCTTCAAACACAAAGTTAGAATATCAGATCCAAAAGGGACTATATGGAGTCAGAATGGGAAAAGAATGAATTTGCATTCGGAGTACCTATGTTCTAATCCTGTTCCTATTAGTTCCTACCTCTGTGGTCTGGGAAAAGTCATTAGACATCTTCAGGCCTTCATTTCCTTATCTGTTTACGAAAAAGAGTAATTGGAATCCGTGATCTCTAGTACCTTTCCTAGGTATTATGTGTTTCCAGGGGTTCTGGAAAGAGTTCTTTGAGATCTCCTAGGTCAGGGGTGGGGAAACTGTGGCCTTGAGGCCACATGGGCCCTCTAGGTCTTCAAGTGTTGCAATTTCAATCCAAATTTCACTGAAGAATCCCCGTAATAAAACAATTTGTTCTGTAAAACTTGGACTCAGTGAAAAGACCACACCCAAGGACCTAGAAGGTCAGATGTGCTCTCAAGGCTGCAGTTTCCCCATCCCTACCCTAGGCTACACCGTGATTGTATAGATGAAAATTTAAAGTCTTATCCAGAGAAAGCTTTATGCTTTTAGACCACAAGGTCATGTGCAGTCAGTGGCATATCTGGGAGAAGCCATGTCTGTTCACTCCCAGAGGAAGAATGGTAGAGTCAAAAGACAGCTGGGTTTTGGGTTCAGTGCTCAACTCTGCTACTTGCTACCTGAGTGAATTTAAACAATTCATTTAATCGCTCTGGGCCTGTGTTTTCCATAAAACATTTCTCTTTAAAATAAGAGGGTTGGACTGTATCAAGGATTTTTAAATTTTGTGTGTGTCTTTAGCAATCTAGTGAAGCCTGTGATACCTTTCAGGAAAAAAAAAATGTTTTCAAATAAATGAAAGAAATGCTAAATTTCACTTAAAGTCTAATAAAAATGAGGATTCCCACCCTCTTATCCAAATGCACAAACCCACAAATCTATCTAATCACCCTTCGGTGGCCCATAGGCTCAGGTTAAGATTTTCTAAATTAGGTGATGTGTGAGAGGACTTCCAGAGGCTGGAATATAATAGACACCTAATAGATGCCTCATGTGGATGTATTGATTATATGGTACTCAGCCCTGCGTTGTTTTCCATTTCCCTTATTCTAGCCCAGAAGTCTTCCCTTTAGTTCCAGTGGCATTACACCATGGCAGAAATAAGATATTTGGAAACAACAAGCATTTACATCATTTGAATTGATTTTATTTAGGCCAGAGGTAAATGTTGGAGAAGGTGAGGACCTAGGGGATGTCCATTTGTTTAACTGTTTCCCAAACTCATCTGAGCTGCATCTTCCCACACCCCTTGTTCTATGGTCCATTGTGCTACATATATTATTGATTTCTCTAACCGAGAAACTAGCTCCTGATCAGTGTGGATTTTGCTCAGCTTTGAAGGGACAAAAAGAGGACTTTTAATAAATGCTTCAGATAATTAAGAGAGGAGGTCAGGGCATTTATCTATCTCTTGTTGCTGAAGGACAACACTATATATGATGGGAAACTGGTATTGATTAAGAATTTCCATTGTCATCTTGGATGGGTGATTGATACCTTTCAGTAAGGGGGAGGGGAGGGAGGGAGAGAGAGACAGAGAGAGACAGAGAGAGACAGAGAGAGAGAGAGAGAAGAGAGAGAGAGAGAGAGAGAGAGAGAGAGAGAGAGAGAGAGAGAGAGAGAGAGAATGAGTGAGTTCGAATTAGGGTTTTGTTTTTACTTGGGGCTTAGATTCTTGCAATTCAGGTGAATTACAGAAAGGTTGTGAGAGGGTGAGTGATAAGTTATTGAACTGCTAAAAGGCATTACCTGATGCCTCTAGCTTCGATAATCTTCTCTGTAATTATACACCCTGAGGCTGTATGTAAGAGTAGAACAGAAGCAGCCACATGTTTTTCTAATACCAATACACGTGGAATTTTCTCCACAGGTTGCCAATAGACAGTAAAGTAAACCTAAGTTTAATTGGGAGGAGGGGAGGATGAAGATGAAGAAGATTAGAAGGAGGAAGAGTGTTACCTGAATTGTATTTGAGAAATTTAGAGATGGCAAGTCAGTCCCCGTTAAAAAGAAAAGTTATTGTTTATTTTGTTGTAGCAACAGCATTTTCCTGTTGATGTATGGAATGATGGGACAAGATGACATCAGGAAGACTCAAAAATGCTTGACTGACAGGAAATTAATTTTACTCTTGTTAATAGCAAATGTAACATTCCCTTCTCTGTCAAAAGGCCAGCCTGATAGTTGCTTAAAGAGAGGCCCTAGAATTCAGGGGTGTGGAACCTGCCGTGTTGAGGCCACCTGTGGCTCTCAAGTGTTGTCCTTTGATTGAATCCAAACTTCCCACCTCTGTGACCTAGATAGTCTTGGGAAGGTCATTGCATTTCTACTCTTAAGGAACTTTGTTCTCAGATTGTGCTGAAATCTACCTTGGCAATCTTAGCTTTGTTTACCCTGTAAGCCAAAACTGAATTGAACTAATCTTGGGCTGTGCGACTCCTGCCCTTTCATTGAGTTTTGGGGAAACTTGGATCAGGAAAGGAAAAACAACCAGAATGAAGTGGGTTTTCTTGCTGAAACTGCCGGAGAAAGGTGTAACCTCATGAGCCGGTCTCACTCCTCAAATGACTTCTACCACTCCCTCACCCTCCTACATCCAACTTTTCCTCCTGAATGTATTATAAAAACAAAACAAAACAAAACTTTCTGCAAGTTTTTTCTGTGGATACTCATATATTTAGATACAAGGCATTGGTTCAGGCTCATGACCCTTTTTATCTTGATTAAAGACACCTTTTCTTCTATATATATGACTTTGGATTATTTCAGGACTTAACATGGCCCAAGGGAAGAATATATGTAAGGTATATGTTGGTTGTAGCAGATTTTTAATTTTTGAATTACTTGTGAAGAATTATCTCTGGGGATATTATCCTCCCTGGAACTCAGTTTCCTCAAATATAAAATGGAGTTGAACTTGGTGGCCTCTGATTTCCCTTTCAGCTGTCAATCTATGTCTATCTAATCCTAATGGCATGAAATGTATTAATGACATGACTAGAAAAGAGGTAAGTTGATTAATCATATAGTGCAAATGAAAGCTAAAAGATTGGCAGCATAAGCATTGGTATCCATCAAATTTTAATCATTCTAAAAGTTGGTCACTGGTACTATGGTAAGAACCTGTGGTAAAAGGACCAAAAAAGAACCAAACAAAACCATTTCCATTCCAGTGATCAAGGCCTGATCCTACGTATAGTTTCATTGTGCCATAGGCAGGCCATCGTGCATTAACAGGAATCTCTTTTTCCCTGTGCATCTGCCTTCTGAAGATCATTCATATAAGAGCAGCTCAGAAGGAGGGATGAAGAAACTAAATCGGAGATGAATCAGAGAAGCTGATCCCTCTGCACCCTGTGTATGGTTGAAAAATAGATGAACTCTTAAGGAAAAGTAAGGGCAGGAGTCCTTCACAGCGGACATACCAATACCTTCCTATTCCAGAAGATTGTGCTTAAGGACCTCGATTGATTTCAGTTGGGTCTTTAGATTGCTTTTTATATTTTTAATGTGTATGATACTCATGTGATTGCATCACAGAATACTATCAGTTCCCAGTGATAACATCTGTTGTTACTTTTCTCAAACTATGACTGATTCAATGACAATTCTAAGTTCCTTAAAGTGATATGTCATCAAATTCAAAGAAGTGCTTTCATAAGCAAAGTCTTCTAAATCTGTTAGTTTATCATAAGTTGCAAGAAAAATACAGGTCTGACCATTTCCGGCTCAAGAAGCTAAAATAGCTCCTTATTTTCTCTAGGCTAAAGTGCCAGCTCTTCATGTTAGCATTTAATGGTCTTTACAATTTGGATCCAACCTATATTCCCTTGTGAATTTAACATTTTTTTTTCTATCTCCTACACTCAACATTTGAGATAAATGGGGTTGTTTCAAGTACCCAAGTGATATCAACACCAAATTGGACTGAGTGGTCACCCAATATACACAAGGATCCGTGTGGACCATATATTGCCTTAAAATGATATATTAACATTATCTATGTTTCATTGTATTGTATTTATTTTGTTAAATATTTCACAATTTTGTTTTAATCTGGTTTTAATCTAACTGGGAAGTGTTTCAATGCAGCCCACCAACTCTGCCCACAGGTTTGACATCTCTGGTATACACAATATTCTAGCTACTATTTTGGGTCCCTTGTACAGTCTATACTCTACCCCCTGCTTAGAGTTCTCTCCCTCATCATCTGTGACTCTCATAATCCCTACCTCCATCCATGATCAGTTCAAGAGCTATCACCTTCAAAAGGTCTTTCTTGATTTCCCCAGTTATTCAATGTTCAAACACCCAAGTTAATAAAACACTAATATCATATTATCTACATTTACATGTATATATCAAATAGTAAATAATATATAGTATATGATTGTATGTCCATATATTGGTATGTGTGTATGTGTTCTGGATTAGTTGACTGCAGTAGAATATAAACTATTTTATGACAGGTACTGTTTATTTTTTTCCCCTTAGCATCCATTCCCAGTGCTAAGTGTGCAGTCATCATTTATTAAACCTTTATTGAGTGGTATGGAATGGAATTTGTAAGAATCATTTAGCAAAGAGGTTTCCATTTGGTGGCTGACAGTCCTCCAAAGTCCAAGTGGCTCCTGGCTAAAGTTCTTTAAAGATTCCCTAAGCAGTCAATGATTGAAAAATATTATAAGTAGTATAGGAAATTACCCTGGGAGTTCACAACACATTTCTTATTGTTGAAAGGAGTTTATAGAACAGAAAAAGGAAAAAAAAAAAAACTTTTGGGAAGCACCGACTTAATTGTCTCCTTTTTTTGCCCCATGAGGCAGTTTATGCAAGTATTATCATTCCAGTTTTACAGAGGAAGAAATTAAGGATAATGCAAAAGGTCACTTTCCATAATGAGTAAATAGCACAGTCACACTTTAATTTCAGGTTGTCTCCTTTTTACATATGATCATTCTGCCTGAAACAAGCATTGACCAAGATGGGAACTGAAATATATTCCATTTCCTTCATTGCTTTCTGTCTGTGTCTATGTTCTACTTTCGCCCTACTTCACAGAACTCTTTAAAGCATAGATCTGGTGCCCGACAAAGGATTTGGGGTCAGAGTGTGTGGGTAAGAATCATAACTTCTTCACTTAGTAAGCTTTTTGATCTTTGGAAATTCATTTAATTCTATGTCAGTTTACTCAAATGTAGAATGAAGGGGTTGGACTAGATGCCTTCTTATATCCTCTTCCCCTCTACTTTTGTGATCTTATGATTCTATGTCCTTCTATGAAGACTTTAATGCTCAACTAATGGGATGGTATTGGCACCATTATGTGACTCTCCACAATGTTTCAGTGTGTGAAAGAGCCCTGTGGGCTCTCGGACAATGTAGTTGACTGACTGCGCCTCTTTATAAATCTCTGCAAAATGATTTAGACTGGTTACAGTGGGATAGGTAGGACTTTTTTTTAAGGAAAGGAGGCAAGAAATAAACATTTATACGATCCCTACTATGTGCCAGACATTGTACTAACCAGTTATAAAAATATTATCTTACTTGATTCTATCTCTGCAAGGTAGATGATATCATTGTCTCCATTTTACAGTTGGGGAAACTGAGGCAGCTGGTGGCTCAGTGATTTTCCCTGGGTCAAACAGTATCTGAAGCTGGATTTGAATTTTGGTCTTTCTCACTCCAGGTCCAGCACTTTTTCTGTTGTGATAGCACCTGCTGTATACACTAAGCAAATCATTTTGGCAGATGGGCTAGATCAGTTGGAGGGTAACTGAAGGATATCAAACCCATCGGTGAGTTAGGGGGGTATCTACCCCAAACATGTGAAGCCTTTCAGTGGTGGAATGGGCAGATGAGAACAATTTGTTCCAATGACCAGGAAGGCAGCTGAAGCTCAGGCACTGTGGAGTACTTAGAGCTTGGTTAGAAATCAAAGACGTCAAGATCATCCACTGCATCTTGAGCCATCACCAGTCATTTTGACTCCATCCTGCCACTGGACTGTGATGATATAGAGGATAGAGTGAGGCCAATGACTTCATGCAATTCTGCTCACTTAAATCCACCTCACACATGGATCAAAAGACACCAAAAAAAGACATAGTAAAGTACAGGAATATTGTACAACTTCTCAAGGCCAGCTCTCCAGAGTCCTAGTTACCCAGAACAATTATGCATTGGTTTATGCCACAAGGACAAATGAAGACTGAGCTTGCAACTGCTCTCTATTCTTCCTGGATCCTTCTGTCTATCTTTGGGAGGAGTAGGGATTACCTGCATAAATTCCAACCAGGTTGTTGAATAAACTGCTACTTTTTCAGAAACCGCTATTAATAGCCTGGAGTCTCAGACCAGGGAGTTGGGTGCTATGCTCAAAGATCTAGTCCTCATTTCCTTCTACCATTCTTGTTGGTATCTCTAATTCCAAGAGTTCATTAGCATTGCCATTGGTCTCCACTTCTTTTAAGTCTCAATGGCAGTGACAGCTTTGGAGGGTAGAATGTTTGCTCAAAAGTGATTCATTGGAAAGAACAATACATTTGGAGTCAGAAGACTGGGGTTTAAATTCATGGCTCCAGTAGGGAATGCCTACTTTCTGTGATTTGGGGGCAAGTCCCTGTGTTTCTGCAAACCTGGGCATCTTTACTTATAAAATTATGACAGTAACAATTAAGATGCAATATAGTCTAGTGAGACAGCATTGGAGTCGAGAAGATGTAGTATCAAGTCTTCCCTCTAAGAACATATTGGCAGTGTGGTCCTTGGCACATTTAAGGACTCATTTCTCCAAGCAAGTTCCTAAACAATGCTTGAGTTAAGCTGGCAGTTTTCACAGAGGGCATTTCCTCACCAGAAGTTTCCTGCTGTTTTGTTTTTCAATCCAACTCTTTGTGACCCCTTTTTAGGGTTTTCTTGGCAAAGATATTAGAGTAGATTGTCATTTCTTTCTCTAGTTCATTTTACAAATGAGAAACTAAGGCAGAGTTAAGTGAATTGCCCAGGTCCCACAGCTAGTTAGTACCTGTATTTGAGCTCAGGTCTTTCTGACTCCAGGCCCAGCATACTATCCATTGGACTGCTTGACATGCCCTTAAGAAGAATCCTACAGTGTTACAATTACAAATGGGGTGGGGAGAAGAGGAGAGTATATTTCTGGATAGATTTCTAGATTTAGAGGTGGAGACTTGGAAGGAATGTTACAAGTTATCTAGGAGAAGTTGAGTGGGTCAAAGTAACATTTCCACCCACTCCACTCCCACCTCATCCCCACACACGTTTTTCAATTAGGAGAAGTTGGGGCAGGTCTCCTGCCTTGCCAGCTTCTGTCTAGGATCCTCATAGGACTAGAGTTTGTTGCATTTGTGGCAGCTGACTCCTCTAGTTCATCCCAATCATGGCATACAAATGACATTTTAGCCCAATTTGTCCATAAGACAAAAACAATAACATTATTCTCAGAAATGGCCTCAAGACCAGGAGTTTTGGAGACAAATAGGAGGAAATGCTGGCCCAGACCTTACTGACCATGTCCATCCAGGCCCCTGACTTGCCCAATGGTAGAACAGACACAGCTGATATTCTCATTCCAACAGCCTGCGGCAGGTGTAGCACTTTGGGTCACAGGTGGAGGAAATAAAGCTTTAGTTCATGGCTAATGCATTTAAACTGTATTTATTCAGTGTGGTTATAGAAAACACTCAGGGAGGTATGAACGATGAATAATACATTGGTCCCCTCCTGTCGGCTACATGTTTCCCTATATAGGAGCCCATTTAGAATTTCAGTGCAAAATCTCTGAACCGGCATGTTAACCCTTCCATTGCCTATCAAGATGCTAGAAAAATACACCTCTAGTGATTAATTTATTTGGGTGAAAGGCTGTTGTGCATCAATAAGTCAATCAATAATAAATGATTTAGAGTCCTCGAAGGCCCTGGGCTAGTCACTGGGATTCCACAGAGTCCCCATTAAAACTATAAATGACGTGTGAAGAAAGGACGTATTAAGAGAGATGCTATGTGCATGTAGAGAAAGAACTGATAAATAGAAGGTCGTATAGAAAAAATGTGTATGTATTATGTATGTATATAAATATACACATACATATATACATGTACATACACATGCACTTATACACATGTATGCATGTGCAGATGTGTGTATATATACATACATTTATACTCACAGACATATATACATATATACTTATACACACATATGCATATACACACATGTATTATATATACATATACATGTGTGTATATGTGTATATATGTATGTGTGTGTATATATGTATGTGTATATATCTATACGTATACATATATATTTCTAATGGTTGGCTGTTTCTTGGGAGGGAAGGAGAGAAGAAAAAAATTAAATTAGAACTTTATTATATTTAAAAGGAACAGCAAGTGTTACCTAATAAATTTGGAGTTGCATGTGAAACCGTTTTTTCACTATGTTATGGAAACACTTGTTTTATTCCATAATTTAAAAATAAAATAAATGTGAAAAATAAACAAGCAAAAACAAGTAAACAAGCAAACAAATAAATAAAACCATAAATGGTATGGAACCTTCGGTCAGAAAACCTGAATTCAAATCCAGCTTCAGACATGAAAGAACTGTGTGACTGTACAAATCCCAGTCTCTAGCTCAGTTTCCTCAACTCTCTCAGAAATGATAATAATAATATCTACATCACAGGGTAATTATGAGGATTGAAGGAGATCATAATTGTAAAAAGTACTTAGCGCAGTGCCTGGCACATAGTAGGTGTTAGATAAATGCCTTCCCTTTTCCTCTTCTAGTGACAACTTAAACCATAATCGTAAGCATCTGAAAGGAGAGTAGAGTAACAGTGACAGCAATGAAAATAAGACTAAAAACTCAAATTCCACAAGGCTTGAAAGTTTCCAGAGGCCTTGAAACATGTTTATTCATTTGATTCTCACAACAAACCTGTGAGGTACGGAGATTAGAGGACAAGAGGTGGAAAGAGATAATAATAATTATGATTTCATAATTTCATCAAATTTTAAGGAGTGAAGACTTTTTTTTTCACAGAAAATCTTCAAGGTAGGTAGTGCAAACATCAGGATTCCTAGTTAATAAAAATGTTCAAGAGTTCAAATGGCTTGGCTAAATTGATATAGCTTTCTTAGATAAATGAATGAATGAATAAATAAACATACAAATACATACATATGCATAAATTAGAAAAATAGATAAGCAGGTATTTATATATATGCAAATATATATGTATTTAAATATATGCATTCTATGTGTCTTAATAGACAAATATATATATAATGTAATCGTAATTAATTTAAATTTAAAATTAAAGGTAATTTATTTAAGTTAGTAACTAAGGGCTAAGTACCTCTTGAAAGAATTAGAAGGTGTGAACTCTGTCTCCTGTTGCTGACATAACAGGAAGAGGTTGGCTGAGACAGGAAGCCAATGTAGGTGTGTTATGTATATATAAGAAGAGTCCCAGAGGGAGACAGTGAGAATCAAGAATTTTTCTCCTGGTGGGTTCCTGGTGGAGGAAGCAAAATTTTCACAGCATCTGGAAGCTAGGCTGCTACTTGCTGGACTGAGAACCAAGTTGGAGTTTTCTTGAGACCAGAATCTGGTAAAGGCTGAGATTTCTTCTGGGTCCTAGGGCCAGATGAACTGCTGGAGGACTGAAGAAGCATGACCAGGATAAGACTTTGTTTGTTTGTGGCTTGGTTGATCCTTGAATTCCTGGCAACAGAAGTTGTGAAGGTTTTGAGATGTGTTGGACCCTGTGAACTTGTGTGTAACAAGAACTGCCAGGAGGACTGGACAAGAACCTGGGAGCTGTCTGCCTCCGAATCCAGGTAATTGTTTGGTGGATTCACGTAGTAGCTGGGACCATGGAAGGGGATCTAGGGAATCTGAGAGACCACCCTGAGTCAAAATGAAGAAAAGGCCTCTCCTTGGATATTGAACTCGTGATGAAATTGAAGTTTACTAGAGACCGAGGGGTGGAGGGTTTGTGTAATTTTCTAATGGTTGTATTTAGTGATTAACAATACTTGGTGACTGATTGCTAGCTAAGTGACTGTTTAAGTTAATCTATAGTTGCCCCATAAGTGGAAGACTGACTTGTATTGTGAATGATTGAATGATTAAGTAAGGAAGGTTTCCCCCTTAGGGACACCAGATGATTGTTCTTTTGTTCTTTGTTTTAAATACTTTGGTTTTAAATAGTTTGGTGAAAACTATGTGGCCATTCTAATATTAAACTGCTGTGAACACTATATTGTGATTTTCTGTGATAAGATGTAAAGTTGTGAATATTATATTGTGATTCGTTGTGAATGTTTGCCTTGATTTTGTTATGGAATAAATGGAGTGTTCACTATACTGTGTAATCAAAACCTTAAAAGCTGTTCATAGTAGCATTCTTTTGGGAAGCTACATATTACACATACATATGTATATATATATATATATATATATATGTATATACACACATACATACATATATGTGTGTATATATATGTATATGTATATATGTATATTTTACTCTTATTATTCCCATTAGGCTTTTGTTTTTGTAAGGTCATTTCAATTGTTTCTGACTCTTTGTGTTCCCATTTGAGGTTTGCCTGGCAGTGATACTAGAGCAGTTTGCCAGTGAACTTTCTCTAACTCATTTTACAGATGGGGAAACTGAGGCAAGCAGGGTTAAGGGACTTGCCCAGGGTCACAGAGCTAATCGAGTATCTGAGGCCTGATTTGAACTCAGGTCTTCTGAATCCAGGCCCTGCACTCTATCCACTGCACCACCTAGCTTTCTCATATTTTTTTCTCATATTTTTTCTTCACATTCATGAAGGACTAACACTTTTGGATTGAGCAGTTGGCTAGTACAGGGGTGGGGAATCTGTGACTTGAGGCCACCTGTGGCCCTCTAGGTCCTCAAGTGTGACCCTTTGACTGAATCCAAACTTCACAGAACAAATCCCCTTTATAAAAAATGATTTGTTCTATAAAACTTGGACTCAGTAAAGGGCCAAACCCAAGGATATAGAAGGTCACATGTGACTTTGAGGCCATGGGTTCCCCACCCCTGGTCTTTTTAGGGCTTCTTATCCAACTTCGGACTGCATCACAGTAAAACCAACTTACCTGATGGGCTAAAGAAAATGGGAGGTAACTAACAGGCCTCAAAACTGTTGGTGAGTTATGGGGAGCTGTATCATAGGCATGTGAAGACTTCCTCTAGCAGAATGGGCAGATGAAAACAATTTATTCCAATGGTATTGAAGGCAGCTGAAGCAGGTTCTGTGGTGCACTTAAGGGTTGATTAGGCATTGAATACACCAAGGTTATCCACTGCATCCCAGGCCAAGACTTTTGTCTTGCCACTGGACTCTCTCTAGAAGAGAGAGAGTGAGGCTGACAAATTTGTGCAATTGTGCCTCACTTAAATCCAATTCAAATGAAGACATCATCCTGTGATGTTACCTTGATGTAACTGGTACTAAGATACTTATTTTACAGATGAGAACATTATGGGTTGTAGAGGATAAGTGACTGTACCATGAGGGTATTGTAAAGGAAATGGCTTGCAAAATTGAGTGCCATGGATATCTAAGCTGTTATTAATGGTTCAATCTTAATGAGTCAGTGAAGGACATTACTTCTCTCTAACTGTATACCTTAGTCAAATGCAGTTTTATTCCATGTCACTGAAAGCCGAGGCCATTGGATAAAGAAGAGTACTGTCTCCAGACATAAGACAGCTTCCCTGATTATGCATCAAGGAGCAGAATTTGCATGCACTATAGGCATAAAAGACACGAGGGGTTAGTGCCACTGGGAAACTTGGCTGTGTTTACTGTGTGAACAAAGTGTTGTGCCAGGTCTTTCTGGTCATATTTCTAAGCAAAAGAGTTCAATAGCGTGCCATATTGCAGATGGGGTTGCTTCCAATAAGATTACCTTTGAATTCGATCAAAGATCGAACCTCTAAGAAATTCATCCTTCCAAATGACTGGCATATTTGCAGCGACCACAGAGGTGATTGATATTGCTTTCCATGTATGCTCCTTTTTAGTTACTGCAAACCAAGATATTAATGATCAGAAGTAGAAGGAAAACCCTCTTTCCTCCCTAGCTCTTGAATCACCTTAAGGAATCACTGCAGGGGTTGGTCACCAAGCTTAGATATTTCAAAGGCTCTGGGTTTTAAACCTGGTTGTTTTTTCATCACTGTGGAGAAATTATTGCAAATCAGCATAGTTCAATTTCTCCATGTGTAATTCGAAGGGAACATGAGCCAGCAGCAGCACTCTTTTGCAAAATATTGAATATAGCTCCAGGATTGCTCTCAAAGCAAGCAATGGATATATTCTGAAGTGTTTGCCCAGGTAAGTGAGCTTGGGGATACTTTCTGTCTAGGGCTAGCATCTTAGATTGACCTTTCTGAAAATCATTCTTCTACCAACTTCAGATGGGCATTTAACTCTTTAAGTATTCCTTTCTAGACTGAAATTCTTTGTCAGTCCAAGGAGCTTTTAAAAAATTAAACCACCTTTTTGGGGGAAAACAGCAGTAAAAAAAAATAATTGATATAGACAATAAATTCATCTGAAGCCAGAAGGTAACTTTGAGTCCCCTGGCATCTGTGAAATCCCAATTGAATTCATTTATGTGTTTTGGGGGCAACTATATAGAACAAAAATTTCAAGAAATGAGGTCAAATTCAGAGTTAAAGAAGGAAAAATTATAGATTACCATTGATATCATTGGTTTATATTCCTATTGGAGAAGAAATAAGGATGTACAGTAGTGAATGACAATGAAGAGAATGATTCTATGACTAAAGACACTGCTAAGAGGTAGGAACAACTGGAGCTCATGTAGTTTGTTGTTTAGCTTTCATTTTTGAAGAGGACCAATGATATCATGGGTGATGTCTTGACTGGTTCGTGAATTGAATTTAAGTGAAGTAGAATTTCATAGTCATGAGCCTCACTCTCTCTTCCAGAGTCATCAAATTCCAGTGATGAGGCAAACATCAGGATGTCTGGGGATGGCTAGGGTTGCAGTGGATGAATTTGGCATCTTTGATGTCTGACCAAGCTCTAAGGGGTACACTCTAACTCATGAAGTGAGCAATCGACAGCTAAGAATACTGAGGTTCATAGAGAGCTAATACCCAGTGTTGGTCTCCAGAGCAGTATTTTTTTCCACTGCTGAATCATAGTTTTCTCCCATTGCCTGTATTGTGAGAAGATCTTATATGATAATCATATTAATCATACAAAGAACATGGGCTCTGATTATAGGTACTGAGAGTCTAGAAAGATCATTTCCCTACTTGTCCCATTTCTCTCTTCTTCCTTATCTTCACTTACTTTTATTTTTTTAAATTCTTAACAGAGAACAAAATAAATGAGCATTTCCAGATACACAGTAGAATAGAAAAAAAAAGATCTTATATATGAAACTATACAACTCTTATCTACAGATTAATTTTCTATGAAAATATATAAAACATCAAGCTTGTAGCCTTAAAAGTTGTCGTTATGGTCTATGCTTCTTTCTGACCTTTACCTCTCTGAACTTGAAAAAATGCCTTAATAATGTTTAAAAATGTATTTTTCTTTTTTCTCATCTAGTCAGTTAATAAGTATTTATTGATCATATACATGTGCAAGGATTTTTTGTTCCATTTTTGGTCCAATAGAGATAGTGTGTTTCAAATTATCCATGCATACATTCACTAATTCATTCACAACTTCTTATTGCATGCCTACTATGTTCTTGGCATTTTGCCAGGCACTGAAAATTAAAAGACAAAATAAAGAACTGAAGCACTAAAGAAACTTACATTCTATTGAGAAGAAACAAGGTGTAAAAAGATAAATAAATCTATAATCTATGCAAAATAATTTCAATTTGGAGGGCTTAACAACTACAGTAAAGAGTCCATTGAAGAAGTGATGTTTGAAGTAAACCTTGGGGTAAGTTAGAGATTCTAAGAGGTCAAGGTGAGGGACAATGAATCCCAGGAATAGGAAATGACCTGTGCAAGGCCAAAGAGAAAGGAGATGGATTATTTCATACAGGGAAAAGAAAGCAGACAAGTTTGCCTGGAACCTAGAATTTATGAGAGAATATTGCATGAGAAATCTTGTGTAGTAGACTGGAAATAGATTTAAAGGTCTTTAAAGACCAAACAAAAGTCTTAATTTTTTTTTTCAGTTTTAATTGGGAGCTGATGAAGTTTCTTGAGCAAGAGAGTGATGTGATCATATCAGTGCTTTAGCAATATATCTTTAGAAGATGGATTGGAGTAGAAGGGACTTGAAGAAGGGATATCAATTAGGAGTCTACTGCAATAGACCAGGTGAAGGGATGATGAAGGTGTGAGCTAGCATTATGCCTGGATAAGTCCAATGTTAAGAGTATTGGATTTGTAGGACATGTAGCTTTTCCCCTTTGAAATTATTGCTCCTGTGATTTTGATCAGAATGTTTACTTCTCTGGCCAATTATTTCCTCATCTATGTAATGGTGCATCAGAATATGTTGTATACTGGTGTAAAAACAAAACCAACAAGCAAAGAACAAAATAAAACACTTTATATAAAGTCAGAGAACCTGAGTTCAAATCACGAAATGAAAAGATTCATAAGGATTCTACCAGCTCTAAATTCTGAATCATTTCAACATTCATTAAGTACCTTTTATGTGCAAGATTATGAATCCGTATATGTTTTCATTCTCTATCACCTGTCTTCCTTTTTTGCTTCTCTCTTTTATTCTTAAAAGGTCCTAAAGAATAACTTAGGGACTGGGAAAAGAACATGTAATCATTCTAGTTTGGAGAAATCCCCTACTCTGTAATATTGGGTTTGAGGGAAGAGTTCTATGTCAAAGAATCAAAAGCTTTTGCTCCAGCCAGCGGCTACTGGAATTTAGGGAGGGGTGGTTCTATCTTATTAAGGACAATTACATCTTTTCCTTTTTCATATGGCTTCAGAGAATTACAGTGACCATGAAACTAAATTCACTAAAGAGGTCATTTAACCTTGTATTATAGAGTCAGGGTGATAAATAGCTTAGTAATAAATAATGACTTTCAAATGTTTAGAAGACAGGCTGATTCAGAGTGACTCAAGAAAAAGTTAAATAGACACACATAAACATATACATACATATATACACATATACAAAGTATTGAATACACATATATAAACTCATGCATACTTCTACGTGTGTATATTTATATAGGGCAGGTTTGAGCAGGATCCAAGCTTTACTTCCCTTTATTCCGTGAGATCTTTGTCTTCATTAAGCATCCATTGAAGAAACTGAGGATGTTTTCCTTGGAGAAGAGGGGCCATAGGGGACGAATGAATGATCATCATATTCTGGTATCCATCAGGTATCACAAAAAGGAAGGATTATATGATGTAGAGATAATTGTGCTTTTATTTTTTAATCAGTGTTTAGCCCAGTGTCTGGCACATAGTAGGCACTTATTCTACACTTTGTGATGCATTTGTTTTGCTTTCCCCAGAAGACAGTGCCAGAAACTATGGTTGGGAAGTGGAAAGGCTCAGATTTAGGCTTTTTGTTTAATCTAAACCTAGGATTTCCTTGGAGCAGACAGCTCTGTGTGAGGGAACTATTTCTACTAATGAAGATCGGTACAATTCTGTAACCAGTAATCATAGTGAGTTGCCTGGCTCACTGAGTAACTTAACTCTAATGTAAGGAGAAATTCCCTATTAGAGTGGAATTGGCTGCCTTGAGAGATGAGTCCTTTTTCATCAAAAGCTCCAAGAGAAGACTAGCTGACCAATTACTGGGGATGTTGTAGAGTAGGAATTCTTTTAAAAAAATAAAATTCTATGTTTTTCAATGACCAAAATTTTCCTTCTTTCCTCCCATCCCAACTTATCTCTGAATTGAAATGAAAACAACCAAAAACACAAAAATCAAAACAAAAAAAGTTGCAAACACATATAGTTAAGTGAAATCAATTTCCTAATTGTTTAATCAAAAGTACATAAATAAACATGACACACACATGTACATGATGGTGGGTCTATGTGGTCATATATGTGTACATACATAATTATACATGTATGGGTGTGTTTGTATATGTATGAGTATGTGGGAGTATGTCTCTTCCACTTCTCAGGATGTAAGTAGCGAGTTTCATCATGTGTCCTCTAGAATCACGGTTGGTCGTTATGTTACTCAGAGTTCCTAATTCTTGTGATGTTGTCTTTACTGTATTATTGTCATGATATAAGTTAGTCTCCTGGCTCTTTTCATTTTGCTTTATATCAATTCATATAAATAACAGATTTCTTTGAAAACATTTCCTTCAGCATTTCTTATAGCAAACTAGTATTATGTCACATTTATATACGCCTTGAGTTGTTCAGCCATTCCCCAGTGGATAGCCAACCCACATATTCACATTTTTACCACCTCAAAAAAAAACTTCTATAAATATTTTGTACAACCTTACTTAGAACTGATTTGCTTAGGATTAATTCCTAATGTGATTTATCTCTCCTCTAGTCCCCCTTCTCCCTTTCTTTTTTATTTCCCTATTCAGTGAAATGTTCCATCAGTGTGTGCATATGTGCAAGTCTGTGTGTGTGTGCGTGTGTGTGTGTGTGTGTGTGTGTGTGTGCATTCTTCCTTCCTTTTACCAATTCAAATGAGAATGCAATTCAAAACTCAGACACACCTCTTTCCTCCTTTTTTATATAAACATATTTGCACATGGGGCAGCTAGGTGTTATGGTGGATAAAGTGCCAGGCCTGGAGTCAGAGGGACATATCTTCCTGAATTCAGATCTTGCTTTAGACATTGACTATGTGACCCTGGGCAAATCACTTAACCCCATTTGCTTCAGTTCTTCTTCTCTAATAAGTGAACTGGAGAAGAAAATGGCAAACTACTCCACTATCTTTGCCAAGAAAACCCCAAATGGGGTCACAAAGAGTTGGACATGACTGAACAACAACAAGGTATTTGCACCCAACAGTAATTTGAAATAAATTTATTTTGTTTCCTTGCTCAATTTCATTTCTCCCTTTCTGCTTTTATTTTAAGGTCATCCAAATGCTGTAGAATCAATCCGAGGTCCTCTGTTTAATTAGATTTCTTCTATGGTCCCTGGATTTTTTCTATTTCTACTTTTTTCCGCTCTGGTTCTAGGAGAACAGGGTACTTTTTATTTTTATTTTTTAAAAGATTTCTTGAAGTATTATGTCTAGGATTTTTTATTTCATTTTCTTCTTTTTATCTTTAGCTGTAGCACTGAGGGACTCCAATGATTCTAAATTTCTTTTTTCCCCCTTTATCTCTTTGTCAGGTCACTCGTTTTGCTATAAAATGCCTTATATTTTCTTTTTTTCAGTTTATTTTTAGATTTTAAAAATATGTATTTTTTTGTTTCATGGATTTCATGGTCTTCTCTTTGTTCTATTCCAATTTTTTGGGAGTTTGTCTCTTGAGTAAGTGTCTCTAATTCTTGTGCCAAGCTGTTAATTCACTTTCCAATCTTTTTTCTTAGATCTCATTTTTTTTTTCCATTTTTACTCTATTATTCTCATTTCATTCACAAGAAGAATCTCTTTTTAAACTCTTGTTTCATATTTTCCAGAAATTCTATGTAATTTGTACCCAAACTGTGTTTTTCTTTGAGGCTTGGCTTGTTTTGAAGTTCTATTCTGGGTTTGTTTCTGAAGTGTCCTTGTCACCATAACATTTTTTTTTTTATTGTGGGGTAGTCTTTGTTTTATTTTTCTCATTCTTCCTTCCTAGATCCTTAATTTGGACATGATATTTGGGTTGAGTTCTCCAATGCATAGAGGGAAGGTCTGGGCTGGTCCAACTGCTGCTTTTGGGGGAGTTTTGAGATATTACAATATCTCAGAGACAGCTCATACTGGACACCTAAAAGCTATCAGTTCTCCCAAAGCAGTCTGATCTAAGACAAACACTGGTCACTCACCTCTGCCCCCCAGTATGAATTCTACACATTCCTGACTTAGGTTTGGATCTAAGCAATAGCAAATTGCTTCTAGGTTTGACCACTATCATTTAGCTGACACATTCTGTTGATTCAATGTCAGAACTTCAAGCTTTCCTTTGAACTGAAAAACCTTTCTTTGCAGGCTTCAGAATGGGCTAGAATCTGGAACTAATATCCTGCTCCTCTCCCAGGGTCCAACATACCCTGATGTCCAGAGCAGACATTAATCATTCTTTTTGTGTGTTTGTTTTGTGGATTTTTTTTTAGTCATTCTGCTGAAGCCTGTGGAACTCATCTTTGGATAATGTTTTTTGTTTGGATTGGTTTTCTTCTATTCTTTATTAGTAGAAATGCTAAAATTCAGATTAAATTTAGTGAAAAATAAATATGTCCTTTTAGCCCTATCAAAGTGTATAGACCAGTGGTGGGGAGCCTGCAGCCTCAAGGCTACTCATGTGCCTCTAGGTCAGCGGTTCTCAACCTGTGGGTTATGTTCAATTTAAATACATCCTGCATATCAGATATTTACATTACAATTCATAACAGTAGCAAAATCACAGTTATGAAGTACCAACAAAAATAATTTTATGGTTGGGGGCCACCACAACATGAGGAACTGTATTAAAGGGTCACAGCATTAGGAAGTTTGAGAACCACCTTTGTTTGGATTCAATGGCTGCACTTGAGGACCTAGAGAATTACATGTGGCCTTAAAGTGGCGGGTCCCCCACCCTTTAGACCCTCCAAAAAATCTCTACAAACATGCCATGGGGGTCCATGAACCATAGGTTAAAACCTATCTTGTAGAGGAATTCTTGGTCTTGATTCACCTTAGTAATAATTCCATCCATCTAAGGATGGAGGAAGGAACAAGGGGAAAGTTTGTGCCAGATTCAATTTGTCTTAAGAGTTTGATATTCATACACATGCATGGGCCCAAGGCAGTCTATGTTTTCTTTGCTTCTTTTCTGTCTTTGTTTCTTTTCCATCTTTCTTTCTTTCCTTCTTCCTTCCTTCCTTCCTTCCTTCCTTCCTTCCTTCCTTCTTTTCTTTCTTTCTTTCTTTCTTTCTTTCTTTCTTTCTTTCTTTCTTTCTTTCTTTCTTTCTTTCTTTCTTTCTTTCTTTCTTTCTTTTTTTCTTTCTTTCTTTCTTTCTTCTTTCTTCTCTCTCTCTTTCTCTCTTTTCTGTCTTTCTCTGTCTCTGCCTCTGTCTCTGTCTCTGTCTCTGTCTCTACCTCTGTCTCTGTCTCTCTCTGTAAAGCCAAGCACAAGCAACTTTCCAGAGGACTGCTGCTATGAACAGCTTTCAAGGTTCTGATTACATAGTATAGTTAACTCTCTATTTATTCAATAACAAATCAGAGCAAAACATTCATGGAAAGTTAAGGTACAGCATTCAGAATGTTACAACTCATCACAGAAAATAAAAATACAGTATTCACTACGTCACAGCTCAACAACTTATCACTAAAATGGCCATATAGTTTTCACCAAAGTGGTCACATAGTTTTGAACAAAGTACAATCATTTAGTAACTCAATCATTCAATCATCCTTAAGGAGGCGGCTTGCCTCCTTAAGGGACACAAAGTACAAAAGTCAAAGTCCTCCATTGGGTGCAATTAAGTTACAACTTTAATAGTCACTACTCAGTACCCTCTTAAGGGGTAGTGAAAAGTACAAAAGCCATGCACCTCTAGGTCACAAGTAAATTATAATTTCATCAGTCACTACTCAGTACCCTATTTCATCAGTCACTACTCAGTACCCACAGAGAGGTCTTTTCATCTTGACTGGAGGCGGGTAGCTCCTATCTGAATCCACCATACTGTCACCTGGGCTCAAAGGCAGACAACTCCTAGTTCCTTGTCCAGCTCTCCATGCAGTTCTGCTCCACATTGAAGCTCATAGTATCCTGTCCACGTCAAGTCCTTCACAGTTTCTGTTCCAGGGAAGAGAAAACTTACCAGATCCACAGACAGATAAAGTACTGACACCACAGTCATGCTTCCTCTGGCAGCTCTGGCTGGCCCCTGGGAGTTTTCAACACCATAATCTCCATTCTTAAAATCAAAATCACTTTACCTAGCTCTGTTCTCAAAATCAAAATCACTTTATCCAGCCTTCACGTGGCTTGCTCCAAGAAATTCTGTTTCAGTTCCTAATTCTAATTTCTCTTTTCAGTTCTTCTCTATTCTCAGTTTGTTCTCTCTTCAGCAGCAGCTGATCTGCCTCCATATACTTGTCTCAAGAAGTTCTGACTTTCCAAGCTGGGATTTTTCCTTATATACAGTATTGCTCCACCCTGTTCATCCCTTTCCTGTTACATCAGCAGCAGAGGTTTATACCTTCTGTTTCTTTGACAGAAGTTTGATATATTTAGCTTGACACTAAGTGCTAAGTACCTGTTAGCTTGGCAATACAAAGGGATCTTCAAATTTCATTACTATTACGCTCTTTCTTTTTCAACGTTCACTTCCACAAGATTTTGAGTTACAAATTTTCTCCTTGTATCTCCCCTATCCCCACCCAAGATAGCAAGCCTACAGAATACCCCTTACCCCAATCTGTTCTCTCTTATATCCTCCCTCATTCCCCTTTACTTTCTTGTAGGGCAGTGGTTCTCAACCTTCCTAATGCTGTAACCCCTTTAATACTCCTATGTGGGCATATCTGCACTTGGGCAGACCTGCTTGGAGATGGATAGAGGAGTGGTGTCTCAGTTTCTAATACCATTGGAAATATGTGTTTTCCAATGGTCTTAGGCAACCCGTGTCCCCTGTGAAAGGGTCGTTCGATCCCCAAAGGGGTCGTGACCCACAGGTTGAGAACCACTGTTGTAGGACAAGATGGATTTCTATACCCCATTGCCTGTGTATCTTATTGTCAGGTTGCATGTAAAAAACATTTTTTTTAACATTTGTTTTTAAAAGTTTGAGTTCCCGATGCTGTCCCTGCTTCCATCCTGACCCCACCCCCACAGGGAAGACAAGGAATTTGCTCTAGATTGGACATGTGTAGTTACAAAAAACATTTCCATAATAGTTATATTGTGAAAGATTAAGTATATTTCCCTCCATCCTATGCTGCCCCCCATTTATTCTGTTTTCTCTTTTGACCCTTCCCCTCTTGTAAAGTGTTTGCTTCTAACTACCCCCTCCCGCAATTTGCCATCTCTTCTATCATCCCCTCTTTATCCCCTCCCCCCTACTTTCCTGCAGAGTAAAATACCCAATTGAGTGTATGTTACCCCTTCCTTAAGTCAAATCCAATGACAGTAAGGTTGACTCATTCCCTTTTACCTTCCTGCTCTTCCCTTCCATTGGAACAGCTTTCTCTTGCCTCTTTTATGTGAGATAATTTACCCTATTCTACCTCTCCCTTTCTCCTTCTCTCAATATATTCCTCTCTCA
>CM053592.1:176246297-176265674 GCA_028646515.1 Pseudochirops corinnae
AATAAGTTCCTTAGGAATTATTCTTCCTTTTTTCGTTCTCATGCTTCTCTTGCTTCTTGTATTTGAAAGTCAAATTTTCTGTTCTGCTCTGGTTTTTTCATCAAAGATGCTTGAAAGTCCTCTACTTCATTGAACATCCAATTTTCCCCATAAATCATTATACTCAGTTTAGCTGGGTAGGTGATTCTTGGTTTTAATCCTAGCTCCTTTGACCTCTGGCATATCTTATTCCAAGCCCTTCAATCCCTTAATGTAGAAGCTGCTAGATCTTGTGTTATACTGATTGTGTTTCCATAAAACTCAAATAATTTCCTTCTAACTGCCTGTAATATTTTCTCCTTGAACTGGGGAAATCTGGAATATGGCTACAATATTCCTAGGAGTTTTCTTTTTGGGATCTTTTTGAAGAGGTGATTGGTGAAATCTTTCCATTTCTATATTGCCCTATGGTTCTAGAATATCAGGGCAATTTTCCTTTCTAATTTCTTGAAAGATGACATCTAGGCTCTTTTTGATCATGGCTTTCAGGTAGTCCAATAATTTTTAAATTATCTCTCCTGGATTTTCCAGGTCAGTGGTTTTTCAAGTAGATATTTCATATTGCCTTCTATTTTTTCATTTCTTTGGATCTGTTTTATAGTATCTTGATTTCTCATAAAGTCATTAGCTTCCATTTGCTTCAATTTAATTTTGAAGGAATTATTCTCTTCAGTGAATTTTTGAAATTTCTTTCCCATCTAGCCAATTCTGCTTCTTAAGGCATTCTTCTCCTCATTGGCTTTTTGGGCCTCTTTTGCCATTTGAGTTAGTCTGTTTTTTAAGGTGTTATTTACTTGAGTATTTTTTGGAGTCTCCTTTAGCAGACTAGTGACTTGCTTTTCATGATTTTCTTGCATCTTTTTCATTTCTTTTTCCAATTTTTCCTCTACTTCTCTTATTTGATTTTCAGAATGCTTCTTGAGTTCCTCCATGCCCTTTGACCACTTCATATTTTTCTTGGAGGCTTTTGATACAGTTTTGACTTTTTTTTATCATCTTCTTGTTCTGTTTTGATCAGCTTTGTTGCTCAAAAATGATACTATAGTTTCATTACGCTTCCTTCATTTGCTCATCTTATCAGCCAACTACTTGACTTTTGAGCTCTTTGACACAATAGGACTCCACTTCTAGAGTGGAGAGTGCTGTGTCCCAAATTTCTGGGGTTTTGCACAGCTTTTGTCAGAGCTTTTTTTTAAGCACCTTCCTCAGAACTGTGAGGATCACTGCCTCTCCACAGTGTCAACAAGCTTTGCCATGCTAATTCTTCTCACCCCAGGACCAACGCCCAAGACTGCAGCCCACATCCAACTAGGTCAAAGAAAGAGCAATTACCCTCTGAATGGCTGCTTGGTTCTCCTACAATCTGTAGACTTGGAGTTCAGGAGGCAGTCACATGGCAGTAGCTGTAGTTGCCACCACCTCTGCTGCTCAAGGGCAGGACCTGGATCATGCTCTTCTCTCACCCAGTTCCAACAGATTTGTCCACTGACCCTCTACTTTCTCTTTGGTGTTTATGATTTGAGAAGTCTGTCAACCACCTCAGCTGTAGGTGAATCAGTCCCCTAAGGTTGCTTTGGCCAGTCTGTGCCATGGGCCTGGGTCCAGATTGGTGAGATAGACCCTTCCTGATTTGTTTCTCTCTTTCACTTTGTGGTTTCTATAGCACTGAAATTTGTTTAGAGTCATTTTTACAGGTATTGGAGGTGGTTGGAGCAGGAGCTCAAGCAAGTTCCTGCTTTTATTCCACTATCTTGGCTCCAGAAGTTTATATTTTTAAAAAGAAATATGAAGAATATTGAGAAACATAGATGTGAGAATAATACAATGAGATAAAGTTCTCAATTGATTTAATGAAATAGACTGAAACAACAGTCCTATCCTACACCCAGCATGATCTAATTATGTTTATCATTTATTCATTCATTCATTCATGTATTTATTCATTTAGAGGCAGCTATAAGAAGCAGAGGATAGAGCACTGAGCCCAGAGCCAGGGAGACCCAAGTTCCACTCCAGCTATAAAAGTTGTAGTGTAACTTTGGAAAAGTGACTTAACTTCTATCTGATTACATCTTTCTCAACTCTAAGATGGGTATCAGAAATGCACCTACTTCATAAGGTTGTTGTGAGGATCAGAAAAGGATATTTATAAAGCACAGTGTCTGCTACATAGTAGGTATTTCATAAACATTTGTGAGTACTCTTTCGTTTCCCTTTGTTAATTCATTTATTCATCTACTTATGTTTTATACATATATATGTATATGTGTGTGTATATATGTGTGTGTGTGTATGTATGTATGTGTGTATATATATATACATATAAAATCATCTTTTTTAATTTTGAAGAATCAAAAAAAGCAAAGTGCCATATTGACTATGTCCACAATTGTACATCGTTTTCATGTATCATTATCACTCTGATAAGAGTTGTTTAGGATACCTCATTGTCTTCTTCAGTCTTCTGGAACTACAGTTGCTCATTGCATTGATCAGTGTTCTTGAGTCAAGAAAAAAAGTATTTGCCAATAGTTCCATGTGAAGGTAACACAAAGTCTGCAGGATAGGATCCAAGGGTTCTGTACTTTGCCCAGCAGTGTTTAATATTTTTAACAATGTCTTAAACACAAAGATGGTGTGTTTATTAAATTTGTTGGTGATGCAAAGCAAGGAGTTATAGCTAATCTGTGTTAGTGGATGGCAGAAAATTATTAACCAAAAGGATCTTGACATGATAGAGAATGTCAGCTGAATTGAATGAAATTAAAGCCATTAGGGATTGATATGATTTTTTTTTTTGTTAATGTGGATACACAAAATCAACTCAACAAATAAGAGATGGGGAGATATGGATACACAGAAGTCATTCCAATATTTGCTTGGAAAATTTAGCCTTGATATCAGCAAAGCAACAACTTCTCTGCAGTTGAAGCTCTTCAGAAGTGGAATGACTTGTCTTGAGACTTACTCTTCCAGCAGATGCTAGGGATGCCTTGTTAGTCAGTTACAGTATGGTAGGAATTACTTTGTGTACGTATTGGATGAGATGACCATTGAGGGCCCTTCCAAATTTCACATTTGGTGAACAGTTATTAGGGATGTTCTCAAGGGACTATTGATTAGATGAATATAAGAATAGTTTTCTCCTGGGGTCTGTCTTATCATTGAGATTCTGTGATTCTGTAAATGGGACCAGTTAGAGACATTCTGTTTGCAGTTCTTATCTAAAATTGTAACAATTTTTTTCTTAATAATATTTTAAATTTTTTTCCCATTGCATGTAAAGATAGTTTTCAACATTCAGTTTGTAAAATTTTAAATTCCAATTTTTCCCTCTTGCCCCTCACCGTTCTCCAAGACAACAAGTATTCTGATCTAGGTTATACATCATATACATATTAACAATCATGTTAAACATACATCTATATTAGTCATTTTGTAAGAGAAGAATCAGAACCAAAAGAAAAAAAGAGAAAGGGGAAAAATCAAAATAGTGTGTTTTATTTGCATACAGACTCTTTCTCTGGATATGGTTAACATTTTCCAACATGAATCTTTTGTAACAAGTATTTTCTAAAACATTTGTTAGACTCAAAAAGATTTAGCTATAATATTTAACAGCAATATTACATTAGGTAAGTCACTTCTCATATGTCAGTTTCATAAAGTGGGAATTATAATATTTACACTACCCTTTGTTAGGCTTATTGTAACCAATATATTTGTCACTGATGCATCAGACATTAGATGAAATTTTATTTTTTTTAATTCTCTTTACTCATGGAAGGCATACTGGTCTTATATAAAATAAAGTGGCTTGATGGATTCCATCAAATGGATGAAGGGAACAGAACCCCAGGAATGTAAAGGAGTAGTTTGGGCTGAACAGAAGAGAGTATAAACCTGGAGAAGTCAGTGTCTAATTCCTCTTCTGCACTTAAAGCATTGTTGATCAGCAGAATTAAAGAATTTTACAAATGAAAGGATCCTTAGAAATCATCTTGTTCAGTTCACTTATATTTCTAGTTAGAAATCTAAACCTAAATAAATAAAATAATTAAATTTAAAAAGAAAGAAAACTGAAAACTGGAGAAGGAAAATGATTTCCCAAGACTGCATAGGTACTTAGTGAGAAAGCTATGATTTGAACTTGCATCATTCACTATCATATCACCACAGCTATTTTATGAAAGAAAAATCTGGCATAGTAGATGGTGTGGATCTTGATGTCTGGAAGGTCTTAGTTCAAGGCTAGCTTTGAATACTTTCTTTCTGTGTAGGCCTGGGCAAGTTACTTCATGTTTGTCAGCCTCAATTTCCTTACCTGTAAAATGGAAACAAATAACCAACCAGCTTTTGTGTTTTCTCCCCCGTTTGGTTATGGTGAGGCTCAAAAGCTATCATTTATGCAAATAAGGCTATGTAAATATCAAATTAGGTGGTGCAGTGAATAGAGCATCAGACCTGGAGTCAGGAGGACTCACCAACCTGAGTTCAAATATGGCATCACACTTACTACCTGTGTGACCCTGGACAAGTCACTTAATTCTGTTTGCCTCACTTTCCTCATCTGTAAACTGAGCTGGAGAAGAAAATGGCAAGCCACTCCAGTACTTTTGCCAACAGACCTGCAAAATGGAGTCATGTTAGACATGACTGAAAAATAACTGAACAACAACAAATATCAGAAGGGGAAAACCACCTAGTAGCTCCCCTTCAGGAAAGGTTGTGTTCAAATCCCATAAAGCTCCGCATTGCACAAGTATCAGCAATTTACTTTGCATATTTAGTCTTCAGTGTCCTAAACTGTAACGTGAAGGGACTATAACAAATAATGTTCCAGATTCCTTCTAGCTCCAGACTTGTATTCCTATGAAATCGCAAATTTTGACAAAACAAAGATTGGAAAGATTTGGCTGTGCAATCTAACCAAGATTTATTAGGCACCTAATATATGCCAGGCATTGTGCTAAGCACTGGGGACACAAATAAAAAAAAAAAAGACAATCCCTTCCCTCAAGGAGCTTAGAATCTAAATAGAAAACCATGCACAAAAAGAGGCAGAAAAATAGGGATGGGGACAGGACACCATGGCATACTTGCAGAGGCATCTTGTTCAAAGGAGTTGAAACCAGGCAGAGCAGCAGATACAAAGTGGAGTAGACTGAGAGTCTAGTTCCTGGCTTCTATAAATGAACCAGAGGGAGAAGTTTGGTATTCCACATTCCAGTCCTCAAATCTGGGGAGAGTAGGCTGAGGGAGGTGGTGTCCATCAAGGCAAAAGTTAGCAGCATGGTGAGCCCCTTAGAAGTGATGAACTTATCCTGAGGGGGGCATTTTCTTCCCTGGAGCTGAAATCAAGAAGAGCAAATGATGCAACGTGGAACAAAAGTAAGAATCTTATAAACTGGATGTCCCGGGAAAGATTATCCTTTCTTTCAGTTACTCATCTGCAGACTGATGCTAATAATGGCACGGGACAGGTGAATGAGATAATTCAGAAGAAGATGCTTTGCAGACTTCCAAAAAATCACATAAATAGCAGCTGAACCATGATGCACCCTTACCATATTTGTAGATGGGAAACTGAGGCTTAGAGAGGGCGCCTTAGCTAAACTAGGACTGATTTTGAGGTCTTTTGATGGCCAAGAATAACTATAGTTTTAGAAGAGTTAGATTGTGCCATTGGGGTCATCATCCCTTTTGTGTCAGCTTGGAAGCCATTCACTTGGCATTCTTTTGCCATTTCCCTTTCTGTAAGATAAATAAATACATGTTAAAGAATTTTTATCTCCTTTATCGCCAAAATATTTTAGTTAATAGCCCCTGCTTTCTGTGTGGTTCCTCAAATATTAGCTCCATAATGAGAAATGGAAAATTGAGGCTTCAACAGGATTCCATATTAAAGACAAAATGACTGGAACAAGGACAGTTCTATAAATTACCCAGCTGGGACTGCCGCAGTTAAAGGGCTGTCAAACTTTCCACTGCCCTCATACAACAATTGAGAAAATGTGGAGCTCAGTGTTCTTCTTGGGAAAGTCAGCCCAGAATGAAATCTTATGGCATTAACAAGATTTTTGAAGAAATTGGCCCAGAAAAGGACAGAGAAAAAGGAGGGAAAATAGTTGAAAATTCCTCCAAACCAGTGTTTTAGGCACTATTCAGATCAATGTCAAATAATTCAAGTCATTAGGTGCCAGCTCCCAATTCTATATTGCCACCTGATTGTGTGGCATCCGGACTTTAGTTTGTTCATAAAAATCAAAATGATAATGATGGTGATGATAACAAAAATCACTAAAATTTATATACTTTAAGATTTTAAAAGTACCCTGTATTATTTTATTCTTATTTGATAGGTACTATTATTATCTTGGGGATAGTTGATGGCTCAGTGGTTAGAGTGATAGGCTTGAAGTCAGGAAGACTCATCTTACTGAATTCAAATCCGGCTTCAGACACTTCCCTAAGGTATATGACCTTGGGTCAGTTGCTTCACCCTATTTGCCTCAGTTCCTTGTCTATAAAATGAGCTGGAGAAGGAAATGACAAACCACTGTGATGTCTTTGCCAAGAAAATGCCAAATGGGGTCATGAAGAGTCAGACATGGCTAAAACAAGTAAATCATTATCTCCATTTTACAGATAAAGAAATGGAAGTTAAAAGAGGAGACATGACTTGTCCAGGGCCACACAGCAAGTAAGTGACTGAGGCAGGACTTACTGTCTCCATGTCCATCCCTTTACCCAATGTGCCAACTAGCTGTCTGAGAAGAACAGCAGAACTGACTGGTGTCTATGGTCATCTTATGTACAGTCTGTATGTTTTACTCTTATTTGTTTTGGAGTACTGATAAGACGGAGACACAGATAAGCATGGAGTGTCTTTCAAGATTCAAACCCCTACATCTCTGACCATTACTGCCAGAATTATTTTTCATTATCGTCTAAATCATCATCATCATCATCATCATCATCATCATCATCATCATAATTATACAGAGCTTTCCTCAACTCTTCCATTTTACAGGATGAGATTGATGAGGAGCTTTAGGTACAGAGAGGCTAAGTCACAGAGCTAACAAGAGGAAAAAGAGAAGGTTGGAGAAATCCATGCCATGTAAGTAATTCGGTTGAAGGAATTCAATACATTTAGCCTGCAGAGGAGAGAAAGCAGACTACATGATGATGAAATTTACATATTTACATGACTGTTATGCAGAAGAGGGATTAGATTTATTCCAGTTCCTTTCAGAGGACAGAAGAAGAAGCAGTGAGTTGAAGATGCAAAGAAACATAAGTCAGCTCCATGTATGGGGAAAGAATTCCTTATGATTAGAAGTCTGCAAAGATAGAATAGCTGCCTAAAGTAGTCCCTGGACCCATTTGAGAGGTCCATCAGTAAGGACAGGAGGATCACTTGTTGGGGATGATAAATTTGGGATTCCCAATGAAGCATTGTTTAGACCCAGTGATTTTTGAGAATTCCATTTAGTATTTGGGTGATCTTTTTCTCATTTTCTTTTTTTTCAGGGAGGAAGTCAGGGAAATTGGGGTTAAATGACTTGCCCAAGGTCATATGCCTAGTAGAGTTAAGTGTCTGAGGCCGAATTTGAACTTAGATTTTCCTGATTCTGGGACCGGTGCTCTATTCACTCTGCCGCCTAGCTGCCTCTATACATAGGTGATCTTGAGTAAGTTACTTAAACTATTTAGGCTTTGGTTGCTTTACTTGTAAAATGAGGCAGCTGGAACAGAGGACCTTAAGGGTTCTTTCTGGATGGCATCATCATCTAGTACAGTGGTTCTCAACCTTCCTAATGCTGTGACCCTTTAATACAGTTCCTCATGTTGTGGTGACCCCCAACCATAAAATTATTTTCGTTGCTACTTCACAACTGTAATTTTGCTACTGTTATGAATTGTAATGTAAATATCTGATATGCAGGATGTATTTTCATTGTTACAAATTGAACATAACCCACAGGTTGAGAACCACTGATCTAGTAGAAAATGTGCCAGCTCTGGAGTCAGAGGATCTAGGTTCAAATCTCATGACTGACCAGTGCTTCCCCTTTTACTGTGGCAAAAGTCATTTAATCTCCATCATGACAATAAAATTAAGAATTTGTATTAAATGACCTAAAAATTGCTTTTCAATTCTTTTTCTGGCTTTTTCCCTCTGTTTCTACCTTTATGATGACATTAGACTTTGAAAACCCAGTTTGTCTCCTTTCTCTAACCACCCTAGTCCTCATTTTAAAGGGTAGGAAGTTGATAAGAAAGGTTTTAACATTACATATTTAGAGTGAGAAGTGACCTTGGAGACCACCTAATTCAATCACCTCTTCTTAGAGTTAGGGACACTGAGATTCTTGTTCAGTCATGTCTGTCTGTGACCTCAGGTTTGAATTTCCTTCTCTGACTCATTTTGTAGATGAGGAAACTGAGCTAAACAGGGTTTGCTAAGAATCACACAGCTCATAAGTATGTGAGGCTGAATTTAAACTCATGAATATGAGTCTTGCTCATATTCCTAAGCTATCCATTGTGCCATCTGGATGGCCTATGGCAGGAGATATAATCTGCATCCTCAAGATCACATGTGGCCCTCTTGGTCCTCAGGTGAGGGTGTTTGACTGAATCCAAACTTTACAGAATAAATCCCTTTATTGAAAGAATTTGTTATATACAACTTGGACTCAGTCAAAAGGCTGCACCCAAGGACTTAGAACTCCACATGTGACCTCAGGGCCACATGTTCCCCAACCCTTCCCTAAGGATTCTGAAGTACAAAGGCATTAAGTGACTTGTTCAAGTTCATAAGCTAGTATGTTGAAGAAGGTCTTCTGACTTAATATCCAACACTTTTCCCACTATACTGATCTACTTGTCCAATAAAAAATGAATATCCTTAAATCACATGTTGGGGAGTATAATACTATTTTCGACATACCATTCTGTCTGGTTTCATATCCTTCCCTACCTTTATCTCCCTACAAAACAAAAGTCTTGTTAGCATTTTTAAAAATTCCTTATTCACAGATCTGGGAGTAATACTGTAGGAGGGATGGGGTTTTGCTTCAGGAGGCTCAATTTTAGGGTGCATTTGAACCATCCAGGGGCATTCTTATGTTCTTGATAGTCACTTTTCAGATCTCCAGGTTATTCTGCCTTACTGTCTTCCCAGTATTAACTAATAGTCCAGCAGTATAGATATTTTAAAATCTCTCAATTCTTCTCCCTAGTCCAGGACAATCATTGCCAGGTACCTTCATAAATACTTCGTCCCTTTCTCTGGAGACAAAATTCCTAGATATGACTTTGTTTATTTCTAGTGGAAAAGAGAAATATTATGATGCAAGGAGAAATACATAAGACATAAGAATGCTTGAATGAGAACAGTCACAAACACATTTTGCAATCGCTGCATCCAATACAATGGAAATGCTATATAATAAACCATGGCACAGAAAGAGGGAAAACACAGCTATATGAGAAATGTAAGATCTGAAATTGTGAAAGACAAATTGAAGCTCAGTGGGAGGAGAACTCTCATTTATGTCTCATCTATTTCTCTTTTAGGAAAATGAATAATGAAATAGAAATAAATGAGCCAGCTGGAGAACTATCTTTCTTTGAAATGAGTTCCAAATTTTCTATGGGTCACTGTGATAGGGGAAAGGACCCTGTCTCTTTAGGAGGTTTTTATTTCAGTTTGTGAACAGCCTTAAACCCTATTTTGCTGGACAAGGTCATTTAACTTCCACTGGCCTCTTTTTCCTCAACTATCAATTAAGGCATTTGAGCTCTATATCTTAGAAAGTCCCTTCGTGATCTTGGTCTACAATATGTTTTACTGCTGAGATTCTGTTATTATAGAGTATTAGATTTTGAAAGAAATTTGGAGAACCCCAGTCTCTCTCACAGTCCTCCTTTTAAAATGGCAGAGACTCCTCTCCTGAGAAAATACACTGTAATAGTGGTAAACACTGGAACTGTCCAAAGAGCTGAGTTCAAGAACGAACTGCAGTTATATAGCTGTCTAAATATAGGCAAGCCATTTAGCTTCTGCAAAATTAATGGTGGGGAGGGGGGGGGAGGAAGAGACTAAAATGACCTCTCAGGCTTATTTTCTCTAATTTTCAGATCATGGATATAAGTTTGGCAAGCTGAGCATTTCAAAGGATGATGGTCCTCTCAATAGAAGTGGTCCAGTTTGGAAAAGCGATGGATTTGAGTGACAATATAATGAGTTCAAATTTGGATATGTTGAGGTTTTGATGTCTATAGGTGTTCTGGGGAGAGATTTCCAGGAAGCTGTAGGTAATATGACTGGACTTCAGAAGTAAGATTCAGAGTAATCCATACAGAGAAAATAAATGAACATATTGGAGCTATTTTCTCCAAGGGAGATGGTATACAGAGAGAATAACGGAGATGAGGAGCCAGAACAAAGCCTCAAAGGACTCCCACATTGTGTGCATGGAAGAGGATGAAGATCAAATGAAAAAGACTGATTTAAAAAAATGGTAAGGAAAAGAAGACCAAAAAGAGAAGAATTACAGATACTAAGAGAAGACTGTGACTGGGAGGAGGCGGATGAAATCAGAGATTCTTGAATTATTTGACAAAGAGCAATATGAACATGCATGCCATCTGACAAGTGAATTGCTCACAAAAATCTTTTGAAATAAATAGCACAGGTGTCATTAAACTCATTTTTATAGATGAAGAAACTAAAGTTCAGAAAAATACAGTGAATTATGAAGGATCCATAAAATCATAGATTTAAAGAAGAAATGAGGCTAACTATTCAAGCCCCCAGGTAGTAAGGTGGCATGGTGGATAGAGAGTTGGGCCTGAACTCAGGAAGACCTCAGTCCAAATCTGGATTCAGATACGTACAAGCTGTGTGACCCTGAGCAAGTCACTTGACCCTCTTTGCCTCACCTTTGTGATATGTAAAAAACAAGCTGGAGAGAAGGAAATGGCAAGCCACTCTAGTATCTTTGCCACGAAAACCCCAAATGAGGTCAAGAAGAGTTGGAAATAACTGAAAAATGACCAAACAAGTTACATCCCTTCATTTAAGGTGCAAATATGTTAGCTGACTTTCACATATGTTGTACATGGCAGAACCAGTATTTGAATACAGATCTGAATCCAAAAGTAGCACTCTTACCAACCCCACAGTACTGCTTTAGGGTTAATTAACAGCCGACATTCATGTAAGTTTTATATGCTATCCACCAAATCATGTGGTCCTCTCAGCAATTCTGTGAAACAGGCAGTCATGGCTTTAGCTCCATTTTACACATGAGGAAACTGAGACTTAAAGTGCTTACTTGCCCAAGCTCAGGTAGCCAGCAACTGACAGGACTCAGATTCGAACCCTGATATTCTGAGCCATTCTTCTAATCTAAGTCATCCTGCTAGTTTTCATTAGGGAGGTATATTATCTCAATCTCATTGGGCAGCCAACCCTACTGCCCTTTCAGATTCTCCTACATTAACATTAGAAGAAAAGTCTGATGTTTTTACTGATAACTAAATGATCTATTACCTAATATTGTTCCTATTTGCTGCCCGTGCTGGGAAGTAGGGAGATTCATACCAGGTGGGGGCATTCATTTCTCTGCAATTTTCTCTCTGATGGAGCTAGTTGCTCCTCTCAGCATGAACTAGATTAAGAAACTCACATCATTTAATTATTTTTATAATCACCTAGTCAGAAACGTGGGAGTGTATTCCCATTGTAGAAGGAAAGAGAGAAGAATGGAGTTGGTTATTCAAATACATCCAAGGCTCTAGGGCACTTGCTTACAGAACAGGAATATACAAGCATCAATTTTGTTTCAGAAGAATCTGAGAAAACATCTAGTATAACCTTCTCATTTTGTAAATGAAACAACTAATGCCTAAGGAGGGTCAATGACTTACCCAAGGCTATCTAGATGATTAGTACTAGAGCCAGAATTCAAACCAAAGTCTTTGATTACAAATTCAGAGCTATCTTATATCCCCTCCAATTCTCTGCTAAATGAAACCCATTCAGCCACTATAGTTAGATATCAGCCTTTCAGAAACCTAGGGGATTGGGGAATATTTGGGGATAGGTAGAATTAGGAGAATGTATAGTTTAAGAGAAAAAAAAATGGGGCAATCAAAAGTGAGTTTTCTTGCCTCCTTGTCTCTGAACCCTTAAGGAAGGGGAGAAAAGAGGAGGTGGAGTATAAATGGGTCTAGGGCTATCTTGTCAAACATAGATGCTGGACATCTAATAGTTACCAGGGAAGGGGACTTCCATAACTAGGTGCTGAAAAAGGGCTGGGCTTTATAGCCTCAGATGTTGCTAATGATTCTCCACAAGGGGGCATGAACCAGAAAACCAGAATTTGGAGACAAAATAAATATTGTAATTTTAAGCAGAGTTTAAAATCAGGCTATATTGTGTGGAATTCCAGGCTTCAGGAAAGGTGGGATGAAAGTGATGGGAAAGTCATAAAACAGGTCTAAAAATTTCTAGGGGCTGTTGGGAATAGGTCAGAAGGAGATGAAGAAACCAGTGAAATCATGAGGAAATGTTCCGTCACGTTAGTTCAGAGATGGTCGTGGAGAGGAAAGAAAGGTTGTCCCAAACAATATGTAACTTTTTTAAGGATGACCCAGAATTTGCCAGCCATTCTCTTTCCAGCCAGTGTAAGGTAGATTGGTTTGGTACAAGGTAAACGAAAACACTGATCTTGGGGTCAGAACATCTAAGGTGTGCCATGTCCTAACTATTTTATCTCAGACAGGCTATTTAAGTTTTCTGGCCTCAATTTTCTTATCTAACAAATTCATAGACAAGACTTGAAGTATTTACCTCACTGAGTGGGTGGAATGAAATGTGTTCCAATGCATAAAGTAACATATAAAAAAATTATCACTAAAGTAATCCACTTGTTACAAGGAAAATAAAGGAGAAAAAGAAAGTGGAAGAAGGGAAAATACAGTTTAGCTCAGTGCACGCAGAGGAGGAACTAAGAAAACTTGATAGTTCATACAATTCATAGTCTCTGCCATCCTGTAGCTCATAGTCAAATAAAAGAAGTCAATTCTACAAACAGGTATTACACAAAACAAGATATAGTACTCTTTAAGAGAGAGATTTTGGATCAGAGTACAGATGGGACACCATTTCTAAATAAAGAGGTCCAAAATGACCTTATTAGGTCAGAGGGCATTTGAGTTTGGATTAAAAGGATATGTGGGACCTCAATTAAAGGTAGAATAACAAAAAAAAAAGCTGACTTTGGAGTAGGAAAGCCACAGGCTGAAGTCTTTCTGTTTGACACATCCTGGGTGACCTGAGGCAAAACATTTCACCTCTCCAGATATTTTTCTAAGTAAAGTTGTAGTAAAAAAAAAAAAAAAAAGTGCTCCAGGTACTTTTCTAAGCTTAAGTTACAGAGACCTGTACTGGTGGAGGCAATTTTCACACCAGGAGTTTCCATAACTTTTGAAATCACAAGTGCAGATCCATCTCCCAAAGAAAGAGAAATCATAATGAAGGGATGGGCAAGAAAGAATTTCAATAGCCATCATCAATATCATTGATAAAGAAGTGGGGAAGAATTATAACAAATTCAGAAAGAGGCAAAGGAGTGAGCACAGACAGGAAAATACAGGGAATGCCTAGGGGACACCTAGTTATCCAGGTGGCTAGAGGGTAGGTAGAGTGCATGAAGATAGGTTGTATGGGATAAAGCTGTGTTAACAGAGTTGTATTAGATTGTGAAGGATCATCCTGGTAGGGAGTTGGTTAAACAAAGAGATTATATGTAAGTATTGCTGTGATCAAAAAAATGAAAATAGTGTAAAAAAACAAACAAAGCAAATTGGCAAAATAAGGCAAGGGGAAAAAAAAGACTCTAAAAGTTTTGGCATGCCAAATCTCTTTGGAATCCATCTTTTTAAGCTGAAATAACCAGTAGATGAACTCTCAGGTTAGGTGGGTGGTTTATGTTTTTTTTTTCTTCTGTCTTTTATCTTCAGTCTTCTCTGTCATCTCCTGACTAATAGCAAGTAGGAATGGTTTCAATTATTCAAAAGAGATGTTAGTGACTAAATCCCCATGATGATTTTCTGGAGAAAAAAGTTTTTTGTTTAATTTTTTCCACTTTTTTGTATCATTTCCACACCAATATTTCCATCCTGGGCCTTACTTTTAGGTCTCCTTTCCTTTAAAATGAGCTTTTCTGCTGGACTGGTTTTTGAAAATATTGAAGTTAAATATTAGTCACGTTTACTTTCCCACATTTGTTGCTGACGGTTTGGACAGAGTGTCAATAAAAAATGAAAGACAAAAAAAAACCTGGAAAAAAAATAATAATAAGGGTCTCCATCTTGTCTTTTGTTTTTGTTTTTTTCTTTTTGGACAGCAATTTGGGTGGAGCAACTTGACCAAAGTCACTTGCTTAGTAAGTGTGTCAAGTGTCTGAGGTCTGATTTGAACTCAGGTGCTCTTGACTCTAGGGCTGGTGCTCACTGCGCCACCCAGCCACCCCTGGATCTCCATCTTTTTACAGGTTTTGTACTGGTATCTGGGAAAGCACCTTCCTAATTCCTTGAGTACCTGCTTAGAGTTAAATATTGTGAGAAATTATAATAGGGGTTGTTAACCTCTGTGTATATGAATACTTGTGTGTATACACATTCTCATGCGTGATGGGAATTTTTAGAATTTTAAAGAAACATGTAAACTATATCTCATACCAGTGGTTTCATTCTCTCATTTTTGCTCGCATTCTCAATCTCTTTTTTTTACATTTGTGATGACAGAAACTCTTTCTATTCCCCAGTATTCCTCAACCCCCCATGTTTCTGAAAGTCTGATATGTTAGGTCTTGTGGAATCATGGGTATCATTTGTACAGTAAATTGAAAGGATCCCAATGAAACAGAATAAGAATGGATTTAGAAATAAAGGACCTGGTTTTGAATCTTGTTTCTTCTGCTTACTAATATGATATTTAGAAAACTATGTACCCCTCCTCTGGCCTTCAATTTCTTTGTCTATAAGATAAGGAGTTAGTATTAAGTGACTTCCAAAGGTAAAATGAAATACATAAAGTCACAAAAGCATTCAATTATATTGAAATAAAGATATAATTATTCTCATCCATGTTCATAGACCCACATAGATTCTTAAGTGTCTTTGAACCTCAGGTTAAGAACCCTTATCTTAGAAAGACAGAACTATCACCAAAAATCATTATTTTGGTTAAAAAGGGGGGGGGGTGCATTTTGCCAACTCCTGGAAAATGGGGATGAAGAAATGATTGGTAGCACTGAGAACTATACTGAGGGAGGCTGAGTTGGTGGATTGTTTGGGTAAAGAAATGTATGATTTGTTCCTTTCTAATGAAGACTGGTGAAGTCATTAAGGATGGGTCTGTGCCAGGCCAAAGTCCCAGAGTTTGCTCAACCCATTGAATTGAGATTATCATCTAAGATGAAAGGATAAAAGGAACTTATATAACAAAAAACAATCAGTTAACAAGAAAGATCAACTTTATTTAGAAGAAAAGTCCCTGGTCTGATTCTTTGGAAATATAAATTCCTAGAGTAAAGAAATTCAAATTGACGGAAGTTATCTGATGATGCAGCATTGGTTATAAAGCTACCATCTCAATTCTAATGTAGTTTTGGTTTCCCAAAGTAAAATGATATAAATTTTGATGAATACTTATCCCAAAATTCAAATATTTGGGACAGTCTGTGGATGCATGAAATTAAAGTGACCATAGATATTATGTGATGATCAATTAGACTCTACCTAGGATAATATAATCATATTATTATAATATTTTTTCCCACTTTTAATTTTGCAGTTCGCAAAATGCTTTCTTTTTAACAACTCTAAAAGGAAAGTTTGATCATCATGATTATCCTCATTTAGGTATATTAGGAAACTGAACCATTGAGTGATCGAAGAATTTGTTAATGGATATTAAATGTTAGAGTTACAACTGGATCACAGATCTTCTAGTTCCAACACATTGCTCTTTTCATTAGCCCATGTAGAGAATATCATCTTCAGGAATGTATTAGGCTTTATAGAAATATCAGATATGGAAAATTTGATAATATAGATCCCCAATATCCTTACCCCTTAACTAAAAATAATTAACTATAAATAGGTTACTAGATAATTTCTTTTCAAAGGCATATGTCAGAGTCTGGGTTGATCACACTCTGTTGTTTAATATAAAATTCTCCATCCGTATCTGTTGTCTGATGACTTAAAATTCTTTGCCACTGTTCTCCTGGGCTTTGTGTGGGGGCATATATTAGACTCATCAACTGATTCAGGTAATAAATGCCATTATATAGTCATTCCAAATAATCTTCCCTCTTAAATAGTGATAACAGTGCCTTATATGTCACTTAGCCTCTTAGCAGGTTTATTATTATAAGGCATTTATCTAAATGGTCTTCAATGTATTATTGATTTTCAATTATGTTGCATTTCCTAAAATGCAGAATTATGACTTTTTTTCAATGTTCTGACTCATTGCATTCACAAGGATGATCATTCTCCCATAAATTAAAAATCCATTAGATTTTGCTTTAGTAAGCATTTCTCCCTCTTTACCTTAGAGCTCTATTCTCAGTTCAACCTAGTTCAATCAACTAGTTCCCTACTAATAGCATGTATTCTAAGTTTAGTAGAACTAAAAGAAAAACATTAAATGGGATAAAGATGATTCCAGTAATGTAAGTGAGCTTAGAGACCATCTTTTCTAATGTCTTCACTTAAGAGATGTGCTTCAGAGAGGTTAAAAACAGTTACCCTGTCAATTGACAAAGTCTAACTGTCTATTAGATACTTAACAGTGGGACAAGCACTGGAGATAGAAATAAAACAACAAAAACAAAAACAACAACAATTAGTCCAAGGAGTTTACATTCCATGAGCAGTGACAGCATGCACATATAGAAGGGTATTTGTAATACATATAAACACAAATTGTATAGAAATAGAAAGTAGTTAGGGAGTTAGGGAGGCAGGACACTAGCTGATGAGAGGCTAGGAAAGGTGTCACATAAAAGTTGGTGCTTGAGCTAATAGGCAGAGGATTTTCTGAGGTTTAGATGTGCAGTCAGTATATTTCAGACATGAAGAATGATGAGTGAAAAGACATGAAAAAATGGAAAAGGAATGACTTTGGACAAGTCACTTAACCCTGATTTACTCTAGAAAAGAAAAAAAAAGAAAGAAGGAAAGAAAGAAAGGATATAAAAAGAAAGAAGGAATGAGAGAAAGAAGGAAAGGAAGGAAGGAAGAAAGAAAAAAAGAAAAGAAAGAAAAAGAAGGAGAAAAGAAATTGATGTAGGAGATGGAGTACCTTATATGAGGAAGACAGAGACATCAAATTTGGCTGGATTATAGCATATGGGAAGGGAAGGCACACACAAACATACATAGACAAATACAGATATGCACATATACACACACACACATATATATATATATATATATACTATATGTGTGTGTATATATAGATAGATATATATATACATATATCTATATATATGGATATATCCATATATAGAGAGATACAGATATATGTATGTGTATGTGCTGAGATTCAAACTTAAGTCCTTCTGACTGCAAATCAGTTTCCCTTTTCAATCATTACATGATTAAAATTTCAGAAACACTAAGGAAGTGAAACCCAGTCTTTTAGTAGGGAAATGTTGACTTGGCATTTTCCTAAAGATTTGACACAAAGTGATGATGAGAAGAGGACAACAATGTCAAAACACTTATGAGCAAAACCTTAAAGGAAAATGGGAAGTGATCTCAAGTTCAGAAAGAACTCCTACAAAAGCTCAAAAAAGAGCTTAGAATTATGTAAGAGAGGAAGAAGAAAAGTTGGGGAAAAGAAATGAGAGTGATGCAAGAGGAATAAGAGAAAAAAATCAACAGCTTGGAAAACAGAAAAGTAGAAATTGTTTAAAAAGTAGAATTGGCCAAATAGAAAAGGAGATACAAAAATGTTCAACTTAACACTGTCCAAACAGAAAATGTTGATAAGAAAATAGACACTCTTCCAAACTTATGATATACAAATAAGACTTCAGGACAATTTATGTTGATTTTCTTGTTTGTGTAAGTAATTGCTTACAAATTGGGATCCACTTTTTAAGGAGAATAATCTTCCTCTCTAGGCAACCAGCTCATAGGAAAAAAAGAATGGATGTTTTTATGCACAAAGTTGATTCAGCATTTTTAAGTTTAAAAATAAGGGTACATTTTGTTGAGAACCTTGACAATTAATTTTCACAACCCATCTTTATGTATTGGAAAATATAGAATCCCCCAACTGTTTTCTCTGATGGTTTACAGAAATAGTTCTTGAATGGAATCAAGATGTAGGCTAAGATCTCAACTCCACTGCTTACTATGTACATAATTTTCGCAAGTCACGTCTATGTGGGCCTCATTTCTCTCATCTATAAAATGATGTCTGATTACTAATTGACAAGTCTATATAAAATACATGCTAAATGTCAGACACTATACTAGATGGTTAGGGATACAAATAAAAAAGTGAAACCACCCTTGTCTTAAAGGAACTTAGATTCTCCTGGTGGAATACAGCACAGTCTTATGTAAGTAAATTTGAAACATATACAAAATAATAATATTTTTAAAGATAATCTTGAAGTTTGACTGCCTGGTGTGATAAAAGTGTGGAATTTATAGCGCTGAACTTGGGTTCATAGAACTTGAGGTGAAATCCCACTTCTGCCAATTATCACATAAGGCAAGTCATTAATTTCTATGTTCCTCAGTTTCCTCACATGCAAAATGAATTGGGCTAGACTAGATGCCTTCTCAGATTCATTCCTCCTTTCGAGTTGTGATCCTAGCATCTGACAAACTGATATCCAATGTCTTTTTCAGTTCTAAATCTATGATTTGATTATTTTTCAGGGTATCAATCTATAATTATAAGACATTTTAAGTCAAAGGTTCTTTCAGCCCTGATACTCTAACTTCTATGAATCTATGAAAATTGCCACAGTTATGTCTGGTGTTGATGAAAATTGATACTTATCAATAAGTTATCCTACTGTAGTCTCTTATGCTAGTGTGGTCCTAAGTTACAAATTCATATCTGTTGACGAAAAGGTATACTGATGGACTAATTATTAAGTCATTATATTGCTATCAAAGAATATTCTTAAAATACCAAAAGCTTTACTTTTAATCTCATATAATCTCAGCCTCATCATCTTTAAAATGATGGAAATGATACCTAAATATTTATATCACAAA
>CM053592.1:176266174-176281387 GCA_028646515.1 Pseudochirops corinnae
TTCATACATATCTATCTACCTATCTATCTATATCTCTACATAGATGTAGGTACAGATATATACATATATATCATTCAGAGTGTCCCAAAACTCTTAGTTCTATGCCTTAATAACTATTAAATGTTAATACCGCACTAAGGTTTTGGGGATACTATGTATATATGTGTGTCTACACATCCATACCCACATATACATGAATGCATTTTATATATGCATACACATAATACACATGTGTGTGTATGTTGGCATATGTGTGTAGTATATACCTAAGGCACTCATATTTATACACATATGTTTATGCATGTATGCATCAGTGTATACAGACATAAACTATCAAATATAGAAAAGCCTCAGTTCATTAATTTCTTTCCCTTCTGTGATCTCGATCTTTACTTAAATCACCTAAAGGGATGGTCATAATTTTCCATGAAAGCTGGCTTCCATTTCAGTACACACATAAACCCCAATCGAAAATGCTGAAATCAGTTTCTCTGAACATAGCATTCCAAGTTACTCTTTTTTTTTCTTCTGCCTCATTTCTCCAAAGCATAGTCTTTGTTCTCACCATAACCTGCCCTTACTTGTTCTTCCTTTCCTCTCTAAACACAGGCAACGGGGTATAGAAATTCATCTTGTCCTACAAGAAAATAAGGAGGAAGGGAAGGGAAGGGATGGATGGGCCTATATGAGAGGATAGATTGGGGGAAAAAAAAGTAATGAGTATGCTTACCATTCTGGGGGGGCGGTAGGAAAGAGATGGGGAGAAAATTTGGAACTCCAAATCTTGTGGAAATGAATGTTGAAAACTAAAACTAAATAAATTCTGAAAAAAGAGAAATAATGTTACCATCAAACATGATGCAGAGCAGTTGAGATTCTGCTCTTGAGATGAATATAGGAATTTCCATGTAGATCCATTAAGGATTTTACCTAGATGGGCTCTTTTCAGTGCTGGTGTAATCTAGTAAAAAAATCCCACAAGTTATCAGAGTAGCAGTAGATTATTAAATAGTGTGGGAAGTGAAAACAGGTAAGTCTCTAAAAAGGTTGCAGTAGGTTAGCCCTTTTAAATGTACTCTTCTCCCTCCCCACCATTTTATCTTGCAACTCTGTGATTTGGGCAGCTAACTGTAATTCCACAGAAGGTAATGAGTTAGTTTGTTTGCTAAATTCCTGTCTTATGGAAGCAGGGGTAGAGTGATCCACGGTTGCACCCTGTACTTCATCTGAACCATTCCAGGAGGATTTGAGTGAAAATGGCACATTTTACAGATTTGGCTCACAGAGACTACATTTCTGATCTGTCATGACTGATTTTAGCCCTTTAATCATGGGGAAAGAATGCCCAGTAATGGACATCTTTGTGGCAGATGGTGACAAAACACACTGTGTGTTAATGTCAAGTTACTTGATGGCAGGGGAGAATTTAGAGGTAGTTAGGCAATCTGGCAGCCAGAGAACTCTCTGATTGGGTATTCTTAATACTTTGTGCCTCATATTCTTTCTTTTCTTATGAAAATTTCAACTTCAGGACAAAGATGAGAAAAGGCAGAGCCTGGGAACTTGGAAGGGACAATGCACTCTTTCTTTCAATAAATCTTAAGGAAAAAGTGAAGTCTTTTTCTGATAAAAGAACAAAAAAGAAAAAAATGCTAAAAAGAAGTCACTTGAAAGAATCAAACCTGCTTTGAGGTAGTAGAGGCATGGGCCTGGTATATGCCCAGAAGGCTTTTGACTCTCTGAAAAAAAAAGGTTAAGGATGAATTAAATATTTCTATTCCTTGGAGCAGAGGCCTAGAGTAGATTGGGTAGAATTGAGATTAGTTTAAGTTTAGTGAGGAAGAAGTTGTGCTTAAATATATTTCTTTAACTGTTCTTTTAAGTTATCATTATTTTGTTTGTGGGTATAGTGAATATGCTTTGGGTTCACTTTCTTAGAGGTCAGCTGCTATATATCTCCCTCAGCATCCTAGGAGCAGTGCTAAGGAGAAGGGGATATCTATTCTCTAATACTGTTGGCTCAAATCCCTAGTATTTCTCATTCCTCCTACTAGTAGATATAAGCAAATAACCAATAACCCAGATCCATTGAGCCAATTAAAATCAATAATCTATTTGAAAGGGCTATTTACTTCAAAGATATGGCAAGAAGAAAAGCACACACTTTTCCCCATAATCACAGAGGCCTACTGTCTCCCATGCCACATTGATCTCTTCGAAGAATGGTCTCATATTTATCAAAGTTTCTTCAAAGGTTTGTTCTCACCAAGTTTATATCTAAATGAATGTTTTCTGTTGGATGAATATTGTCTCACCTATTCCTGGCCTGACTCCGAAGGTTGCTTCTCTGTTCTCATGTCACTGATACTGAACTGTCAAAAATCTGGAAGTGATTTAACTCCTGAACTGCCTTACTCCTGGACCTGGATGCTAAGAGGCTCACTCTCTTGGCCTTTCAAAAGATATAAAGTGAGAGTCTTAGATTAAATTTCCCCTAAAATAAATGATGAGTCAGACAAAGAACCAGAGCCATATCTACAGGGCCACCTCTTGACCAATTAGGGAGAGGACCCCAGGTGTTTCCTCTTAAAGCTTTATCTCTTACCAAGTATGCTCAGGGAAAGAGTCTAAGCAGATGTCCACCAAGACCAATACGAAGTTGAGCTAGGCCATCTACGCATACTCCAAAATCTCTTGATGGATTTTCCCCATTACATGACATTATTACACTCCCAAAAGAAAAGTCCCAAGGTTCTTCCACATGAGGATTAGGAAAAGGGGCACTCAGTGAATATGCCAGGCCTTCGCTACATTCTGTATTGTAATAACATCAAAAGCTGTTGATTTTTTTCTCTACTTTTATTTGTTTGTTTCTTTTTTTTTTTTTTTACAAATTGTATTACAAATCATGTGGGGAAAATAGAATTTAGGAGAAATGGGGTCAAAGAAATATAATGAATAGAGAATTTAGAGCAAATAAGACCTGAGTTCAAATTCTGCCTGTGAAATACACTGTGAACCTGGGCACTTAACCTTAATATCTCAGTGGCCCAGGAAACTTTCTATTCATTCTTTCTCTCTCTCTCTGTCTCTTTCTCTGTCTCTCTCTCTCTCTAAACCAGAAAATTTGTTGGTCAGGTGCCCAGTGGTCTTGGTAAAAGACGATGCCTCTCTGGAAGTTCCCTTACACCCATGAGATTTACAGATCCATACATGTGTGCATAAATTTTTTAGGAATCTATTTGTAGTTATGTATATGCAAATATATACAGGAAATAAGTAAATATGTATATGTAAATATGTATATATTTGTATATGTATAAACATATGCAAACAGGCCTGTCAACCCTGCCTCTGGGAATAACAAAAATCTCATATATACATTGTACAGTAACATTTCAAAAATAAAGACTTTTTAAAACAATATCTGTAACATCATTGGCATAGTCTTGACAGAGCTGCCTAAAACACAAAGACTTTGACTTATTTCATGGCAAGTATATGAAAGAGGTGGAACTTTAAACCATGCCTTCTCTAGTCTAAGAGAAATTCTTTATCTACTACACCATACTTCCCAGCATGAGTGAAGGAGGTGCTATAAATAATATTTAAGTGATGCATTGACTACAACCTTGACTTTGAATTCAGGAAGACTTGAATTCAAATTTGACCTCAGACTTTTATTAGCTATGTGACCTTGAGTAAGTCATTAATATCTGCTTGCTTTAATTTCCTCACCTGTAAAATGGAGGTGATAATGATAGCTCCCTGCCAGGGTTGTTGTATCAAAAGAGAAATGAGATAATTGTAAAGCTATTAGCTCACTGTCTAGTACACTGTAGGTTCTATATAAATGTTATTACTGATAATATTATTTGCTCCAATTACAAATGAGGGAAATGTACAAAATATGGGTCGATGGGGCTCAATAAGCATGGAAAAAATGTGAAATCTGATGACACAATATAGCCTCATAAGCTAACACAATCTCAGTCCGAAGGAAGAGAAATCAAGTGTGCAAGATGGAGGTGGTTGGAGTTCCTCTATTTCTATACTCTGCCCTAATCTTACTGTATCTGAGTTACTTTAACAAGTACTGTTATATTTTAGGAAGACCCTTAAAAGTTGAAGTGGATCTCATGGATAATCCCCAGAAAGCTGAAGGGGCTGGAAATCATGTCCTATGCAAAACAATTGATGGAATTTGGGATCTTTAACCTATATGAGAGCAGTCTTGGAAAGTACAATGAAAGCTAGGTGTAAGTATTTGAAAAGTCATCTGCTGGAATAGTTTCAACTTGTTCTCTGACTCAAAGGAAAGATTGAATAAATGGGTTGAAATTATAGTGCTTCTGAAGATCTCAGCTGGAAGTAAAAAAGTATTCTAAATTGTGATGTGCTATATAGCTATTTTGCTGTGAGAAATTATGAGTTCCATGATCGTAGAAAACCACGGATAGACCTTCATGACATAATGAAGAGTGAAATGAGCAGAACCAATAGAACATTGTTTACAGTAACATTTTTTTGAAAGAACAACTAAATCATTTTGATATCAAAATTAACAACAAAGGACTCTATTTAAAGAAATAACTGATAAATAGAAGTATATATAGAATGATTTTGCACACACATATCCATACACACACCTAAAATACATGCATTCATACATATATGCATACACACGTTTGTATCTAATGGTAACCATATCTGGGACTGGGGGAGAGAGAGGAGAAAAAAGAAAGTTACATGATAATGTGTGTGTGTATTTTTTAAGGAATAGCAAGTTGTACATGATAGATTTGCTCTTCCATGTGCAATCATCTCTTTTTTATGTTATGGGAATGCTTGTTTTATTTCTTATGTTCAGAATGAAATACATTTAAAAAATTAAAAGGAACATAGCAAATCCAAAGTGAAAAGAACTTCCTTCACTCTAGGCTCAATGGAAAAGAATGATGGACATTTGTCAAGGCTGTGCTGGAGATTCATTTTCAGATGCATGTTGATTGAGATTCACTTTGTAATTCCACCCAACTCCAAGTTTCTTTGATTACTAAATCTTCTCTTTCTACTGGTGCCTTATCCAGTTGCAGGCATCACCAGAAGCAAATGCCTGCATGATCTTAATGTATGAAGTATGCAACAAAAATCATATCTCTGCTGTTAACTTCCTGTGTGAGATTGGGCAAGTTACTCAAATGTGTTTCCTTATTTATTAAATGGGGCTAAGGGGAACTGAAAGGCCCTTGAGGTTTTCTTTCACCTCCAAATTTATAATGTCTTGATCTTCAAATCACAAATAACAGTGTATTAGCTTCTCTCAAAGATAGCTTGAGTGGTTAAATTGCTTTAAGACTGAAACCTGGAAGATGAGGTCTTGCAATGGCTTTCACCTGTATTATTCCAAATGCTATGTGGTCTATGGGAGAATGAGAACTGTTGTTGCTACTGATGGTAAAGAAGGGGGGGGCCCTCTTCCCTCTCAGGGCTGAGGTGAAAGCTAGAGGAGGGAGTGCTCTCATCTGCCCACATTTTGGCCAGGACTGACTCTGCTCTGGGAAGAGCTATCCATCAGAGGGGGCCTTCACTGCAGGTAGGCTGCAACTATCTGTTTATCTCACTTCACTACAGATTTTATTTATTTTTATTCTTGTCAGCTCTCCTTCATACAGCCTCAATGTGTTTTAATTGTTTGTTAATCAGCGATAATTGATTAAGCACATCTATTTAGATACATACAAAGTTATTCTTTTAGTTTCATTGATTAATTGTAACCCAGATGTAGTCCAACTAGTGCAGAGTATAGAGGGATTCCAAGAACCTCCATTTTGAACATTTTATTTCTCTTCATTCAGGCTGTTATCATATTAATTTCTTTCTTTTACATGTGGTCAGATTCTCAGATTTTTTTCATAGTTGTTGAACCATATCGGCCTCCATTCTGTTCATTTGCCTCATTGAAAAGTTATTTTTTGTCTTTGGAATTTACAACAGTACTGTGAACACCTAAGAACTTTAAAAATGTGTAATAATCTATTAATCCAATTGGTCTGAGTTGCTATGTGAATCAGTGCAATGGATTCAGAGTACTGGATTCAGAGTCACAGGGGCCTGGTTCAAATTTCAGTCTGCTACTGAAAACCTGTGTGGTCACTTGTGCCACTTCATTTCTGTGTGCTTGTGTTCCCTTTTGTCTAAAAATGAGGCTGTGGGATTGGGTGAACTCTGTGGGTGCAAAGTTATTGGGTCTAGTGTCCCTCACAGGTGTAAACTCTGTGGATACAAAGTGATTGGGGGCCCTCATGGTTATTCATCTTATGACCTCTCTCAAACGGATTTTCTCATCTGAAAAATAAGGAGGAAGCATACACGGCCTCCTCTTACAGCGCTGCTGGGAAGAACAAATTAGATAATGGGACTTATTTTGTGGATGCTTGTGGGCAATGGGCTTGCTTAGAAAACTGAGGAATTTTGTGTAGTTGCAGGGTACTGTAGTTAAAATGAGACTCCGGATTTCATGAGTTCAGGGGAATCCCAGTGAGGAATTTCCTCTAACAGTGAATGGCAGCATCTGCTTTGCATCTTAGAAGCTTGAAATGTTCCTTATGGCAAAGAAATTAAGTGATGTACCCAGTGTTACACAGCTAGGATGTGTATGTGTGTATATGTATACATGTAAAGGTATATATTAAGTATGTATGTGTATATATGTGTGTGTGTGCAAGTGTGTACAAGTGTGCATGTATGCAGTGGATGGAATGCTGGGCCTGGAGTCAGGAAGACTCATTTCCTGGATTCAAATCTGGACTCAAGTACTAGCTGTGTCACCCTGGACTAATCACTTAACCTTGTTTACCTCAATTTCCTTACCTATAAAATAATTTGGAAAAGAAAATGGCAAACCACTCTAGTATCTTTGCCAAAACCCCTCCCCCCCACAGGCACATAAGGAAAAAGGGGTCACAAAAAGTTGGTCAAGACTGAAACTACTAAATGACAGAATGTGTGTATGTTGTGTGTGTATGCACACACATAGGCATAGAATTTGTGTTGTTCAGTCATTTTCAGTCATGTCTAACTCTTCCTGACCCCATTTGGGGTTTTCTTGGCAGAGATACTGGAATAGTTTGCCATTCCCTTCTCCAGCTGATTTTATAGATGAGGAAAATGAGGTAAACAGAGTTAAGTGACTTGCCCAGGGTCATGCAACTAATAAGTGGCTGAGACCAGATTTGAACTCATGAAGATGAGTCTTCCTGTTTCCAGGCTCAACCCTCTATCCACTCTACCACCTAGCTGCCACAAAGATACATATATGTATGCACACACACAGCCATGCACGTATGTGTATTATGCATGTATGTGCGGTGTATGTATGTGTTTATACACACACAAGTCTTAAGCCAAAGTCTTCCTAATTTCAAGGGCAGCTTTCTATGGACTGTGCCTCAATGGATCTCATTCCCCCTTTAGATGGGGGATGAATGAATGACTCTAAAGAAGTCCAACAGGGAACCCATGAAAGCACATTTTCCCCAGCACACTGAATCTATATATGCCACTGATGCAGCCACCTAGTCAGTTAAAACCCAGTAATTGCAGTAGCTAAGGGGAAATTAGTGAAGAGGAGTGGGTTAGCAGCATTTATAAGACTTTTAACCTTTCTGAAGGCCTTTGGGCCCTAATTATCCAGCAGCTGCTGCTGAAGCTAAACCATGGCTATATCTCTGAGTCATTTGCATCTCCCTTCCCTCTAAGCATCATTTCTTGATCAGTTACAGAACCTGACCTAGTTCTGGGCCCTCCTTAGTACCCTTTGGTAACAACAGCATCCCTTTCACATTTTTCAATTTTGAAAAAAGTAAACTGCTTTTTATAATGTCTGATAAACACGCAAACCTTTCAAGACAGATGAAAACAATAAAGAAGATTAAGTTCAAGCCATTGATGAACTCTAAGTTATTTTCCTTTGTGAATCTAATATTTCAGAGAGAGGAAAAAAGAACAACTCCTCTTCATAGAAATGTGTGGAACTAAAAGAGAGAAACCTTGGAATGGTAGAAAGAACACTAGCTCAATTGTCCGAGAAGCTGATTCCAAATCCTCTCTCTGAAATGTACTGCCTGTTTGACCCTAGGTAAATCATCTAAGTTTCCTTGACCTCAGTTTTCTTAGTGGTAAACTGGTGAGGTTGAACTAGATGTCCACAATAGCGTCTTCCAGCTCTTCATCCATGTTCCTATGAATGCTGTTCATGCTATCAGGTGTAACCAATCTATTGATTTGTTTCACACAACTGTTTTTTGTTTGGAGAACTCTGTTGGGAAGAGTGGTATATTGAGGACTTACCATGTTAAATGACACAAAACATAGCAATAAAACTTTTAAGAAGAAAATGAGTACAGGAAGGAAGTTAGAATGTTTTTTTCAGGTGATAAATAGGTAAGGAGAGTGAAAATTTGGTTCCAGAAGACCCAAATATATTTCCAAAGAATATATTTCCAAAGGCTTGTCTGTTAGAGAAGATGAAGCAGAAAATCAAAATAGGTAATAATCAGGCAAAGCCCTTTAAAGTTTGCAAAGCATTATATCTTGTTTGGTCCTATTGATGCCATTATTATATCCATTTTACAGATGAGCAAAGTGGAACAGACAGAAATTAAGTGAATTGAAGAGTTACACACCTATTCTGAATGCAGATTGGAACTCAGGTCTTGCTCTATCTGGCTGTGCAATCATCTCTACCCTTTATGCCACCCAGATGATTAAAAACAAAAAAATAAGAAAAAATATGGGGAAGTGGAAAATGCTCAGGACTTGTAATCAAATGACTTGACTTTGAATCCTTGTTCTTCAGTTTATTAATTGTGTGACTTTGGATGAGTTTTCGCTTTTCTGTATCTGTATTAACTCAACTATAAATTTTAATAGTTGTACAGCATGAGCTATAAGATCCTCTCATCTCTAGATATCTTTTCCAAGGTTGTTTAGCAGTGATTTTCCAGCTGAACAGGAGTCTTTGTCACTGTCTACACATGTGTATTGCAAGCATGAGGATTTCCAATGATGAGCAATTTGCTTATTCACATTTCCAAACAGTTCAGTTGCAGTCATGACCATCTGTCCCATTTCATTTGGGGAATATGAGATCTGGGAGTTTTTCTGCCTCTTGTTGGCAACTCAATCAATTAGTCACCCAAAATGGAGCCTCACAGTTGAAATTCCCACTATTCTCTGTGATAACCCGCTTTGAGACAGAGAGGAGCATTATTCCAATGGAGAGCAGAAAGACAAGGAAAGGGGAAAGTTCTGAATTTCTCACATATTTACTTTTGTGATACAGAGATGTGCCTGGAAGTAATATTTTAAGGCTCATTATGTCAGTACAATTGTATGCATTTTAGATCATGATTTATGTGTTGCAGTAGGAAAAGGTTTTTAATCTAGGTTTCAGAGTGGTTAGAACACAGGAAGAACTAACATTTGAACCATGCATCAGACAATTGTTAACTGTGTCACCCTGGGCAAGATACTTCATCTCTGTCAGCCTCAGTTTCCACAATCTATAAAATCAGGGTGATAATAACACCCAATTCTCAGGTCTTGCTATATCTGGCTGTCCAATGATCTCTACCCTTTATGGCACCCAGATGACTAAAAACAAAGAAAGAAAAAAAATATGGTGAAGTGGAAAATGTGTGTGAAGACCAAATGAGATATTATAGGTAAAACATCTTTTTAAAGCATAAAGCACTACGTGAATGTGAACTATCAAAAGCCCATGGTTGAAGGTCTACCTCTAATGTATGGCAATATGACTACTAGCAAGTTTACCTTCTTTGAGCATTGGCTTGTCCATGTTGTCCTCAGAGAAATGTACTGAAACCTCCTCCAAATAGCAAAGAAGGGGAAGTCACATAGGAAGAGGAAGCAGTCCACAATGGAGAACTGTATTAGCATTAACACAATACCAAGAGATAGAATGACCCCAAAACTTTGGTTTAATTGTGGAGCACATGCGGGAAGACATTGCCAAGAGCTGCATAAAATGAGCAGGCATGTGGATGATCTCAAAGAACCCTTGGAGTCTTAGGGTGAGATTTATTTAACCATGTGAAATTTGCAATCAGATGTGTATTTGAATTTCAGTTCTGATATGTATTACCTTGGTCTACATTTCCCACTTCCAGGTCTCAATCTCTTCACATAACAGGAATTTTTGAATTAAGTCACACCTGTGTTCTAGTAGGTGCAAGAAGTATGGTTGTACAAATTCTCTAGCTGAGTTCAACAGCAAATCTTGGGGTCTAACCCAAGATTACAAGGCACGTGAAAGGTCAGTGAAAGTTAAATGCAGAGCAATGTTAGACTGCTTGCTGAAGGATTTTCAGTGGAGACAAGACAATCATTTGTTGGATATAAAATGTATTCTTAATTAAGTTGATTAATTAATTGATAGCCTAAAAGTTTCCTTCCAATTCTGATATTCTGCAATTCTCTTCCAATGTTATATCAGTGTTCTATAATGAATTGGTGTGAGCAAAATACTTTGTAAGTGTCTCCTGGATGACATGTAAAATTTAGCCATTATTGTTTATAACCTGTTAGTAAACCAATGATATAATCTCTGAGTTGGAAAGGACCTTAGACCATGATTCCAAGACTGATGATGAATTCTTTCCGCTCCCTGAGAGAAAAGTGCTGTACTAAAGAAGGATGATGTGACATACATTTTAAGACACGACTACTGTAGGAACTTGTTTTTCCTTACTATGCATAATTGTTACAAGGGCTTTGTTTTCATTTTTATAGATAGACATGGGAGAGCTAATAAATACATGATTGGGGAAAAAAGACTAAAAGAGAAATAATCTTATGATAATCTAGTACTACTTAATTGGTTAAGAGTTTAAAAAGAAAAAGGATCAAAGTAAAGAAATGATGTGCCATTGCAAAAGGCAACATGGCAGACTTGGAAACAAGAGAGTGTTTAGCCCTGGTTCTGTCATTTTTGAAATGTTCATCCTTGAAGAATCCATCTCTTCTCTTGATGTCAGTTTCCTCATGTGGTAAATAAGCATATTTACCTAGTCTACTCTGAAGGGTTCTTATTAGGAAAATATTCTTTTTTTCTGTCCCTCTCTGTCTCTTTCTCTGTCTCTCTCTCTCCCTTCCTCCGTCCCTCTCTCTCTCGCTCCCTCCCCACCCCAACCCCCACCATATCTTTGCTGTCTCTCTCTCGCCCTGTGTCTGTCTCTCTTTGCATCTCTGTCTCTCCCTTTGTTGCTCTCTCTCTCTCTCTCTCTCTCTCTCTCTCTCTTTCTGTCTGCCCCTTTCTCATATTCTATCTCTCTCCCTGTCCCTGTATCTCCCTCTGTTTCTCTTTCTGTCTCTCTCTTTCTCTCTCCCTCTCCCTGTCTCTGTCTTTTTGTCTCTGTCCCTCTCTTTCCCCCTATTTCTTTCTCTCTGTCTTTCTGTTTCTCACTCCCTCTTTGTCCCTCTCTTTTTCTGAAAGTATTCTTTAGACCATAAAACACTATAGAAATGTGAACTATTAAATTGATGCAATATTAGGTCACTCAGAAAGTTGGTGGCAAAGGGAAAACCAGCACTGATAACTCTATTCCATCAAGTAAAATAGTCTTTCTACTACCCCATGCAATCTCATTATATAGAAGCTTTTTCTTTCCAGGTATTTCCCGTGGAATGAGTTGTTGAGAGTAAGGATGATGATGGTGATGATTACTATTAATATTTTTCTTTAGATGTTTGGTGCTTGGTACATAGTAGGTACCTGATAAACATTTATTTATTAATTGGTTTCCTGATTGTTGGAGTTAGGGCATCCTGTCAGGACGAGAGAATAATGCAGAGCTTTGGGAAAGAAGCAATGCTCAAGTTTTGCTACTTATATGTAAAGGTCCTTCCCACCTCTACTTCTAATAGGATAAAATGAAATATTAGTTATAAAGTGCTTGACACAGAGTCTGGCATGTAGTAGGCACTTAATAGATACCTATTATCTTCCCTTCTCCTGGTGGGAACAGTTAAAAAAATGGAACAGAATCAACCAGACTGGATGATAATTGTTATTGGCTGATGGGTAGCTAACACAAATACTATTAGTGCAAACCTTAGAAAAAGGTATATTGAACTTTGTGAGAATGTCTCTCCAGTACTAATGTTGTGAGAGAGTTGAAATAAAGACAGACATGGAGATTAAATGGTAACTCTTTGCACTGTAGGCTTTCTTCCTTCCCCTGCATCGTTATTATGAGTGTTTGGGAGAAGAGGTGAATACAAGTAGGTATCTACCTTGTAGTATATATCAGCATGTTGTTGTTTTATCATTTGTTTAGAAGAGGATCAATGACATCACAGAGTTGATGCCTTAACTTTTTTTGTGAGTTGGATTTAAGTAAACTGTGCAAAGTCATGAGCCTCACTCTCTTTTCCCTAGTCCTCAAATTCCAATGGTAAGACAAAAGCCAAGATAGATACTGGTGACCCAGGAAACTGGATGACCTTGATGTCTTTGATATCAGATCAAATTCCAAGTATTCCATGGTACAAAATTAAGCCACCTTTATGACACTGGGAACAAATTGTTCTGGGAGAAGTCCTCCTGTGCTTGGAGTAAATATCCCCTTAAATCACTGATACACATCAGTTACCATTAGTCTGATTTAGCCCATCTGCCAAGATGGTTTTACTAGGATGTGGCAGATGCACATGCTGTACCTTCTTGAAACCATAGATGGAAATTGAATGAAAGGGGACACCAAAGGTGGATAAGCAGCCCTGAGAATGGCTTGGCAAGCCTTGATATCAGAGGTACTAGTCTTCCCTGAATATCCCATATATCAGATTATTATGTAGTGAGTATTTGATAAGAGCTACCCGATTGGATTCTGTCCAGTACATCTGATTTTTTCCTTTATTTTATTTTTTTTTAAATTTTAAATTGGCATGTTATTTTCCCCCAGTTTCTATATCTTATTTTGATTCTTGGAAGCTGAACTTGTCTCTAATTTCATAATTTCATAAGGAGAGTACCCAGGGGAATGATAGGGTTGGAGGCCTAGGCTATCTAACATACTTCAATTCCCATGTGAGTCAAACTGTTCCCTTTTTCTCCCATTCCCACTAACATCCACGACCCCTTATTTTAATAGATATGAATGAAGAGGAAAAAAGGGCAAAGAGTGGAGGGGTGAGGGAGATTGAAAGAAGGAAGCCAGTAAAGTGGGAAAAAATACTAGATTTAGAATCAGATGATCAGATGGATCACTTCCAGGAGCCAAAATGGTGGAGTAAGCAGTAAATCAACATAATTCTACCATATGTACCTCCAAACAACCATAAAATAGGGCCCCTACACAAATCCTAGAACATCAGAATCAGCAAAAAGATAGGTTGAAACAATCTTTTAGTCAAAGAAAGTTGGGCAATTGACAAAAAAAAAAAGATCCATTTAACCTGTGTAAAAGATGAGCATAAAAATTTTCTATGATCAGATTATTTTGTTGTTGTTTCTTTCTTAACTTTTTTTGGACTTTTTCCTTTCTTTTCAACTGGAGTTCTGCTCCCAGGGTGGAAGGGGTAGTATGTCAGGCTTTTTGTTCCAGAGGCTATAGGCTCTGACTGTTTACCTGATGCTACCGTGATATTGCCCTGAGGTCCCCAGGGAACCATGTGTGTGTGTGTGTGTGTGTGTGTGTGTGTGTGTTATTGTGTGTGTGCTTGTATACTGTTTCTGCAGGGCTTAGGGGCCTGACACATGGTACTTATCTAGGATCTTATGCTGGTGTACCCCACGTATTGAGGCATGTGGGCATTTCTGTGTTTTCCTAGGGCTGCCCGGAAGCATGTTGAGGTCTTTAGAGCTATGCTGAAAAGGGGGGGGAGGTGCTGGTGTTGGTATTTTCCTGCCCCACCATACTGGGGCTCAGGATCTCCTGCTGGTTTTCATGGTGACAGGGAATATGAAGATATAAACTCAGAAGAAGGCAACAATATCCAAATACCTATGGGTAAAACTCCAGAGAAAAATGGGAAGTGGTCTAAAACTCAGGAAGAACTCATAGAAAAAAATAGGAACTTAAATGTCATATAAGGGAGAGAGAGAAGAAAAACTGGGAAAAGAAATGAGAGTAATACAAGGAAATTATGCAAAAAGTGTCAACAGGTTGGAAAAAAGAAAAGATGTCCTTAAAAAGTACAATTGACCAAATGGAAAAGCTAAAGCTAACTGAGGAAAACAATTCTGTAAAAGTTAGAATTTGGCAAGTGGAAGCTAAAAACTCCATGAGACATCAAGAATCAATCAAAGAAATTCAAAAGAATAAAAAAAAAAAAAGAAGAAAATGTAAATTACCACTTTGGAAAAACAACTGGGGGCAGAGCCAAGATGGCAGCGTAGCAGCAGCAACATATCGCAGCTCTCACATAGCCACCCCAAAATACCCATAAAATAGGACTCTAAACTAATCCTAGAACTCCAAAACGCACACAAATATACCTTCCACTAAAGTCAGCTTGGCTACGAGGAACCACATCAGCACTGCAAACCGAAACCAGCCTGGCCTGAAGCCCTGGCTGAGCCCTGGATGTGGCTGGACGGGAGGAGCCTCAGATTAGCAGCAGCTGCTAGCAGCGTTCAGAACTAGGTCAGTAGAGCTTGCGAAATTGGGGAAGAAAAGCGGTCCGGCCAAAAGGCCTCCAGGCTTGAAAGTAAAAGGCAGAGGTTTTGCACCCGCCTCTGCATTGCAGTTTCCATGCCCGTGGCCTGCAGACAGCAGAGGGACTAAGCTATTGTTCAGAGGCCAGTGCTCTTGCTTTGAGCAGCCTGGATCCGGATCGTGGTCTTGGGCTTTCGGTCCTGGAGTCTTCATTATCCAGTGAGCTGGAAGTAAGTAGGAAAGGGACCCAGCACCTTCCTGAGAGCTACAGCAGCCGGGAGGACCCCAGTGATTTGGGACAGAGCTTTCCCTTCTGGAAGCAGAGTCCCACAGAGATTAAAAAAAAAATTGCGGACTGACCAACCATGAGTAAGAATAAGCATAAGAAGCAAAGTAAGAACAGTAACCAAACCCTAGATTCCTTCTTTGGAGAAAAGAAGGATCATGGCAAAGAGAGGGAGGAGGAGAGTGCGGCCAGAGTGCCCCCACCAGGGGCCTCCAATAAACATGAAGAATGCCTTAAAGCTAG
>CM053592.1:176281887-176295979 GCA_028646515.1 Pseudochirops corinnae
TTAGGCAACGATCCTCCTCTCCTCACGCACGCAACTGCTCAGCGTCCAGGCAGCTTGGTCCCAGCAGCTCCGGCCCCTGGCAGTTCCTGCTCCAGGCAGTCCTCAGCAGGAGTCCTTAGCAGAGATTCTGGCCCGCTCAAAGCAAAAGGAGTTCGCAGCTGCAGCCACTGCCTCTGACGCCGCTTCCAGTCCACACCGCACTGAGATTAGCTTGGCTCCGGCGTTCTCTTGCTCCACCCCTTGCTGCTACATCAGCAAGCTCAAGGGGCGTGGAAGATCTTCAAATCCTAGTATCGTTACACTACACATGTACAGCCTTGATTTAATTGCTTGTCCTTTCAGTGGGGGTGGATGATGAGGGAGGAAGAGAAAGGATCTAGAATTTAAAGTTCTATAATCAAATGTTAAAAATATGTGTGTGTGTATATATAATAATAATTATAATAATTATTATTATTATAATTATTATTATTATCATTATTATTTTATTAACTACATCCAACTGGGAATTAAGATATACAGGCACTGTGTTAGGGGCAATAGGGGAGGACATAGGAGAGAGCAGATTGGGGGAGGGGTTATACAGTGGGATGGCTGCTTTGAGGTGCTGGGTAGGGGAAAGATGGGGAGAAAATTTGTAACTCAAAATCTTGTGGAAATGAATGATATAAACAAAAAAATATTTTTTTAAATAAATAAATAAATAAAATAAAGTTTAAAAAAAATGGAAAGATTCCTAAACTCTCGTGTTATCACTAAGGCTAACAAAACATCAAAAATAAGACTGGCTTTATTTTATCCACCTTCCCTAAAAAACAAATAAACTTCATATCTGAAAAAAAAAAAGAAAATTCATTCTTTTATTGATTTTAACAGTGGATTACTTGATCACTTTTAGACTTCAACAAACTTCCTTCCAATGGGTAGCATGAGGCTCATTTTGAAATGACAGCATATATAGTGATTCATGGTGCACATTCACCAAATGATGGATGATTTTGGACTTAGTCACCCAGTAGCATTTGGCTTCTTGAGGCAATTAGATTCAAAACCATTCAATGATCCTTTATCAAATGCTTGACTTTTTTTTCTTTATTCATAATTTTTTTTAGTTTTCAACGTTCACTTTTATATAATTTTAATGCCCAATTTTTTTTCCTTCACTTCCCTTCTCTCCCCTCCCCAAGATAGCATGAAATCAGATATGGGTTATATGTGTACAATCATATTAATTATATTTACACATTAGTAATGTTGTAAAAGAAGAATCAGAAATAAAGGGAAAACACAATAAAAAAACCCAAAATGTTAAAATAGTATGTTTTGATATGCATTCAGACTCCATAGTTGTTGTTTTTTTCTTTCTTCTGGATGTGAACAGCATTCTCCATCATGAGTCTTTTGGAATTTTCTTGGATCATTGTATTGCTGAGAAGAGCTAAATCTATCATCGTTTATCATTGCACAGTTTGCCATTTCTGTTACTGTGTACAATGTTCTCCTAGTTCTGCTTACTTCACTCAGCATCAGTTCATATAAGTCTTAAGATTTTTTCTGAAATCTGACTACTCATCATTTCTTATAGCACGATAGTATTCCATTAAATTCATATACCACAACTTGTTCAGTCATTGCCCAAATGATGGGCATCCTCTCTCAATTTCCAATTCTTTGTCACCACAAAAGAGTTGCTATAAATATTTTTATCCTTGTGAATCCTTTTTCGCTTTTATAGCCCTTTGGGCATAGTTCCAAATTGCTATTCAGAATGAATGTATCAGTGCACAACTCCACCACCAATGCATTACTATATTGTAAACTTCCATGTAGTGCTAAATGATTAGACCACTTTGGTTGGACATAATTTAGTGGTTGGAACAATCAGAAAACTCCGTAACTCTTCTGCTATAGGTTGTTTTGCGCTTGTTTGACTTATTCTTTCTGCTATATCTGTCCAGTTCTGAGAGCAAAAATGTAAAATCTTTTTCTGTCCTAGTATTATCATCTATGTGATTTCTGGAGTTCATTTTATTCTTTATGAATTCAGATATTTTGCCATCTGACTAAACAATGTGTATGTATGTTTGTTGATTGTCTATATTTCTTTCAATTATTATGGTGTACAAAACTGTCCAATCTGCAAGAAAAACCAGTGAAGCAGAACTCTAAGTCAATAGCATTTTATTAAAGTTGCCACAGTCCTCTCTAGTAAAGCGGACCTCACATCTTTCTCATGATCTAAGATGCTCCCTGGTCCCCCAGGACTTTGTTTTTATAGAGTATGACAAACAAACACTCAGGAGAGGGAAAATAAAAAATAAAATTCCACTGGTTGATAGGCCAGTGGTTGATCTGTCAGTAGGGAAAGGGTCATAGGTTGAACAAAACACATAAGTTATATCTGCTGTTTAGTTGGTGGTAAGCTGGATAGGTCCCTCTTCATACCGGGTAAGAGGCGCTGGTATAAATAATACAGAGATACATTGAGGACCTTTCCATGCCATACCATGCCAAAGTTGTCTACTCATGCTAGACTTGGAAATTGATTTTGAACAAAACAGAAAGGGAATATCTTTGTCAGGATTCTTGTGGTAGCACAAGTGAGCTTCATAACTGGGAAACAAAAGATGAGCACTGGATTATAGTTTGAGGTCTGTTATAAAGGCCTTTGATAAGAACCTACCTTATCCAATTACCCCTATTTGATTTATGTAAAATATGTATTAATACATGTTTATTCTTGTACTATTATTTGGAGACTGACTAAAGAGATGTTACTAGATGAGTGTATCACAAATAATTGCCAACAATCATTATCTCTTTATGGAATCATCCTGAACTGATTAAGGCTGATTGGAATCAGGAGGGGCCCAAATGAATCATTTCTCATAGTATAATGTATTTTCTTTGTTTACCTTGAATGACATAATTTTTAATAATATGATTTCAAGCTTTACTTTTTGAAACTTACCTGAGACATAGTAAATTTCATTCCAGATTCTCCTTTGCATTCTTTTGTTTTATTTTCCTTTTTTCATGAGTTTCCCATAAGCAACATATTGAGATGTTTTATCTTCTTATCCATTCGCTACCCACTCATGTATACCCTGAATAGCAAAATGCAGGATGTTTTAAATGTCCAGAATTTCTAAAGATAGAAAAATAAAGCACTGATCAAAATTGTATATAATTTTCCTTCATGTACACAGGGGAACACCGTGTAGTCCAAATTCCTCGTCACATAATGGTTAAATTTATCCATTTCAAACATTTAAAAGTGAATTCTGTAACTGCCCAAGAAAAAGGGATATAAAGAAAGGGATATCAAATATTCCAAAATTATTATTCTCCCATTTAAAAATATTTAAGAAAACATAGCAGATGGACATGACAGGAATTATATACCCTGAAAATCTGGGTCTAATCATCATTGAAAAAAAAAAAAAAGATGAATGTTTAGAAAAAAAAATAGGCATTTGTGTCATGTGCCTTATTTGAATATCTGACTTTCAAACACCCCAAAAAAGAAAAACGTAAGAAAGGTAAATAAACACAATTGCCAAGAAAAGAATAATTAGTGAATTTAATTACTCCATGTTTTGATCTTTTAAAAAAAGAGAAATGAAGAGCTTTACCTGTGAGACTGAATTAAGTAAGCAATTAAAGAATAAGTAAACAATTTAACAAAAAAGAATCTTTGAGAGAGGCTTTAATCACACAAGAGGATCGCAGATGCCAGTGGAAATAAAAGAAATAGAAGTAAAGATGGAATAACAAAGCTAAAATATTTTGCATTAAACCTTGGAACATCTCAGCCTCTGAGGTTCACACAGATGATAAATGCCTGAAGCTGGGGTTAAACTAAGGAATCACAAATAACAACAACAACCCAGCCTCCAAGTCCAGCACTCCATTCCCCACACCACCCCGCCATTACTGTAACATTTGGAATTGGCCTCCTCTAGAGAGAGTCATTTCCTTCCTGAGGTCTTCATGGGCCTTCTGACTTCTGAAATGATGAAATTCAACCATCTCACATTCATTTCCCCAACCCTAAAGCCTAGTAAAATGGAACACACATAATTAGTGATTATTTTATTGTTGAAACTGTAATTAAAAAAATACATTGCATAACACAGTTTAAAACAAAGTTCCTATTGACAGAATCTGAAAATATACATCACCCTGAATTTAAAACACATTCTACTAGAAATAAGTTCTTGGGATTTTCATTTAGATATCCTGTATAGCAGATAGCAATTGGAAAATTTGATTAGCAACAATTAGATTAAATTTCAAACACTCTTGTCATTATACATTTGGGAATTCAGTGTAATAATGTAAGCATTCTGCTTCTTTTTTTTTTTTTGTCATATTGATATACAGTCCTCCAATGGAATAGTTCAGCATTGGATCATCATGTGCCAATGATGAAGCCAATGGAGCAATGGGGCCCCTACAAAGGATCCTTTAACTTTCCCACAAATTTCAGTAGCCCAGATCTCTGGGTTTGCCTGAGGCATCCAGTTGTCCCTGTCAATAATCCTTTCAACTGTCCTTTTGATGGAATTCTAATAAAGCTGCCCTCATCCCCAATATTCTAACTTCCTTATAGGCCCCATTGAAGAGTAGGCCCATTTCCCCTACCTATCCACGCTCTGCCCCACCTCCCTGACTTAATATCCTAACTTCTTCATAAATCCCTTATACCTCACTAGAACAGGTGTGTCCATGAACTCATATTTCTCACAGAAAGAGAAGGCATGTCCATGTGATGGAATCCTAGCTACTGCCTCTACTAGTCACTTCTCCCAGACCCATTCTTCGTATTTCCCACAGAAACAGCAGGTATGTCCATGTAATCAACCACAACCACATCTAGCCTCAGACAGGACCACAAGACTAAGGCAATCAGAAAGTAGCACCACCAGGGTGCCTAAGCAGGATGGGGACCCCAAAATAATAAAAGGGACTTTCCCTAAGTAGGCACCTGCACAGTAATAGCAAAAGGTGCCCTTTAGGTGAAGTAATTATATAGAGTCTTATTATAATAGCATTATTATACATACATACCCCCCAAAGAGGTTTTTGCCTGTATTATGATAATCACATGCATAGTTTCTCCCCTCTGTATTACCTAATACATAAATAAATTCCTCTTGCCTTTTTAATATTCATAATTTCTGATATGTAATTGCATCTTTACTCTAAAACTCTATCTTGCTTTCTCTGAGGTTATTGGTTCCTCTTGGAACTTAGCCCACTTCATGAGAGAAGTCAACCTCAAAAAATGCCTATACTTGGATTAGAAGTGGTCTGACTCTGAATTCTTTGAGACAGTTTCATCATAATATACAATGAAACCACAACACTTTCATTGCCCCCAACCTCCCCAATCCAGCCCCAACCCTTCATTCTCTGTTGTCTCTGGACCACCCCAGGATACTTGTCACTCCTAGATCCCATCTAGAGCTTCTTATAGTCATTTTCCCCTATAAAATTATATCCTTATCAAATGTGCAGACTTATCAGGAATCTCACATATCCAACTGGTGTATAATAAACTCACTACTTGGACTGAAAGAAGGCTTGAGTGGTCAAATTCTTTCAATACAAATGCCCACCCTGTGCCTTTGCACTTCAGGGTTCCTGGTGCCCTTAGACCCCAACACCCCAAACCCAATTTTGCTTCATTTATAAATCTTTGCTTTTAATTGGACTTGTGATTTCATCTGTGTGGTTCAGAGTTATACATGACCCACAATCTCCAGTAGACCCAAACCAGATTAAAATGTAATTCCCATATGATTTTAATATGTTGATATATTAACAAAAAAAGAAACATTTATGATTTTCTAAGTCAGTATGTGTCCCACAGAGATTCTTGTGTATTGCATCATGTAGTGGCTTCCATCTCTAATTGAGTTTGACACCATTGATCTAGTGAATTCCTTGTAAAAAATAGTCTTTCAGAACAGATCATTGCCTTTTCTTCAACTTACAGTCTTCAAGAGTTGTTTGCGGTGCTTAGAGGTTAATTGGCTTGTTCAGGCTCTAAAAGCTAGGACGTAACAAAGGGAGAACTTGACTCCAAGGAGATCTGTATCTTCACTTCCCAGTTATGTCTATAGCATGCACTCCAATCCTCTCCTTCCTATTTCCTACATGCATTTTTTGAGTTGCCTGACTCATTTAGAATGGAAGTGTTGTTAGAGAAGGGATTGGTTCATTTTCCTGTATTAATATTCCCATTACTTAGCACAGTAAGTGCTTACAAATACTTTACCTATCAATGGATCTACACCATGCAGACTCTTACCTTTATTCATTGCTGAAGAGGCTAATATGCTATTTTGTAACCAGATACATTCAGGTGCTCACTTCCTTCATAAAGACATCTTATATATGGAAAAATGTTTTATTATGTATTAATATTGTGTGGACTTATCTTTATGTGGCTAGAAAATTATCTAACCTCAAACTTAAGATAGAAATTAGACTCCATCAATGGGGAACCTATGGCCTCAAAGCCGCATGGCCATCCAGATCCTCAAGTGCAGCCCTTTGACTGAATTCATACTTCTCCAAATAAATCCTTTATTACTCATCATTAGGTGAACCTATGAGACACTGGAGGGAAGCCAGATGTCTACTGAGAATGCTTAGATCTGACTCAGGTCTTATTTTGTATCCACCCAAACTTGTGTTTTGGAATCCCCAAATCTGAACATTTATTCCATCTCAAACTGCCCCTTTTCTGGAAGCTGCCTAACTGTGTACGTGTAGTTTATGTGCCGATCAAGCAGCTCTTGTCCTTATGACATTACTTGAACTCTATGTAATGTAACCTCATAAAGACTCTCAAGGAAGAAGCCATACCTTTTTCTGGCTCTCTCCTTTGCCAAATGATTGAATAAAATTCTTTAAAAAATTTTTTCAGGTTTCCTGATTTATTCTTGAGTGTCAAAATCAAATTCCTTTGCAAAAATCTGAAAACAAAGTGCAGGGAATCAAGTGATAAAAAAGTGGAGTCAAAAAGTTGAAGCTTCATATCCCGCTAAAGTTAGTACCTGGGAGACCATGGATAATTCACTTACCCTCATTGAGTGTTAGTTTTGTTATCTATAAGATGAGAGTAATAATCACACTGTACTTTCTTCACAATGTTTTTGGGAAGATAAAATAATGTATGTGAAACTTTCATTTTCAATCTTAAAACATTATATAACTGTGAGTTATTATTTTCAGGCAAGTGCACCCTACTTATCCATACTGTATATCTCTAGTCTTCCATTGGATGGTGTTAAGAGTAAACTTCCCTGAAAACATGTAATTCTAAGTCAATCCATGTGTGCTGCTTATCTATAAGCTTTTATTTGAAGTATTTTCTATGGAAAGCCTCCTGTTTGCCCAGAAGGACCCATAGTCCCTTTCCTATCAAAATATACATTATTCATCAATATGTCTAAAGTGCATCTGGTCTGGAAACCACAAGTCCCTCACTTTTCAATGGAAGAAAGGGCTCTATTAGTTGTAAAAGAAAAAGGACTCAAATCCTCTGTGGAGAAATAATGAAGGGCTTCCTTAGACCTTACACAATTTTCTCAGATTTGGCACACTGCCGTCTGTATGAGGTATTAGACCCAAATGTATAGAAATAAGATCTTTTAAATGAGAAAGAGGTTGGATATGAAATGGAAGACTGTTCTGCCAACTCAAACAGAGGTGAAGGACTCACTCTTCAGTGATCCTACATCCTCTATGTGTCCTGAGAACTAAAAGGGCCTCAGATTTGAAGCTGACAAAAGTGTAGTCCTCTTTAAGCTTTGACCCTTGGTGGGAGGGAAGACAGTGTCAGATGAATTCATGGAGAAAACTAGATGAATCATTCATAAATTGCTTCAAATAGCTGAACTAACTCGACTGGGAAGAAGGAAAAGTCTTCCAAGTCCTTAGCCCTTCAATGGAATGTGGCAAAGTTATAATGACACAGCAAGGCATGTGCTAAAAGCAAAAATATAGGCGATCTCACACTATGAATGGAAGAAAGTGCTTCTGGTCTGCTTGTGTGAGTCAACCCTCATATTCACACCCTTTCTTCTAAGTGAGGTCCACCTTAACCATTTTGGCTTATTCTGAGAAAAAGCGCAGTGCTGTTGCCATCCCTAGGGGAAACTAAATAACATCTTTACTCCCATGGTTTTAATAAAATCTTATGTCAATGTGAAGAGCTAATGGGTGAGCCAAGTCATTAAAACCAGCCCAGAAAAAGTGTAATCGATTGCTAAATAATAAATCAACTTTGTGTGGCCTTTGTAATCCCAATGCAACATATTTCCATTCAGGGCCATTACACTACATTTATCTTTAATGAATAATAAATGGTACATTCGTATTGACTGAACAAGCAATTAAATATTCCATCAGTAACAGAACACAGAAATAGTTTTAATTATTAATAAACCACCAGCTTTCATTGTCAGGTATAATGGTCTTTTGATGCAAATAACTTATTTCCCTTACAATTATCAGGGATAAGTGAATTCTAATGACAATTAGAACCTGTGCTGGTTATATTGTAGGCCAACCTCAGTTATCTCCACTGAGAAATGTCTTTCACCACAATTTATCCAGGATCAGACCTCTTCCCGATTTCTCTGCCACCAACTCCAAACCATACTATCACAAGCATAACTAACTACCCTGTCCAACTCACTTTTTAAATGTTGCCTTCCCCATGAGAATATAAGATCTTTGAGGGCAGGGACTGTGTTCCCTGCTTGTATATTTATCACCAGTATTAAGCACTTTTGACACATAATAAGAACTTAGTAAATGTTGAATCTATCCATCTATGTATCCAATGGGATTAGAGACAGCAGGTATGGTGCAGAAAGGATATTACTATCAGGAAAGTTATTGTTCACTTGTTTCAGTCAAGTCTGACTCTTTATGATCCCATCTGGGTTTTTCTTGGCAAAGAAACTACAGCGGTTTATCATTTCTTTCTCCAGCTTATTTTACAGATGAAGAAACTGAGGCAAACATGGTTAAGTGACTTGCCCAGGGTCACATAGGCAGTAAATGTTTGAGACCATATTTGAATCAGGAGTTGTCATCCTGACTTCAGGCCCAGTGTTCTATCAACTGTGTTAGCTTACTGCCCTTAGACTCATAATACCTAGATTTTAATACTGACTTTTTAAAATATTTCCTATGAGACCTTGGAGAAGCCCTTGTCCATGGAGGGCCTCTATTTTTGTTTTTATCTTTGACGTGAGGGGTCAAGATGAGACGACTTTTAATGTCTCCTCAAAATCTGAATTTCTGATCCTTTATAAGAATTCAATCTTTAACAATTTTAACTAATTCCTATGTGTCTTTGCATAAAATAGTAAAAATCTTTTGGGCCTCGGTTTCCTCATCTGAAAATTTAGGAGCTCTACTAGGTCCCCTCTGGTGCCACTCTTCCAATTCTAAATCTACAATATTATTTCAAAGCACCTTGTTTGACATACATAATATGTAAACATGGTATACATTCGTACAAAAATCTACAAATCTAAAGATGGCAGTGTGGTTGAAGTTTTTGAGGCATATGTGGATGAAAGAACTTAGAGCTGGATGAGAACTCAAAGGAAATCTACACTAACTCCACTCATTTTGCATGTTGGGAATCTGAAGAACAAAGAAGCAAGGAATTAAGAAGCATGAAGGGCGTGTCGGTGAGGAAGCAAAAGCAGAAGGAAGAGAGATATGGGACACCACCATACATGGAATAAGTTGTTCAGTTTGGGGCAGCAAATTTAAGCATGGACCATGATAAATTTAAATGTACCCAGAGGAGAGTGTTCTGCATGGTGAAGGGTATGGATACCATGGTTTGTGAGGACTAGTTGAAGGAATTAGTAATGTCTTGCCTGGGGAGAAAACAGCCAAACAGGGAACATTATTATTATAGATTTTAAATATTTGAAATGCTGTCCTGTGGACCAAGAGTGAGATTTGCTCTGTGTAGTTCCAGGTGACTGAACTACAATCAACAGAACATGTGTGTGTGTATGTGTGTATGTGTGTGTGTGTATACAAATGCATATATGTATATATGTGTTTATGTGTGTATACATATACACACACACACAGAAATCATGTATTCTACACATACCTCAAAGAAGAAATAGGTTCCCCTGCATGAAGAGCCTGTCTCCATTCCTCAATAGGGCTGGGAAACATATGCCCTCAATGCTGCACCACCAGAGCAGGTGGAATGTTACCAAGGTAAATAGGCTTCACATATGCAATGGGTGATAGATGATATGCCTGTCAAAGAAAGATCATAGGAAGACTTACAATTAAATTTGATTCAATTCAGCAAACCTTTACCAAAAATCTAATCTTTGAAATGCACAGTATTGAGCCTGGGGATTCAAAGATGAAAATTAAAACAGTCTTTACCCTCAGGGAACTTACCTTCTGCTGGGGCATGGAAGGTGGGGGGTAAGTGAATATAATGTACACAGACAGGTAAATACCAAAGATAGGTGATATGAAATGCAAAGTAATTTGGAGAAAAGGGAGTCAGGAAAAGCCTCATACAGAACATGGTATCTGAGATGATGTTTTTTCTCTTTTTTTCCCTTTCCTTTTTAAAAAAAAATTGTCATCGTTCTTCAATGGAATTAGAGATCACTCTCGAAATTGTATGTGGGAAGGGAAGGCAGACCTGGTATGAGGGACAGTCTGTACAAAGGTTTGGAAAGAAGAGCTTAAATGTTTGAACAATGGTACGTAATTTAGTTTGACTAGAATGTAGAAAATGGGGAAAGGGGAGTAATGTAAATTCATTGTAGAAAGATAAGTCACAGCCAAATTGTGAGAGGTGTTTGTGGCCTGAACTAAAGTAGGGACACCACATGGCTATAAGATAGCAAGGTGAGAGATAAAGGGTGGAGGCTGAAGTTAAAAGACTTCATAACTGATTACATATGATGGGCATGAAAGAGAGTGAACAGCTAGTAATTACTATAAGGTTTTATATCATGATGATCAGAAGGATGGAGATGCCATTGACAGAACTATTAAAGTTAGAAAGAAGTGTCAGTTTAGGTGAGAAGATTCAGGTTTGCACATATTGAGATAGAAGTTTTATGAGAAGTGTGGAGACATCAAGAAGGCAAGTAGTGGAGGACCTTAATTCAGAAGAAATAGAGGGCTGGATGTTTGAATTTTGGAGTGATGTGAATACACATGGTTATTCAACCAATGAGAGATGATGAGACCAACAAGAAAGAATAGAGAAAACAGGTACTGAAGTGTGCACAAAAATAATAGGTAAGATATCGATGATGATTAAGAAAAGGAGACTAAGGAGTAATCAGACAGGGAAACAAAAGAGAACAAGCTTATAGAAGAAATCCAGGAAGAAGAGGGAGGAACGACTGGGTAGCAGCATCAAATGCTCTGAAATTGGGAGGAAACTGGCTAAAGGTCATCATTCGTGATGAAGGAGAGATCATTTATAACCTTGGAGAAAAGGGTTTGAGTCAAGTGGTGGGATCAAAAGTGAAATTTCAAGTAGTTAAGGGAAGAGATTAGGAAATAGAAGATTTAAGTACAATCTTTCTTCCTCTGAGAATGTTATGAAAAAGAGGGATATACTGTGATTATTTCAAGGGTCTTATAGAATTATGTAAAGTCTTTGTTCATTCATCTTTGTTTTAAAGAGGTTGGAAATCTAGACTCCCCACTGTCACTTTGAATAACCAGAGAACATTTGTGTGTCATCAATGTCTCACACTCAACATGTCTCAAATCAATATCATTAACCGTTAGCATAATTCTCCTCACCGCTTTACTTCTGTTGACAATACCAGCTTTACTCCTATCACCTAGTTTTTCAAGCAGGGGAATTATCCTCACTTCTTTGCTCTTACTCTGTTCTTATGCATTGGCCAGGTCTTGTGCAACATCTCTAAGATATGTATCTTTCTTTCCACTTCCACCAAAACCTCTCTGGTTCAGGATTTCATCATATCTTCTTCAGACAATTGGAATAACCTCCTAATTTTCCTATTTGTATCTACTCTGGTCACCTTCCAACACACTTTATATCAAATTGATCTTCCAAATAGAAATTCCAACAGTGATGTGGTTGTGACCATGACACTGTAGTATTCTTCCCCATTGGCTTAATAGTAAAATGCAAACTCATTTATTCAGCATTGAAATCCCTTCATAATTTTACTCTAATTTATCTTTCCAAGCCTATAAAATGTTACTTCTCCACCCTTACCACTCCCTCCTGCTCCTTTACACATTCTACTATGTTCCACCTAACTGGATTATTTGTTCTTCTATGTAAACATGATGACGCCTCCCACTTCCATGCATTTCAACAAACTGTACAACATCCCAAAATGCTCACTTCAGCCCCACTCTATCTTGGAACTCAGGATTCTTTTCATACCTCAGTTTGAATGTCATCTTCACTAAGATATCTTTATTAATTGTCATGATTCTCAGGACATATACACGACTCTCAGAAGTCTCCATATTTCTTATATGGAATACATTTATGAATATGCTGTATCCATCAAATAGAATAGCAGCTTTTTTTTGCTTCTTAATTTGAAATAACCATGTTCAAATTAAATTTTATGTTTATTTTTAGTTTACTATATTCATATCCACAAGATTTTTAGTTACAAATTTTCTCCCTGTCTTTCCCCTACCTACCACCCCAAATTGCAATCCTATTATATACCCCCTCCCCCAATCTGCTCTCTCCTCTATCCTCCCCCATGTCCCCTGTGACTTTCCAGTAGGGCAAGATGGATCTCTATATCCCAGTACCTGTATATCTTATTTCCCAGTTGCATAATAACAATAATAATAATAATAATAATAATTTTTAAACACTTGAATTTAAAACCTTAAATTCCAGATTCTTTTCCTTCCTCCCTCATCACCCATGCTTACTGGGAAGAAAAGCAATTCAATATAGGTTGTACATGTATAGTTACACAAAACATTTCCATAGTGTATATATTGTGAAAGATTAATTATATTTTCCTCAATCCCATCCTGCCCCCCACCTGTTCTATTCTCTACTTTGTCCCTGTCCCTTTACAAAAATGTGTGCTTCTAACTACCCTCCCCCCAACATGCCCTCCCCTCCATCATCCCCCATATCATTCCCTTCCCCCCTACTTTCCTGTAGGGCAAGATACCCAATTTAGAGTGTATGCCATTCCCTCCCTAAGCCAAATTCAATGAGAGTAAGGTTGACCCATTCCCTTTTGCCTTCCTGTTTTTCCCCTCCATTGTAACAGTTTTCCCTTACCTTGTCTATATGAAATAATTTACCCCATTCTGTCTCTCCCCATCTCCTCTCATTACATTCTTCTCTCACCTCTCAATTTCACCTTTTAAATATTATTCCTTCTCATTCAATTGATCCTGTGCCCTCTGTCTATTTATACTTGTACACATATATACCCACACTCACATATGTATTCATATGAATATATACCCTCCTATACAGACATATATGTATGTATACATATTTTTACATTTATATTCCCTTCAACTATCCTCATATTGAGGAAAGTTTCATAAGTTACAATTATTGTTTTTCCATGTAGGCATGTAAATAGTTCAACTTTGATAAGTTCCTTATGATATCTTTTCCCTATTTACCTTCTCATGATTCTTTTGCTTCTTGTATTTGAGTGCCAAATTTTCTATTCAGTTCTGTTTTTTTCATAAAGAATGCTTGAAAGTCCTCCACCTCATTGAATGACCATGTTTTACCCTGAAATATTATACTTTGTTTTGCTGGGTAGGTGATTCTTGGTTTTAATCCTAGCTTCTTTGATCTCCAGAATATCATATCCCAAGCTCTTCAATCCCTTAATGTAGAAGCTGCTAGATCCTGTGCTATTCTGATTGTGTTTCCATGATATTCAAATTGTTTCTTCTTGGCTGCTTGTAATATTTTCTCCTTCATCTGGAAAGTCTGGAACCTGGCTATAATATTCCTAGGAGTTTTCTTTTTGGGATCTTTTTCAAGAGGTGATTGGTGAATTCTTTC
>CM053592.1:176303260-176320193 GCA_028646515.1 Pseudochirops corinnae
AAACATTTCATATTATATTATATTATATTATATTATATTATATCATATTATATAATAGATTATATATATACACACAAACATATGTGCATATATATATATCTGATTATAGAAACCTATTCCTACTCTACTAAGGAATGTGATCACATTCCAGCCCTTGCCAAGACTAGGGCTGGCCATCTATGTTTATCCCATCGGCACAAAAGACCTAGTCTGAATCTGTCCATACTGCCAAAGAGTGACCTTTGTGTCCTTGTTTTCCAATCAAAGTTAGGGATAACCAGGGCTCCAAAGAGGAAATAAAGCTGAGATCTTGATTAGAGTGACTTTCCTAGCCCAGATAGCTAGAAGTTGGATTGAATTCCATGACCAGACCCATTTTCCCTACCTTTTCACCTCTCCCCAACTGAAAACTCTTAGTTTACCTCTTCATTAAACGTCCACCAATCAAGATTGCTTTTGATTTCTCAGGGGAGTTTCCAATGAGGTACTGACAAAAGGAAGAGACCTGGATTTAATGCTCTCTTGTCAACTTTGGTCACTGAGAAAGATCACTGACCTGAATTTCTTGGTGATTTGCCAGCCTCACTAATAAATTGAAAAAATCATACACAGAGTTCTATCTCTCAGAATTTCATTTGACACACTCATGTTTGCATAAAATTAATAAAATAATGATTAAAAATTAGTAGCATTAATCATATGAATCATTTTTATCAGGCAAGTCCTTTGCATACAATATCTTGTTTTAACTCAAAAAATCTTCAGGATTATCAGAGCCAAAATGGCTGAGTAAGGCAGGAACTCAACAGCTTTCCCAAATTCCTCTCTAAACAACTTTAAAATAATGCCTCAGAACAAATTCTGGAGTGGCAGAACCAACAAAAGTATAGGGTGAAAAAATTTCCCTCCCAAATCGAATTAGAAGGTTGACAGGAAAAGTCTGGTTCATTGAGGTAAGAGTGACAGTCCATCAGAAGAGGCAAGCCAACAACAGGCCGGGACAGCCAGCAGCAGGCCCTGAACCAGTACATTAGGACTTTCAAGAATTCCTAGAGAAAAGACCAGAGCTGAATAGAAAGTTTGATTTTTAAATATAAGACTCAAGAGAAGCATACAAAGATAAACAGGAGAGAAAACATAGGATATTCAATAAGGTTAAGCTGTTTATATTCCTACACAAGATGATACTTGTAACTTTTAAGAAACTCATCAATATTAGAGCAGTTAGAAAGAATGTACAAAGACAGGGGGCATGGATGTGACTTGGTTATAATGTGATGTTATAAAAAAAACCCTCCAAAATTACAGGATGAGAAAAAGTTACACTGGCAAGGAGAGAAGAGGGAAGAGAACAGGACAAATTATCTCACATAAAAGAGACACAAAAGAGTTGCAGTGGAGGAGGGGGTGAGGGTGGTGGTGGTAGGCAGCATTTAAACTTTAAACATAAGAATTGGCTCAAAGAGGGAATAACATACATACTCAGCTGGGCATAGAAATCTTTCTTACAATGTAGGGAATGAGGAGAAGAAGGGAATGAGAGAAGGGGCAAGGGACTAATATAAAGAAGGGTAGATTAGGCAAAGCAGTGGTCAAAAGCAAATACTTGTGAGGAGGGACAGGGTGAAAGGAGAGAAAGAAAAGGATAAATGTGGGGGGGTGATAGAGAGAGAATAGGATAGAGAGAAATACACAATAATTGTAACTGCGAATGTGAATGGAATTAATTTACCTATAGAATGGAAATGGATAGCAGAGTGGATTGAAGAAGAGAATCCTACATTATGTTGTTTACAAGAAATACCCCTGAAGCAGAGAGACACATAGAGTAAAGGCCAGGGACTGGAGCAGAATATATTATGCTTCAGCTGAAGTAAAAAAAGAGGGAGGGCAATTATGATCTTAGAGAAAGCAAAATTTTAAAAATGATCCAATTAAAAGAGATAAGGAGGGAAACCATATCTTGCTAAATGGTACCCGAGACAATGAAGTATATCAGTACTGAATATATGCACCAAATGGCATAGCATCCAAGCTTTTAAAGGAGGAGTCAAATAGGAGGAAATAGACTTGGACCTCAGCACCCAGGACTTCCAGATTCTAGGACACCCCTCCTCCCTTGGGAAAGATGGTTTATTCATCTTTGAAGTTCCTACCCAAGAGCTCAACCCAGAAGACCGGTGACTGAGCAAATGCAAAGTCCCCCATTTAGTGCACTGTATTTAGCAGCTGAACCTAGACACCAGAGCATGCTTCAGTTTCATATTCCATCCTGCTTTCCAAGTCTCTAGTCACCTAGCTATTCCCCCAGATCATTTAACAGTTTACTGTCTCTTCCACCTCCCTCATTTTCTTCCTCTTTATTAAGGGCATAGTACTCAAATTAACACTATTGTTACATCTGGAAAGGGCACGTTGTCTATATTAACATCCCATCCCTGCAACTCCCCAGACTAAAACTATTTTCTCTTGCTACTAGTAACCTGGATGTTGTTTTCCTCTATTTAAATATGAGACATTCGAAACTGTGAACTCCCTCTATGTTTGTAATTTGTATGAGCAGCACTGAGGATTATACTTGGCGCATAGTAGGCACTCATTTTTTAAAAAATTCATTAGCCCAACCAAGCATGCATTGGTTTACTCACTGAATTATGCATTCCTCCAGTTGTCTGTTTCCTTCACTTTATGACTAGCCGATATTCTTTTCCTATCATCCATCATCTTTTATTATCATTCCTCACTGTTATCACTAGTTATATGTTGCTAACTGGTCACACATATACTTAGCTTTTGCAGTATACTCTGTGTGAAATTTTTTTTCAGTTCTTCAGAGATTTATATATTCCATGTTTTGTCATAGTACAATGCAATAGAATCTTGGCTAAAAAAAGAAAAATATATATAGACCTTTCATAAGTTTAGCATTATTAAAAGAGATTTGATTTATAAGACCTCACCATCTGTGTACTCTCTGCCCCACATATATGAACTTATAAAAGAGTATTATAGGTTATTCATCCAAATGCCTCCCATAATCAAGCATAATCCAATACACATTTATCATCTGTTTGTTTTTCTTCCCTTGTGTGAATGGTCAGACCAAACTCTTTTGAATCATTAAAGATTATTTCCAGAAGGTTTTTCAATATTATAGGAAATAGTACAACCAGAAGAAAATCGTCTACATATAGGGACATAAGGAGGACCTTACCTTCTAAAGGGAATCATTGCTCACCTTAGTATATCCATTTGTTTACATCTATTTTCCTAATGAATATTGATTTTTTTCAATGAATTAATTTTGAAAAAAAACTCACTTAAAGCAGCAATTTGATTAACTAAAACAAAGGCTTTTTGATTTAATTAGTCATATAACTAATAAATAGTGAAACTAGCATATAAACTCACATCTTCTGACTCACATCTATACATTTCTACTTTCTTTTTGATTTCGTTGTCTATGTGGTCATCTTTTACTGGGAGATATAAATATGATTTTGATTTATTTTTTTTACTAAACAGAAGGATTGGTTTCTCCAGTGTGTCATTTTGTCTCATATCTTGCAGGAGGTAACAGACTGCTAACAAGGGAGGGGAGAGAAGGAGAGGAAAAGAATGAGGGAGAGAGAGAGATTCCTTTCTGGTCTGCTAAACACTTTATCTCATTTGCTCCTCAAAACAACCTTGTAATTTCAATGCTATAATAATTTTAATTTCACAGATTAAGAAACCAAGACTGCAAGAGGCTAAATGATTTTTCTAAATCACATAGATCGTGTCTTAGGTGAGATTTGAATCTAGGCCTTCCTGAATTCTTGTTTAATATTCTGTCCACTACATCATACTCTGTCAGGCTTCTTATTTGATAATGTGACCTGTAATTATTTATTCTAGGTCATGGAGTTCAGGGCAGTGGGATCCATATCCTTATGATAAAATGACCAACAATCCTCTCAGCCTATAATGTATGGGCATCTCATACAAGGACATGGGGCCTGGGGCAAGAAAGTAATTACGTATTGGGGGAGGTGTCAAATCCACTGCCTTATAGCTTCCTGTAACCTGACCATTCTACCATTCTACAGATGAAAACAAGTATGGCTCAGAGATATTACAGGATCTCTCTGGGGTCATACAGCTACTAAATTTCAGAGGTAAGATTCAAACCCTGACCTTTCCTTCCTTACTGTCCAGTACTCTTTCCAATAAACCACTCTACGTCTCTAAGGTAAATGAAGTCAGAGATGTGAAAACATTTTCCTAAAATTGCATAACTAATACATGGCAGTAGGATTTGAGCCAGTTGCTATAGTGACAGGTATACAATTGGAAGGGACTTTTGAATTCGTCCTATCTAACGTACTCATTTTACAGATGTTGACACTGAGCCAGATCAGTGATCTTTTTACAATACCATGATGTCTCTTTGACGTAGTTAAATTCAGATAGCTGCCTGATCAGAAGTTCAGCTATCCAGTGATTATTCTATTTTCACAGTCATAAGAACTCATGGGGATGATCTACTAAGGCCTTGACTAGGTGTAAGTAGCATTGGTAGAATGATTGATCTCACAAATTACATCATTAGTACTTGAGGGGTTCAGGAAGGAAGATTGACAGAGGGAATTATCTTGCATTCAGGGTCTCCTTTGAGAAGAGTCACTTTCAATCTGTTTGTTATCAGCCTACAGTAATAATAAGTCTCATCCCTAAATGGCTATAGATAGCCCTTTCTACCTATTAACAGCTTCATATTCACCATTCACTCTTTCTTGGTATCTCCTGAGTGTGCAGTTCAGAAAGGGCTTTCCTTCAATTACACTATTCTCCACTAAAGAATTCTGAGAAGACAGAGGGGAAATTGTCAGCCTGAATGTGCCACATATAGGTTGATGATAACATGTAGCACTGAGCCTTGGGAGCTGTGTCCCCCTGTTGTATCTTCTATTTGAACTTCCCCATTGCCCTTGAAGGAGTTAGCTAAGAACTACCACTTGAATGCTCCCATCCAGAAAATGGGGATAATGATACCTTTCCCACAAGGGCATTGTAAAGATTAATTAGTTAATGTTTGTAGAGGGCTGCAAAGATGAGAAGTGCCATAAAAATACTCAGCCACTGTTATGGATAATGATATGGATGATGAAAGACTTTGGGATCCTTTGGGATGGAGTGTGCCTGACAAACATGTCATCACAAACACACTGTCAGTATGGAGACTGGAAGGACTGCCAAATGCAGAAGCTGATACTGGAGTTGAGAAGCCTTGGGGAAATGCAAACAGTTCTTACTCTGATTACTGGAATTCTGAGCATGGTTCATGCTCCATAGAGAGGCAGTGTGTCATAGTGGATAGAGTCAATGAATGAATGAAGCAGTTATTAAATAATTACTGAGCTAAAACACTATACTGAGTTCTAGGGATACAAAGAGAAAATGAACATAGCATAGTCCCTTCTCTCAAGGATGTCACATGAAACATTTGTTTCATAGGCTTCTTTTCAGTCTTGTGACCTCTTCTCAGAATAATATTTTTCAATAATGGAAGGAAATGCCAAATTTAAATTAGAAATTAATGAAAATTAAGATAAACCTTTTTTTCCCATTCAGGTTCATGTTAACCCTGAAATATTTCCACAGACCCTTGAGGTTCCTATGGACCCTAGGTTCAAAAGCCCTGTAATGTGAAGGGATAGCACATTTAGTAGATTTTAGAGCAAATCAGAAGGAAAGGTCCCCTGGTTTCTTCTGTTATGATAACAAAGCAGTTGGTAATATATTCTTTAATATTAGTTCTACTAGTAAACCAATATCAATTATTTTTATCATATTGAGACATTTGACAATGCCAAACATGTTAGTGGTGAGATTTTATTTTTTCTAAATGTTTGTCTGTTTAGGCAGTGGGGGTAGCAGGTGGAAACTCCACAAAACTCCACAGATGAACACTCCACAAAATTGTTTTCCTGGATAATGAAGTCTAAGCTGGAAGGAGGGCTAATCTTTGAAGAGTGAGAGAAGTAATACACTTCCTGTGGCTCCCGAGCTTAGGGTCCTGGGCTATCTCCATCAGAAAATCAGAGACTGGTAGTGGTGGTGGTGCTCCAGCTTGCGTATGTTGAGCTTAGAAACAGAAAAGCTCATGTTAAAAATCTCATATCTGAAACATGAACTGTATGACCTTGGAAAAGTCACATAACCCCCCTATTGAATTGAGAAACACCTTTAAATTCAATGCTTTGAGGCATGGGCTGGACTCCATATCCAACCAGTTCCTTTCCAATTTTCAGATTCTCAATTTATAGGGGGATTGTTTAATTGAAAATGAGAGAAAAGAAGAATAGCACCATATTTCCCTTTTTTGTAATGTCCCATTCCCCTTCAAATTGTTTTCTATTTACATGTGTCTGCCTGTAAAGTGTGAAGCTCATAGTTGTGAGGATTGATTTATTTATTCCCAGAGAGGGAGTGTATCTTACTAGAGAGAGTTTGTCTTGGTGTCAGAAAGATCTGAATTTTAAATGACCAGCTGCTGACACTCAATGGCTGGGTAACTCTGGACAAGTAAATCAATCAATTCTTCAGAAAATTCTCAGATTCTAAGTTACAAAACAGCTTCATTCTACCTTGGTGGAATATATTTCCTCTCTGAAACAGACTACTCTCTCCCTCTCACCCCAGTTTTTTCCTTCTAAACAAAACCTTGATAAACTGGGATATCCTTACTGAATATTCAATCCAAATTGAATTGGCATGAATGATAGATGGAGAAAGACCATGGCAGAGACAAGGAGGGACAGGTGAATGGCTAAGCTTTTACATAGAATATTGTTTGTTGTCCTTCATTCTTGAAGAGAACCAAAAATGACATCACTATGTTGGAGTCAAGTTACAGTGTGCCCAACTGTGGCTGATCAGACCAATATGAGCTTGCAATGTACTGCCACAGGTGAGGCCCACATATTCAATGTGGACATTCAGGCAGATTCTCTAAATCTGCCCATCTTGCATTTCTTTTGAGCTACTTCAATTTTGCTTTGCCTATAGAGCCCAGCACCTTCTCTGATGAGGGCATGCCATGCTGGGTGGTCCTGTTCCAGTGTCCCCCATGTCACACTATAACTTGCAAAGTTATTTTTAAAAATTGTTTATTTTTAGTTTACATAATTCTTTTCCATAAGATTTTGAGTTACAAATTTTCTCCTTATCTTTCCCCTACCAACCACCCTGAAACGGCAATCCTACTGAATATCCCCTCCCCCAATCTGCTCTCTCCTATATCCTCCTGTATCCCCCTTCTGACTTTCCAGTAGGGCAAGATGGATCTCCATACACCAGTGTTTGTATATCTTATTTCCTGGTTGCATGTAGAAAAAATAATAACAATATATTTTTTAAATATTTGATTTTAAAACTTAATTCCAGATTCTTTCCCTTCCTCCCTCATCACCCACCCTTACTGTTAAGATAAGCAATTCAATATAGTTTGTACATGTGTACCTACGCAAAACAGTTCCATAGTGGATATATTGTGAAAGACTGACTATATTTCCCTCCATCCTATGACACCCCCCAATTGTTCTATTCTCTGTTTTGACCATGTCCCTTTTCAAAAGTGTGTTCTTCTAACTACCCTCCCCCTCAAACTGCACTCCCCTCCATTATCCCCTTTCTCATCCCCTTCCCCCTGTAGAACAAGAGACCCTATTCAGTGTGTATGTTATTCCCTCCTTAAGCCAAATTCAATGAGAGTAAGGTTGACCCATTCCCTTTTGCCTTCCTGTTCTTCCCCTCTATTGTAACAGTTTTCCCTTGTCTCTTCTATATGAGATAATTTACCAAATTCTGTCTCATTATATTCATCTCTCACCTCTCAATTTTACCTTTTAAGTATCATTCCTTCCTATTAAATTGATCCTGTGCCCTCTGTCTATGTTTACCTGTACACATATATATACACACTCACATATGTATTCATATGTCCATATACCCTCTTATATAGACATGAATATGTATGTCTACATATATACACATTTATATTCCTTTCAACTATCCTCATACTGAGAGAAGTTTCATAAGTTAAAATTATTGTTTTTCCATGTAGGAATTTAAATAGTTCAACTTTGATAAATTTCTTATGATTTCTTTTTCCTATTTACCTTCTCATGCTTCTCTTGTTTCTTGTATTTGAATGTCAAATTGTCTATTCAACTCTGTTTTTTTCATCAAGAATGCTTGCAAGTCCTCTATTTCATTGAATGACCATATTTTCCCCTGAAACATTATACTCAGTTTTGCTGGATATGTAGGTGATTCTTGGTTTTAATGCCAGCTCCTTTGACCTCCAGAAATTAGAAACTGCCAGATCCTGTGTTACCCTAATTGTGTTTCCACAATGCTCAAATTGTTTCTTCTTGGCTGCTTATAATATTTTCTCCTTGATCTGGGAACTCCAGAACCTGGCTATAATATTCCTCGGAGTTTTCTTTTTGGGGATCTTTTTCAAGAGGTGATCAGTGAATTCTTTCAACCTCTGTTTTGCCCTCTGGTTCTAAAACATCAGGGCAATTTTCCTTGATAATTTCTTGAAATATCATTTCTAGGTTCTTTTTTTGATCATGGCTTTCGAGTAGTCCAATAATTTTTAAGTTATCTCTCCTGGATCTATTTTCCAGGTCAGTGGTTTTTCCAACGAGATATTTCACATTGCCTTCTATTTTTTCATTTGTTTGGATCTGTTTAATAGTATTTTGATTTCTCATAAAATCATTTGCTTCCAGATCCAGATCCAAGCAGGTTAAAACAAGAGGAATTACCCCTCAGAATGGTAGCTTGGTTCCCATGTGGTCTGCAGGCCAGCAGCTGTGAAGCAGCCAATGGGGCAGTGGCTGCATGGCCACTGTGCCTTGGCTGCTTCTCCTTCTGGGGGCAGAGGCTGTACTGCACTCTAGGTCTCCCTGTTCCCAAAGTCCACACTGACCTTTTTCTTTGCCTTTGGCATTTATGGTTTGATAATTCTGGAAACCACCACAGCTGCTGGTAATCCACTCTCCTGAAGTCCTTCCACCCACTGCTGGTTAGGGCCACCCTGAGGCTAAAACTACAGGCTCATGTGGGGCTTCGCTTTGCTCCTAGCAAGCTGCAATGGATCCTCCCTGCCAGCCTGCCTGCTCGCTTCACCTGGAGATTTGTTTCTCTCTGTCATTTTGTGGGTTCTGTAGCTTTAAAGTGTTTTTAGAGTTATTTTATAGGTATTTGAGATGGTTGTAGGGGAAGCTCATGGAGTTTTCCTCCTTCTATGCTGCCATCTTGGCTCTGCCCCTGTCGCAAAGTTCTTAAGAGAGACGAGAGGGTCCTTGTATCACTTCTTCTGACCACCATGTGAGTGCTTGCCTTGCATGAATTCTCTGTAAAATAGTCTTTTTGACACGTATACATTTGACATTTGAACAACATAGTCAGTTCATCTTAGCTATTCTCTCTGAAGTAGCTTGAATTACTGGTTGATTAGTTTAAGAAAGGACTTTGATGTCTGGTATGTTATCCTGCCAGGGGATCTTCAAAATCTTCCTAAGACAACACAAATGGAAGTGAGTTTCCTAGCATGTTGTTGGTATGCTATCCAGGTTTCACAGGCATACAACAATGAAAAATGCCTTATCCTATAAGGACAGTGGAAAAGAGAAGAATGCTGGTAGGAACAAGAAGATTTGAGACTTTTAAGGAGGTAGAATCAAGCTCAAAAAGAGAGGGAAACACTACCAAATCATATATAAGGACCCCTTTAGGCAGTATATTGACTTAGAAAATCACATATTAGCATTATCTATGTTCTATCATATTTGCATTTATTTATGTATTTACTTGTTTGTTTGTTTATTATTTCAATTACATTTTAATCTAGTTTGGTGGTACTCCAGTGTTGTCAGCAGCAATGGGCCGGTCAACTGCTAAGTGTTTGATACATCTCTTACAGAGTATTAGATGAGGTAGCTGTTGTGTGGTGAGTTCAGTCCTTTCAATCAAGTAAGAAACTTGGTCATCTCTAAAGGGGAAGGAACTATGGGAGTGGGAAATCTTTAAGATCACATTTGCATAGAAATAGAGATGAGGGGAAGGATAATAAGAGGATATAAAAAAAATGAATGAAAGAATTTCCATGAAGTTGAGAGGAGTAGACAACATTAATTTCCTGAAATGATGGTATTGATTTAAGTGTAGTTGTTAGCAGAGCATGAGAGGAGAAGGATTGTGAGGAGTATTCATATGGCAACAAAATAATAATAATAACAAATAAATAAATGAAAGGAAATGACCAGAGCACATTTTAAGGGGCCTGAGGTGATTAGCTATGTGAGCTAGAAATCTTCCTCGTTTTCCACGTGTATAATTTCAGCGTCTTAATACCTCACTCTCCCTCAACCTACAAATATAGTCCATTGCTATTTATTTTCTAGTTTCACAATTTCTATTTTCTATGCTTTCCATTTTCTAATATATTTTATTTGTTTCATTAAGCATTTCCCAATTGCATTTAAAAAAAATTCTTTAATTTTCATTTTAACTGTTGAGTTCTAAATTCTCTCCCTCCTACCACTCCACCAACCCTTGAGAAGACAAGCATTATGATATCTTTTATACATTTGAAGTCAGGAAAAACAAAAAAAACCCATATTTCTATATTAGCCATGTTGTAAAATAAAATACACAAAAAAGGAGTAAAAGAAACAGTGAAAAAAATATTCTTCAATCTATTCTCAGAGTTTATTAGTTCTTTCTTTGGAGGTAAATAGCATTTTTTATCCTGGGTCCTTAGAAGTTGTTTTGGACCATTGTATTGGTCTCAAAAAGACCTGAATTTAAATATCCAATCATTTACCCTCAGTATCTGGATAACCCTAGGCAAGTTGATCAAGCTATCGATTAATGTGTAGTTAAGTCTTTCACAGTTGATCATCATTACGAGATTGACCTTACTGTGTACAATGTTCTCCTGGTTCTGCTCACTTCACTTTGCATCAGTTCATTTAAAAAAAAAATCCCTGGGCTTTTCTGAGACCATCTCCTTTATCATCATAACACAAAAGTATTACATCACAATCATGTGCCACAACTTATTCAGCCATTCCCTAATTATTGGATATGTCCTCACCCTCATTTTCTTCTCAAGTAGCTAGCTTCCTAGTTCATCATCTCTTTCCTGATTTATTGTCCTATTATTCTAACTGGCTTCTTTGTCTCAAATCAAGTAAGTAATTTTTTATTAAGGATTTATTATTTACCAGGCACCATACTAATCACATGAAACAAAGAAAGGTGAAAATAGTTCCTGACCACAAGGAGCTCACAAAGTTATGTGGGAGGCAACATGCAAACAATTATAGAAACAAAATACATACAGGATATATTGGAAATAATCTCTGAGGGATAGCTTGAGCATTAGGAAACCTGAGAAAGGCATCTTGAAAAAGGTGAGGTTTTAGCTGAGGCTTAAAAGAAACCATCAAAGCTTCAACTCTCTTCCAGTTCTAACACATTCTCCTCTCAGATTCTAATAGTTTTTGAAAATCAGTGTCAGACTTCTGCTCACCAAACTCCATATCTGTCTGCTAAAACAGTTGTGTCAAACTCATATCGATATGGGTATACTGAACCATACGTAGGAATTCCTAAAGGCTGCATATAGACTCTGAAAACCACATATTAACATTATCTCTGACTTACTGTATTTTTATTTATTTTGTTAAATATTTCCAAATATGTTTCAACCTGGTTCCAGGTATGGGAGTATTGCAGCCTGCATAAAGGCTCATGTTCTATGCCTTTGTCCTAAAGCATCTTCCTTCAGAGAATGAAAGAGTTGGAAGAGATATCATAAGTTTACTGGTCTGATTCCTACCCAATGTTTCAATCTGTCTATAACATCATCATAGGCAAAATTGCTACCAAGAAAGAAAATAGAATGTGTCCAATTACACATTCAGTTAAAAAAAGATTTGAGACTTTAGTTTCCTTTTCTTTTAAAGAGAGGGATAATTCAAGAATCTGACATGTAATATCCCCAAAATGCTTACTCATCTCTTAATTTCACTGGTAGAGGAGGGACCTTTGCTGTTAGACGAAGATTTCAATAAGTGAAAGTACTTCACTATTTTCCAGAGGTAATCTAGGCTGCCCTTTTCCTTCTTTTCTACTCTGGTTCAAGTTTATGGTTTATCTTCCTCATCTATGCCAAATATTGATAGTGTTAGACAGGATTCTGGGGATTGATTTAGGAAACATATTGAAATCTGGGAAATAGATATTTTATTCATTTATTCTTTTCTGTATTAGTGGATATTACAAACTCCTTTGACTCATCAACAGTCTCTTACAAGAGACTCTACAATATCTTGGAGTTTGATGTAGTCAAGACAATGTCATCCACCAACATGAGCATATGAATTACCTCACCATCTATAGAGAATTCAAGTTCAACCTCAAATCTTTCTTGTGTTTCCTTAATCAGAATGGTGAAAATTTTTGACAAACATTCATATGACAGAAGTCAATCTTTGTTAATACAAACATTTCCCTTGTGTTTCCATATTGTAGAGAAACCCAGAATATCATTGTCTCTGAAAAATTCAAGAGCATTAGAAATAGAACAATGAGTGTAAGGTCCACAGTGGGTGATCACCATACAACAACTACCCCAGGAAGAGCTCTGAAGAAAACTAGGAGTAAAGGACCTCATCAAGATACCTTGTCATTGAAAAAGAAAATGGGCTGGATAAATGCTTGGAGTGAGGAACCACACATAGACAAGATTGTTGTATTACTGCCCTCATGATGGCATGGACAGGGGTGGATGGGACATAGTTTATGTCATTGTAGCAGACTCAAGAATCAATGACATCTCAATTCCATTTGAATACTTAATTAGTTGCTATGAAAATTATGAAACCACCCATGGTAAAATATTGCCTGTTGGAGGAGTTTTGTATGAATAAGAAAATATTAATAGTGACACATGTTCTGTGCTAATGAAAATGATGGTGTCCCCTTATTTTTAAATGAAAAGTGAGGCACTATTTTGAAGGACACAAGTCTCAATCCCCTTCTTTCCTCCTTAAATGATTTATCAATTATTTAACTAGCTGCCACACCTTGCAAAAACAAGGGGGTTTTGTATCTAATGGGCTTATCAACAAAGACAGCAAAGAACATTTTGTTCTCCATTTGAAAACTGAATAGTTTTAGAAGTCAAGCCACATTTAATCCTTTCTGATATCAGAGCAGAGAGATGAGGAATTTTAATGAGCAAAAAGCAAAACTGGCAGGAGCTGGAGAGCATTCAGACAGTAGAGAAAAGGTCCCTGTGGGGAAAAACATCACTTCACTTCCAAAATGGGCAGTGCATCTCCCAACTGAACCTTGGTGAAGAAGAAAGGAGGTGCCTGAGGAGGATGAGAAAGCTAGACCATATATGGGTCACTGCCTTCAGATTTCTGACATGTATCCCAAGTCTAAAGTCTAATGCCAAGGACAAGTGCTTAGAGCAGCTGCCTTGACAGTCTGTATGACCATGGTTCATTTTTTTTTACCCCCAGTGTAGAAGTTCATTAATGAAGAATTGCCTAGATACTATTTCATAATATTTTATTCTGGTATCCTCTGGGTAGGAAATTTGTATAACGGAAACAACATTGGACTTAGATCTCTAACTTAAATATCCACTCAATTAACAGCATGCCAATGGGCAAATCACTGCATCTTTAATTATCTCTAAAATTAGGACATTGGACTAGATGCCTGTATAATCCATTCCAGCTCTAACTAGAATTTTATGTAGGGCAGGTCATCTGGAACTTGACCTCAGGGTGCCACTATTTAAAGGGCACTGGCAACATATATTGCTTCAAAAGACAGAAACAACAAAACTAAATACCTATTTGGCATGAATAATTTATTAAAATAGGAAGCTAGCAGATGTATGCTTCCTCCTCTTCTTGAGTTCTTATGACATGGTGTTTTGAGTTCCTCCCACTCCCCAATACAACCAACAAATTAATCTTCCCAGGTAAACTTCCTGGTGTATGCCTCAGGGCTATAGAATTGCTATTATGGTGCTATATAGAAAATTCCTTGATTTTTACTCTGCCCTTTCTTTTCTTCTGTTTAGTTGGTATCAAGACAGCATGGCACAGCAAAATATCATTGCATTTGGAGACAAAGAAATTCTTTTTTTTTCTTTTTTCTTTATGGAGTGGGTAGGGCAGGGGAATTGGGATTAAGTGACTTGCCCAAGGTCACACTGCTAGTAAGTGTTGTCTGAGGCCATATTTGAACTCAGATCCTCCTGACTACAGGGCTGGTGCTCTATTCACTGCAGCACCTAGCCTCCCCCAAAGAAATTCTTTTTCAATCACTGCCCAAGATATTTAGTAATGGTCAGATCTTAGACAGGTCCTCGAATTTCCCTCAGTTTCACTTTCCCTTTCTATATAATGATATGGTTGGGTGGCTAGATGGAGCAGTGGATAGAGTGCTAGGCCTGGAATCAGGAAGACTCATCTCGTTGAGTTCAAACCTGGCCTCAAACACTTACTAGCTGTGTGACACTGGGCAAGGCACTTAACCCTTTTTGACTCAGTTTCATCAATTGTAAAGTGAGCTGGAGAAGGAAATGGCAAATTACTTCATGAAAACCCCAAAATGTGATCATGAAGAGTCAGACACAGCTGGAAAATGACCCAACAGCAACAACAACTTAATGATGTGGTTAGATTCAATGTTCCTTGAAGATTCCTACATTTCTGAATCCATCATCTAGTATCTGCTTAGATACAAGTATCTAGTATCTAGTATCCTAAATAGATCTAGTATCCTAAATAAGATTATGAATGTAGGTGTTTTAAAGAATTTTTTAAAATGTCTCGTTTGTAGATTTCAGAGAGAAATGATACTGGAAAAATCTTTCTTCCATATGATGGCTCTATGGACTCTTTTGTACGGGTGTAAAATAACTCCATTTTTGAAGGGGTGGGTGGAGTGGCGGTGAGATTGAAGCATAGATTAAATAAGGAACCAGGGAGTAACTATATGCCTGAGAAAGATATTGAAACTGGTTGGAATTTTACAAGAAAAAAATATCCTAAGAAATTATTTTAAAATACTCTAAAGATAGGCAACATTTCTTTCTACATGATACCTATCTAAAGAGAAAGGGAATGGGTCAACACATTATTTCTTTAGGATAAAAGTAAAAGTGTGACATAGTAGAAAGTTCATTAATTTAGGAACTGGGTATCTTAGGCTGTCAATCTGCTTTATTATCCATTAATTTTGTGAATTTAGGCATGTCATTGCAGTTTCCCGAGAATCAGTTTCCTCATTTATATAATCTATGCATTATCACATGATCTCTAGAGTCCTTCTCTAACATTTCATCATTCTAAGAAGTGGAATTAAAGAACCATCAGTTGTGGACTTCATACCATCAAGATGAGAACTGAATAAGAAATGGTTATATTTTAGACCAATTCTTGGATTCCTCTGAAATGACAGGTTATTATTTTATAGGAGATTTTCAACAGATATCGTTTGCCTTACAAATAGAAAAAGGAAGGAAAATGATTGGGTTTCAAAGGAAAAGAATGCAGACTCACATTTGGAAAGAAAAATGACTCTCAGATGGAGGTATCCATTTGTGTGAGTTTTCTTTTCTCTGGTCTAATGTGCTATCTCTCTTCATTTATATTTAGAAGATGATATAGAATATTTTTTCTGACCCCTAAAATAAAACAACCCAATATTGTCAGAGACAGATAGAAGCAAATTCATGGTTTTGAAGGACCCATTTTAAGTGTCTCTTCTAAATATTTTCAATGGATTAAATACAGAACAGAATTTATACACTAACAGAAGCACTTACATCTTTAGCAATGTTGGTGCTAGGTTTTTCTGTTTTTTGGTGCCCACCTGAGGGCTCCAACAATCTACCTCCTGGGTATCTAATTGATATTCCATTGAGAATAAGGATGGAGAAAACCTGCAGACAAAATGTGAATTTTTATCGTGTATCATTAAAACTTCAAAGCAAAACCAGAACTTTAAAGATGAAAAAAATCAGGAAATTTCTCTGAGAAAAGAGGAAAGTAGATGAGAGAAGGGAATTATTCTCACAAGTCTAAGTTATAGGTTTTGCTGGACAAGAAAAACATCACCAAAAGAGTCTCTAGTTTCTAATTGCAACATTTCAACAATAAAATATTGTCTATCTAGAATTTTGCTCTGATGTCCAAAGTGAAGTATCAAAGCAATTTAACATAATTAAAAATGCTTTGCATTTTCCAAATGGAACATTCTTTTACCATCTCCAACCCTTATGGACATAACGATGTCGAAATTTGACTAACTGTATTGTCAGCTGTATGTGATAATTTGGGCAATATGTGTTTTTTTTTTTTTTTTTCATTTAAATTAAAGCTTGGGGAAAACTTGAATAAAGAGCTGATAATCATCCATTCTGATGTTCCTTGGCAGTTTAAATCATTAATGATGATCAAACTTGGTTTATTGGGCTCCCTAAAATCATAGCACAATAAAAATGTTAGAGCTGGAAGGTCTAACAAAGAATATCATAGCTAGAAGTCTAGATGATAGATAGACAGACAGACAGACAGATAGATAGATAGATAGATAGATAAGATAGATAGATAAATAGATAGACAGACAGACAGATAGATAGATAGATAGATAGATAGATAGATAGATAGATAGATAGACAGATAGATAGATAGATGGAGAGATGGATGGATGGATAGATAGATGGATGGAGAGATGGACAGATGGACAGATAGATAGATACATAGACAGACAGCTAGATAGATAGATAGATAGATAGATAGATAGATAGATAGATAGATAGATAGATAGATGATGGATA
>CM053592.1:176320693-176336125 GCA_028646515.1 Pseudochirops corinnae
ATAGATAGACAGATAGATAGATAGATGGAGAGATGGATGGATGGATAGATAGATGGATGGAGAGATGGACAGATGGACAGATAGATAGATACATAGACAGACAGCTAGATAGATAGATAGATAGATAGATAGATAGATAGATAGATAGATAGATAGATAGATGATGGATAGATAGACAAACATATAGATACTATATGGGGAAACGTAAAATATAGAATAAGAATATTAAAGCTCAAAAGTATCTTAGAATCCAGAATATAGAATGAGAGGCTGGAATGGACTTGGAAAAACAGAACATACTATGCCAGTGCTGGAAGGGACCACAGAGTATAGAACATAGTATGTAAAAGATGTAATATAATCTTCTTGAGGGCAGGGACTATTTTCATATTTTTTCCTTTTTATTCCCAGAACTTATCACTATACCTGCACATACTGGATAAGTAATAAATGGTTATTGTTTGATTGTAACATGCTGTATTTGAACTGAAAAGGGCCTTGGGGATTACTTAGTCCAAACCCCTCATTGTACAGATAAGGGAACTGAAGTCTAGAGAAATAAGTTGAGTTGATTAAAGTCATCAAACTTCATAATGTCACGGGCAGGACAAGAATGCAGGACACCTCACTCATTCTACTACACCATGAAACTGAGTGGGAAATGGTAATGATAACCTCTCACAATTGTGGTTCCTTTAAAACTAGTTTGTTGGTACAGAGTTTCCCAAAATGCCTTACTGCAGTTTTAATCTATTAAAGATTAAAATTTCACTTAGATTTTGGAAAACCCTTTAAATGTAAAGAGACCTGGGCAACATTTCTTTCTACCTCCCTTTGATATCTCCCTAAAGAGTTTCTTTACTTATTCTTAGTACCTAAACCCTGGGAGTTTTAATTGGCAAGGGGAACAATTTCCTGCCAAGGGGAGTGGGGTATGACCAATAGGATGGAGATCCCCTGAGACATGCTAGACCTTCCTTCTGTCATGATACAGACCTGTAGTATTTTCCATTTTTTCCCTTTCCTGCTTTCAATGTGAACAAATAGGATGGATGCATGTTTTTGTTTATCCTAAAATCTGTTCTTTATTCATAAACAGCCAAGACCGCAGGGATTGTTGCGAATAGGAAACTTGTTTACATATGTTGTTATTTTTTTAAAGCAAACAAAACATATTTTTGGTTAAAATTAACATTAATCATTATATTCAAAGATATGAAGTAAGGAATTCCATTGGCCTTTTGCCCAGGAAATCACATGCTTGAAGGAAGCCCTGATCTTTCTTTGATGGGCATGTATTTGAGGCCAAGTTTTTGTCTCTGCATACCTCTCTTAGACATTCAGATAACACATTAAAATTCTAAATTTGATCACCTTGCTATCATCCCTAAATCACTATAGACTAGGAATGAAGTATTCTTTTGTTAAAAATTTCTTTATTTACTTTTATTTTACAACATTCAGTTCCACAATCCCTTGAGTTCCAAATTTTCTTCCCCTCCCATGCAATCCGATTATATTGGATTGAGATATTGAACCTATATTTCCACAAATACCTTTGCATTAAACATTAGTCAAGTTGTAAAGAATTATGACCAATGAAGTGAACAACAAGAAAAAAAGAAACGAAGCAAAACAAAGCACAAAAGAGAGAGAGCAAGTAGTTTGCTTCACTCTGCATTCTGAGCTTGTAGTTCTTTCTCTGGATGTGGATGTCCCTTTCCATCATGAGTCTTTTGGAGTTGTCTTATAACCTTGCATTGCTGAGAGGACCCCAGTCTGTCAAAGTTAGTCATAGGGATACGATGTGTCTGTAATTGTGTACAAAGTTCTCCTGGTTCTGCTCTCCTCACTCAGTATCAGTTTATATAAGTGTCTCCAGGTTATTATGAAGTCAGTCTGCTCCTTATTTGTTATAGCGCAATAGTATTTCATTACATTTATATACCCCAACTTGTTTAGTCATTCCCCAGTTGAAAGACATACCTGTGATTTCCAATTCTTTGCCACCACACAAAATGCTGCTAAAAATATTTTTGTACATATGGGTCCTCCTCCCACTTGTATAGTCTCTTTGGGATACAGTCCTAGAAGTGGTATTGCTGGGTCAAAGGGTATGCACATTTTTATAGCTCTTTGGGCTTGCTCTCCAGAATGGCTCAATTAGTTCACAACTCCACCAACAATGCATTAATGTTTCAATTTTTCCACATCCACTCCAGTGTTTATCATTTTCCTGTTTTGTCATTTTAGCCAATCTGATCAGTGAGATGTGGTTCCTCAGAGTTGTTTTGATTTGCATTTCTCTAATCAAGAGTGATTTAGAGGGGTGGCTAGGTGGCTCAGTGAGTAGAGTACCAGCCCTGGAGTCAGGAGGACCTGAGTTCAAATGTGACCTCAGACACTTGACAGACTTTCTGGTCGTGTGACTTTGGGCAGGTCACTTAACCTCAACTGCCCTCCAAAAAGAAAAAAAAAAAAAGAGTGATTTAGAGCATTTTTTCATATGCTTAGAGTTATCTTTAATTTCTTCCTCTGAAAACTGCCTGTTCATATTCTGTGACCATTTATCAATTGCAGAATGACTTGTATCCTTATAAATTTGCCTAATTCCTCTATATATTTTAGAAATGAATCCTTTATCAGTCACTGCTTGTAAAAATTCTTTCCCAGTTCTCCCCTGGGAATGAAGTATTCTTGAGGTGGCCAAAAAAAGATCCAGATCTTTCACTGATGCACACTTCAGTGTCATTCCTTATAGTCATTCCCATTTCAAATAGATACCTTATGAATTATATCAACCTTTACAGATAAAGACTATTTTGGGCTAACTGCCAGATGTCCACTTGAAATGTCTATCCATCCCACCCCCACCATATTCATCACTATATCCACCAGATAATTCTTCATTGTTTAATTTTTGTTCTTCATATGTTCCCTACACAGATATCCAGATCATAGTTATCTGTAGTAGTAAGAAAATATGATATCAAAAAGAAAAAAAAAAGAGAGCTGGATTCAAAGCCAAGAGATCTGGGCTAGAGCCCTGCCTCTCATGGCTGGCATTTCAGCAACCTTGGCAAATCACTGAATTTTGCTGAGTTTCAGTTTCTCCTAGCTGTAATATGATGATGCTAATAAATACATGAAAGGGATAAACATGTGGTAAAGTGAGGAGGGAATTGGCTCTGAGATTAAAGGGCTTAGCTTCAAATCCCACCTTTGATGATGTATGCACTTAGTTCACTTAAATTTCTGGAGCCTCAGTTTCCTCATTACTGAAGTAAGGAGGTTGGACTAGATGGTTTTTGAAGCCCTTCCCAGCTCAAGATCTAGGATACTTTTTCAGTTGATTTCCAAGTTCACCGGGGAGGCAAACACAAAAGTGAGACATTCCCTGTCCTCAAGGAGCTTACATCTTAATAGAGTAAATGTGTATATATGTGTGTGTGTGTGCATACACACAAACAAATATAAATATGTTTGGTGTTGACAGGTACATATGTACACACATGTTCCTACATGTATTATGTGTATATACATACATGTCTACATGTATGTGTACATGTAAGTAGATTCCAGGGATGGTTTTTATGGTAAGAGAAAACAGAAAATGGGTTCACAGAGACACAGGAAAACTGATTTCTATCATTGATGACAGTATTGATTTGATCATGGGTCCAGAGAAAGAAGGAATGTGGCAAGGTGGTATATATACAGTTGTGTGATTAAGAAGATTTGTTGTCCAATGGTTTTAGTTGTGTCTGAATCTTCATTACCCCATTTGTGGTTTTCTTGCTAGAGATTTTGGAGTGTTTTGTCATTTTCTTCATCATTTCATTTTACAGATGAGGTGAACAGGGTTAAGTGACTTGCCTAGGGACACAGCGATAGTAAATTTCTGAGGATAGATTTGAACTCATGAAGACAAGTCATCCTGATGTCAAAATCAATGCTGTATCCACTGCACCACCTTGCTGCTCCAAAAATATATCTATAGTCAAATATGAAGCATGTCTGTTTTCTACAAGATATAATGGGCCATAGGTTTTGTATTTATCAAGCAAGACAGTGTAGACTCCAGGGTGGATATTCCTCAAAGGATAATTTCTGATTTTTGTGAGGAACATATTCCATAAACTCTAAAGTTCTATAGATGTAAGTTTATTATTAGATGGTATTTTCCCATTGGAGTTAGGGTGCATCATTTATTTTGAGCAATGTCTAAAACATTCCCCAGTTATTCTATTAGATCTAACAATCAGCTACAAAGATGGAGTCAGCTCGGATGTACCAGATCAAGAACTGAATCTAGAGTCTGAAGATTTTGGTTCAAAGCCTAGCTCTGCCCTTTGTGCACTCCTCGCTGCTTCTCACTTTATCTAGAAAATGAAGAAAGGAGGATGTTTGAGGTCCCTTCCAGCTCTACATCTATGACCCATTGCCAGATGAACTGTTTCTAGTTGATAATATGATGTATATCTTTATTCATCCTCATGCAAGCTCTTAGATTGCTCTGATATCAGAAAGAAAGAAAGAAAGAAAGAAAGAAAGAAAGAAAGAAAGAAAGAAAGAAAGAAAGAAAGAAAGAAAACAACTCCTGCTTAAAACAAACTTTCTTAAAAATTGAAGAGCTCCACATCAGTAATGGATTTGGCTTCCTTGGGAGGTTGTGAGTTCCTCTGACTGGAGATGTTGCAGAAGATGTTGGATGACCATTTTTTTGTGGTTGTTGTTCATTTGTTTGCTTTTCTAGATAGGAGGAAAATCTTTGCCTCTAATCACTCTATGCTTGTATTGGCTAATCGCCACCTTAGCAAATGAAGCTCCCTTTACAGGTTTCCAAGTGCTTAAGGTGCCATGAGTGACAAATTTTCCCCTGCTCTCTGAAATGGACTTTTCCAGCCCTCTTAGGCTTAGCAGGAGAATGACAGCCTCCAATACTTTTAATAGAGTTTTAAAGATAGCCAATTACAAGAAAGGGGATATATTTCTTTTCCCCTACTTAATAGTACTTTATTTTTTTTTCCAGTTGTGTGTAAAATAGTTTTCAGCATTCATTTTTATAAAATTTTGAATTCCAATTTTTCTCATTCCCTTTTTCCCTTCACCCCTCCCCAAGACAGCAATAATTTGATATAGGTTATACTTGTAAATTTTTCAAAATTAGTCATGCTGTGAAAGAAGATTAAGAAAAAAAGTGAGAAAAAAACAGGAGACTGGAGGGGGGGGAGCAAAATAACAGTGAAAATAGCATGCTTTGATCTGCCTTCAGACTCCATAGTTCTTTCTCTGGATATGGACAATATTTTATATCATTAGTCTTTTGGAATTGTTTTAGATCCTTGTACTGCTGAGAAAAGCTAAGTCTAATAATAGTTCATTATCACACAATGTTGCTGTTACTATGCACAATGCTCTCCTGGTTCTGCTCACTTTACTCAGTATCAGTTAATGTAAATCTTTCCATATTTTTTTCTTCTGAAATCTACCTGCTCATCATTTCTTATAGACCAATAATGTTCCATTACATTCATATACCACAATCTGTTCAGTCATTCCCCAATTGGTGGGCATTTCCTCAATTTCCAATTCATTGCCACCACAAAAAGAGATGCTATAAAATTTTTTGTGTTTGTGGGTCCTTTTCTATTTTTTATGATTCCTTTGGCATACAGACCTAGTAGTGTTATTGCTGGATATATATAACTTTGGTTATAGTCCCAAATTGTTCTCCAGAATGGTTGGATCAGTTCCCAACTCCACCAACAACACATTCATGTTCCAATTTTCCCATATCTTCTCAAACATTTACTTTCCTTTTCTGTTGTATTAGTCAATCTTATAGGTGTGAGGTGATATTTCAGAGTTCTTTTCATTTGAATTCCTTTATTCAATAGTGATTCAGAGCATTTTATATGACTATAGTTTTAATTTCTCCATATGAAAACTGCCTTTTCATATCCTTCGACAATTTTACACTGGGGAATGACATATATTCTTTTCTTTTTTTGCACTGAATATGGTGACTTTATTGATGGTATATAATACAGGACTCTAGGCTTCTCCCCCTACTACAGGGGTGCATTGGAACAAGGATGTGGATGGAACATGGGATCCCTAGTATAGGAACATATGTTAGGAATGTGGGCTCCCCAGTGGTGGAATTCCACTTTTTGGTTGGGGATGAAGATCCATGGCTTTCCACTTTACTCCTTGAAGGCCATGTACACCATGAGGTCTACTACACAGTTGCTATAACTATACTCATTGTCATACCAGGAAATGAGCTTGGCAAAGTGGTCATTGAGGGCAATACCAGTGCCAGCATCAAAGGTAGAAGAGTGAGTGTTGCTGTTGAATTCACAGGATACAACCTGGTCCTCTGTGTAGCCCAAGATGCCCTTCAATGGTCCCTCTGATGCTTGCTTCACCACTTTCTTGATATTATCATATTTTGCAGGTTTCTCTAGGTGGCAGGTCAGATCCAAAACAGATACATTGGGAGTAGGAACACAGAAGGCCATGCCTGTGAGTTTCCCATTCAGCTCAGGTATGACTTTGCCTACAGCCTTAGCAGCACCAGTGGAAGCAGGGATGATGTTTTGGGCAGCACCACACCCATCTCTCCACAGCTTACCAGAGGGGCTATCTACTGTCTTCTGGGTAGTAGTAATGACATGGACTGTAGTCATGAGTCCTTCCACAACACTAAAGTTGTCATGAATGACCTTGGCCAAAGAGGCCAAGCAGTTGGTAGTGCAGGAAGCATTACTGACAATCTTAAGGGAATTATCATATCTCTCATGGTTCACTCCCATCACAAACATTGGGGCATCAGCAGAAGGAGCAGAGATGATGACCCTCTTGGCTCCACCCTTTAAGTGAGCCCCAGCCTTTTCCATGGTGGTAAAGACTCCAGTGGATTCTACAACATACCCAGCTCCAGCATCTCCCCATTTAATATCGGTGGGATCCTGTTCCTGGAAGATGGTAATGGCTTTTCCATTGATCACCAGCTTCCCACTCTTAGCCTTGACAGTGCCCTTGAATTTGCCATGAGTGGAATCATATTTAAGCATATAAACCATGTAATTGAGGTCAATGAAGGGGTCACTGATGGCCACAATGTCTACTCCACCTGAGGAGAATGTAGCCCTGGTCACCAGGCTCCCAATACGGCCAAATCCGTTGACTCCGACCTTCACCATCTTGTTTCAGGGATGCGACTGAATCAGCAGAACCTGGCACAGAGCTTGGGAGAAAAGCCAAAAATGAATGACATATATTCTTATAAATTTGACTCCATTCTCTATATATTTAAGAAACAAATCCTTTGTGAGGATCACTTGCTGCAAAAATTGTTTTCCAGCTTTCTGCTTTCCTTCTAATCTTGATTGACTTGGTTTTATTCATGCACAACCTTCTTAATTTAATGTCATCAAAATTTTCTATTTTGCTCCATAATGTTCTCTATCTCTTGTTTAGAAATACATTCTTCAAAGGGGACATATTTCCTCTGGGATTCCTAATCAAGGAAGCACTGGTGACCATTCCCAGTTAAATGTGTTTACTTGTGGCTATGCTACCAGTCATAATAAGGTCAATGTGGACCAGCTGGAAGGGAAGTTAGATACTATTAACTGAGTCCCCTGTGGCTACAATTAATGTGATAACTTTGCTTCTTTTTTCCCAACTTTCTTTCAAAAATAGAATCTTAGGGACCTTAGGACATAAAAACCTAGATGAGACTTTAGGATAAAGAATATAGATGAGAATATCAGACAAAAAGATCATTAGAGCATAGAACATTATCATTAGAAGTGACAATTACTATTACTGAATAGTACTATAATTGTTATTCCATCCAGAGGTTGTTTTTTTTAATATTTTTAAATTTTTATTATAGTTTGCATCATTCATTTCCACAAGATTTTGAGTTACATATTTTCTCCCCCTCTTTCCCCCACCCACCGCCCCAAAACAGCCATCCCAGTGTGTCCCCCCCCTCCCCCAGTCTATTCTCTCCTATGTCACTTTTCGGTAGGACAGGATGAATCTCCCAACCGCAGTGCCTGTGTATCTCAAGTTCCAGTTGTCCATCCAGAGGTTGTTACACATTTTTTGTGTCACATAACACTTTGATAATCTGGTAGAGTCTAGGGATCCTTTCTCAGAATGTTTGTGAATGCATAAGGTCTAGTATTAAAAAGGAAAATCATCATAATGAAAGTCCGTCATTAAAAGATATAAAACAATACACAGACCCCAAGTTCAACACCTTTATATCCATCCAGAGAGGCAATTGACTTGATCAAATCCTCAGAGGTAACAAGATGTAGACCTAGGAAGTTTAAGATCCATATCCCAGGAAGAATCAAAACATTGGAGCTAGAAGGACCTTAGAGGGCACTTTATTTTAACTGAGGTATAAACTGAGGTACAGAAAAGGTTCTCAACGTCATAAGATTTCTACATTGGAAGTGTCTTCAGAGGGCATTCATTCCAAACAAACAAACAAAAAAAGGGACCTTTCCGCACTCTTCCTGGCAAGTAATCCTCTAGTCTTTGTGTAAAGACTTCAACTGAACTGGAACCTCCCATCTGCTGAGACATTCCATTCCACTTTACATATAGCTCCAGGAAGCTTATTAGAATTCTTTTTTTTTTTTTTTTAAAGAAAAGCCTCTGAGGTGAAGTCTAAATTAATCTCTTAGTAGCTCCTACCCATTATCCTCTGTTATATTATCATGTATACCCATAATGATTTTTTATTGTTGTTATTCAGTTGTGTCCTACTCTTTATGACCCAATGTGGGGTTTTCTTGGCAAATATGTTGGAGTAGTTTGCCATTTCCTTCTCCAAATTATTGTACAGATGAGGAAACTGAGGCAAACAGGTTAAGTAACTTGCCCAGAGTCACACAGATAATATGTGTCTGAAGCTAGATTTGAACCATGGTCTTCCTGACTCTAGTCCCAGTGCTCTCTCCACTGTACCACCTAGATTAAAAACAATAACCCAATTTTCAAAGAGACTTATCATCACTCCACTCTTTTCTTTCCCATCAGTCTTCACTTCTCTAAACCAAACATACTCAGTTCTTTCCCATATGCCAGAAATTCTAGACACTGCCATTATTTCTGTCCTTTAGAAATTTTTTCGTTCTAATATTCTTCTTCTGAAAACATGCTGCAAATAAGAATGTAATGTGCCATATGTAACCTGATAATGAAAGGATATCACATGTTCATATTTGAAGGGGACCAGTTACATCACATGGGGATGTTTTGACTCCTGCAAACAAGCTCTTTAAAGCATTTGCTTTAGCCACCTTCATGGCCCATTGGAATGAATCATTTTTGTCTACCATGGCACATCTTCGTATGTTAGGGTTAAACATTCCTTTAACTTTCCAATGGGTTTTAGCCCTATTGATTACCCTTAACCTGCTTTACCCCATCTGCAGAGATGTTTTTACTGGCGTGTGGTCCCTGCCATGTTACAGCTTTTTGGAGACACAGGTGAGAGTTGGGTCAAAGGTGGACAGCAAAGATAGATGAGCAATTCTGAAAAAGGGCTCAGTAAGTCTCTAAATCAGATTGGCAGATCCTCTCTGAATGCCTCATACACTCCCTAGAATGGTTTAGTAGCTTCCCAACAGATCTTCCTTCTTCTTCTTATTGTTCAGTCATTCATAATGTTCAAGTCTTCATGACCACATGAATCCTATTGTCCACTGGGTTTTCTTTGTAAAGATACTGGCATGGTTTGCCATCTCCTTCTCCAGTGTATTAAGGCAAACAGAAGTTAAGTGACTTGTTCAGGGTCACACAGCTAATGCTTGTCTGGGGCCATATCTGAATTCATGAAGATGAGTCTTCCTGATTCTAGGCCCAGTGCTCTATCCACTGAGCCATCTAACCCCTCAGGAAAACAAAACAAAACAAAACAAAAAACCCCGATGTTTTCGTTTAGTCATGTCTGACTCTTCATAATCCCATGGGCCATCTCTACCATGGGGTTTTCTTGGCAAATATATTGAAGTGGTTTTCCATTTCCTTTTCTAATAGATTATAACAAAGGTTAAATAAGGTCACATTTGAACTCAGGTCTACGGCCTCCAAGCCAAGCATTCTATCCACTGAGCCACCTACTGAGCCACTTAGGTGCCTGGCTCCTTCCTCTAACCCATCATTTACATACTGTCAGAAAGATATTGTTTCTGCAGAGATCTGGCCATCCAGAATCATCTATCTAGTGGGAAAGGCTCACATAGGTGTCCTAATCCAAGGTACACTTGAAAAAGAGTACCTTTTGCAGTACCTAGCTACCAACCAATCAGTCAATCAATCAACAAGCACTTAATGAGCTCCTAAGAAGTCTCAGGAATATGATTAATAATCAATCACCAGTCTTAACTTGAAGGCTTTAGTGATGGAGGGGTGGAGACCCATGATCTCCTGAGGCAGCCAAACCCTCTGTTTAACAACTTAATGTTAGTCTATTTCTTTCCCTATCACCAAGCCTAATTTTTTTCTCTTTTCTTATTCATCCATTATTCCTAGTTTTGACCTCTGAGAGAAATAAGTCTCACCAATATTCCATGTGATGACTTTTGGACTTTCTGAAGATACCTCCTATGATCCTCCCAAGTCCATTTTCTCCAAACTAAACAATGAACAACCCAAGTCAAGACTTTACCCCACAATGCCATTGAGCCTTCTCAAAAACAAAGGATGAACAGTAACAATACCATTCTAGGCATAGGACAATGAGGTCTTCTTTTACTGTTCTGCCAGCAGGAATAGAAAACAAGGCACGAATAGGAGTCATATTATGAAGTAGAATTAGAAAATACATGGAACTAATTGTACACGAGAGAGACTTATATACTTAGATCCAGTAGCCTGTACCTAGCACAGTACCCTACTTACATACATGACGTACTCTATTAACATACATTGACGATGATCCAAATTCCCAAAGCTTTTGTCAATTTCCAATTCAGCTCTGATCATGGGACATCTACGTCAGGTAGCCAAAATTCCTCCAGAGAGGAGATTATAATTTATCATGATCTAAAAAATACCAAACAACAACAAACAATATGAAGTTGAGAAACCTAAGTTCCAATCCAAGCACCACTATCTATATAAGCCAAGCACCGCTATCTATATAAGCTTGGGTAAATCACAATTGTTATAAATTGATCTCAGTTTTCTCATCTTTAAAATGAAAAGATTGAACAAGATAATCTCTAAAGTTCCTTCCAGACATAAATTCACTAAACCTATGAATCAGAAGTAGCAACCAGATTCCAAAAAAATGTCCCAAATCTATGATTATGAGAATGAAAATATTTGGTGCACACATAATACTTTGTATGCCTTCCTTATTCAGTCCCACCCATCCATGTGGGATGTAGTTGCTATTGTTATTCCCAATTACTAAAAGAATCCTAGGTTAAGTGACATGTCCAAAGTCACACAGTAAATATAAAAGGCAGGATTTGAGGCCAGGTCCTTCCTGTCTCCCATGTCCACCACACTTTCCACTTTACTACACTGCCTTACAATGATGGTGAAAATGAAGATTCCTGTTTTAAGCACAGCAATAAGCCTTATTCTTAGGCTCATCATCACTAAAGGGTTAGTTTCCTCATATAGATTTATAGGACCAAGTATTCACATACAAATAATTAAGGTTTTGTATATTTTTCCCCCTTGACCCTCTTGCACCTTACCTCATTCATTTATACCAGGTACTCTGTAACTAAGAACCTTTATCAATATAAAAACCCAGCTGGAGGAAACTTAATCAAACCGTCAGTCAATTTTAAATTAAAAAATAATAATAAAATACCCATAGCTTTAAAAATTACTCCCATTAATCAGGACTAGCAATGGAAACATATAATAAATGAACCATGGGTACCAATAGCAAAGGAAAAGAGTTTATGGACCAGTTCAGGGGGAAGATTTGAACTGCAAGGGGCCTGAACCAGCAGAGCAAGGACAGACCTTTCACCTAGGCAGTTGCAATAAGGTGTGTGGCGTGAGGGGGTTGCTTCAGAAAAATTTAATGGCAGAGATTACTGTGGGAAAAAATTACCATCCCCAATTCATTCCTACATATGTCAGAAATGAACCAACTTACTAAAGCTGTTACCTGTTAATTGAAAAAAGCACAAAGCATATGGAGCCAATGAATTTACAATTATAGAATCACCATAAACCAAACAAAAATAATTAACTAGTTTTCAAGGTTCTTTCTATTTTTTCTCTCCTCTCTCCTTCACTCCCTTTTTCAGGAGACCCTTTTCAATAGCTGTAATGAAGGACCAACAGATACCACCCAACAGAGCAGGGGATGGATTTCAGAAAGGGAGCTCTGGATAGTAAGTGGGCCCCAAGGGACCTCCCGTCTCTTGCTTGCCACAAGCTCTACATAATCCTTGGGGCAACTAAACTGGGTTTGGGAAGCTGTGCAATGATTTTTGTTTCCCTAGAGAACATCTGTTTTGTTCACACTGTCTTTCATATGTTTGGTCTTAACTACAGAGAAGAAGAGAAGGGAAAAAAAAAACAAAAAAACAGGAGCCAATTTGAGTCAGAGAAATCAAGATGAATTAAAACATTTGTCAACCTTGCTACACAGCTTAATGCTGGATTAGATACTGCCAGGTGGTGTGCCTTGATTGTTTTATGTGCATGTCTTGCGGCCCCCCTCCCCACTCCATTGGACTGGAAGTTCCTCTGGGGAATGAGTCATGTCTTCCATTTCTTTCTATCCCTATCAATGTCTAGCACAGTAGTAAAGTTATAGCAGTTGATTAATAAGTGAGTGGAAAGAGAGCTATATGATCCAGAGTAAGATGGAATCTGGCTCTAAGGGCAAAGTCTGCAAAGGAAAAGTCATTAAGGCTCTGAAATGCCACCTTTTGGAATTAAATAAGCCAATCAATACCATAAAATTTAGAATCAAATTATTTCAGAGGTTGAGTGGAATGGACCATGGAGATCACCTGGTCGGGTTACCTCATTTACTTTTCTTTAGTTTCTCTAATAGCAACAATATTTAAGTTGAAAATGTAAATTCCAAGAGGAAATCATGTGGTAGAACCATTTAATGCCCTATAAATAGTCAAATGAGGACCTCTGCATCACCTTAGACTAGTGGTTCTCAACCTTCCTAATGCAGCAACCCTTTAATACTTGTATGTGGGCGTATCTGCATGTGGGCGGACCCGCCTGGAGACAGAGAGAGGAGCCGTGTCTTGGTTCCTAAGACCATCGGAAGTATGTTTTCCGATGGCCTTAGGCGACAACTGTGACCCCTGTGAAAGGGTCATTCAACCCCCAAAGGGGTGGCGACCCACAGGTTGAGAACTGCTGCCTTAGATGGATACTAGAGTAGGAATATCCTAGAGAAAACATACTACCTGGGGAAAAATGTCAATATTCCATTTATCTGCTTTTAGTGGCCGTCATGGGGGTCTTTCTCTTTTTCTTTAGGCATTCTAAAATCTGTTACAGTCTCTTCATCTGATTCCAAGGTCTCCATGATTTTGTCAACTCCTAGATTTGGGTATGTCATGCTGGTAACATATAATGAGGGACTTTCTCATTCCTGTAATAGAAGCCAATGCCTTATCTCACCTGTTTTTCTTGGACTCAAGGCATTGGCAGCCCTGTCTTCTATGACCACATTTAGCTTTCTGTTCTTCATTTTACAGGTTAAGAAATAGAATGAAAAATGGAAAGTGATTTGTTCAAGGTCATGGAGCTTTTTAAAGGCAGATCTTGGTCTAGAACCCAAATCCTCAGACTTCTACACTATGCTTCTTCCTCTAATGGAAAATAAGCTGTCTACAAGCTAATTGTTTATAGATACAAACAAACATTCATTGAGATTTAGAATTCCTTCATCGTGGAATGAAAATATAGGATGTCAGTTGATAATAGCTAATCTCTGATATAATTAATTTAAATTAATATGTAAATTTTGGAAAAGGAAATATAATACAAATTGAAGAATCTTGGTTGGATATGTTTATCAATGGTTGCATAATGTGAGCAATAACTGAAAAAAATGATGCAATGTCATCATTCAGCCTTCACTTGAAGACTTCCAGTGAAGAAGAGAAACAACTACCCCTACCCTGTATACACCCAGGGCAACCCACTGAACTTTTGGACATGTCTAACTATTAGGAACTCCCCCTCTTTATGTGAAGCCTAAATCACCCCCCCTACAGTTGCAAAACATCCCCCATTGCTCAAAGTTCTGGCCTCTAGGTCCAAGTAGGCAAGTCTAATTAATCTAATTCCATCTTTCACATGACATCCCTTCAAATACTTAAAGACAACCATCATTTCCTTGCCTCTCCATATTAAATATCCCCCATTCCATCAATCACTCTTCATATGACACAAAACTTAAGGTCCTTTGCCATTCTGGTTACCAACCTCTGAGTGCTCTCTCTCTCTTATTGCCTCTGAAAGGGAGACAGAATAAAGAAGGGGGGGGGGCATTGTTTGATGAGAAGGGATGAATTACATTAAAAAATGAGGAAAGTGCAAGTCATTGTTTTTCTACCAATGCATGATCTTGATGTAAATGTCAGTCTGTTCATAGGTATATCCCTTTAAAGCAGCGGTTCTTAACCTGTGGGTTATGTTCAATTTAAATACATCCTGCATATCAGATATTTACATTATGATTCATAACAGTAGCAAAATTACAGTTATGAAGTAGCAATGAAAACTATTTTATGGTTGGAGGCCACCACAACATGAGGAACTGTATTAAAAGGTCGCAGCATTAGGAAGGTTGAGAACCATTGCTCTAAAGGAAAAGGATCATTTGGGGAAAAAATGTAGCATCATAAAAAAGCTCTGGAAATAGACTTAAGACTCTAATTCAAAACCAATTAATAACACTTTCTATCTGTGTGAGAATGATCAATTCACCTTCCCTCTCTCCATTTCCTGAGCTGAAAAATAAAGAGGTTAGATTACGTGATCCTACCTTTCTTTCTAACTCTAAAATCACAGGATCAGCTAGAAGCAGTTTTATGTGGTATCCCAATCACTGGACTCTAAATCAAAGGACCTGGGCTTGTATTATAGTATTACATATCCATAATAATGCCATGTCCTTGGACAAGTGTTATGGGAATCTGAAGATCTTCCCTGCCCCTAGGCCCTTTGCTAATGTGGCTACGTGACTCTGAGGACCTTTGGATATTTGAAAGTATACTCTGTTCCCTAATAGGCTGAATGTGGTCATGTGGAGCCTGTGGCGCCAGGCTTGTTTTCCAGGAATGCCCCTGCCTTGTAGCTTTGTGATTGGGCAGTGGGTCCAGAGGGCTGTGACATTCTCCAAGCCAGGAGAAGGCTATATATACGCCCTGATGTGAGGTTTTG
>CM053592.1:176364679-176374895 GCA_028646515.1 Pseudochirops corinnae
GGACCTAGAGAGGCTAAGGAGTTGCCCATAATCATATGGTCAGTATGTGTCAGAGATAGTACTGACATCTTCTTGACTTTATAAGGTGTTGATTCTGTAAGATCTTCTCATAAAATCATACATACATCATGCATAGATTTATAATTAGAAAGAGCCTCAGATCATCTCCTTCTAATCCCAGCCCCTGATTTTGTAGATGAAGAAACTGAGGTCAAGGGGGTGGGGTTAAATGACTAGTCTTAAGATCACACAATAGAAAGCACCAGAGATGGGATTTGAATTCACATCCTCTGACTACAGCTCTTTCTACTGTACCATTTGGTCTCCCCTTTAGTACTATAAATATTATTAATAATATGAATTATGCGACATGCCTGCTTACACAATAGTGTACAACCAGGTTTAAATGGGTTTTCCTTATAGCATCTTTTCAAGTTAGCATAGGTGCCTGAGTCCTGAAAGAAACCAGGAAGCAGGCCTAATGAGAAAATTAATATCCTCAATTTCTGAACTTTGATTTTTATTGCTTTCATGGAGATACTAAATATGTAGGATTGTGTTGTTATCTTAGTCTCTAGTGAGAGAGGAATAATAGCGGGGTCAGGAAAAGATTTGGAGAAAGAAGATAAAATAGTATGACTGTGAACTGGACATGTTTGGGGTGCTGATTAAAATTTTTGAAGGCATAATGATTTTAAAAATGATCTTTGTGGCTCAATTATGGCTTTAACATACTCACTGGTGTGTTAATTGAAGGATCCTGTGAATTGGAGGCCCATTAGGAGGTGTCCTGAGAATGGATTGCTTGAGCATCCTTCTTTCTAAAACAGTAATAGGAGACAGCCAAGAATTCTGCCACAACATTCTCACACAGATTTTAAACCCGCTTACTCAGTGTGCTCTTGCTGAGAACTGCGTTGTTAAGTGTTTTTGACACTCTTCCAGAAATGCACATATCACCCAGGATTGCAATCATTTTCCAAAAGGATGCTACATGATATATTCTTTTTATTGGAGTACTCTTCCTTGCCAGTTGCCCTAAACATGACAATTAAAAGACAAAACAGAACCCTCAAAAAACCCATTTAACCCAATGCACTGATGAAAGCAGTAGCAACATCAAACTCATAATTTCATTAACAAATAGGGTAATTATGAAGTTTGAAATTTAAGCTCATAAGTTTGCATTCCTGACACCCTCTTGCAGAGAGTGACAACTTTATCAGCTGTTCACATGGCTGTGTTCATCAGCAGAAAAAAAATAAATGAGTTTGTGCTTAATACAATTTCTCCTTGGAGTGAGCTTGTGTTGAAGTTTTTCAAATTAGATCTGAGGCAAAAATCTCAATGCTCTATAGCTCTGCTTCCTACTTAGCATTCCAGGCACCTCTCCTGGCATATTGCACAGGATTTGAGGGCTTATCTATTGCTGCTATTTATGTAAGGAATATCTCTTTAATCAGAGACTTCTCCTTTCCAGCCTTAATAATAAATATTGTAACAGAGACTTTTGGAAACAGCACTGTTGCCTAGAGCACCAAACACATAGTTCAGTAAAGATTTTTACACCCCTAGAAAGTTCAAGATTTTTAAGACTGTGTCCAGCAATTGAAGAGAGGCAGTATAGCATTTAAATGTAACTCTTTTCTAATGATATCATTCATACTGTGTTTTTATTTTGGAGGCAAATGTTTCAAAACAGTTTTTCTATTTGAAGATGCATATGTAAATTTGATTGCAACTCCATTTTGGTAGATGATTTCATCAGTTGCTACAACCAAAACTGCCTATTGTTTGGTGGCCAACCTTCTGGTAAAGATCCATTCAGAACTAAGTTAGCCTTGGTCCTTGGATCAAAGACGCACAATTTTTTATTGAAAATCTTCCCAGCTTAGTAGGACCTCTTAGAATTTTCAGCCTCTTGGCACAGTTATCAAGAACTCTGCGCCAACAATAACAACAACACATACTTATTAAAGCTTATTATGTGCCAGGCAGGGCTCTGAGCCTTGCTGGATACAATTAAGGTAAAACCAGGGGTCCTGACTTCAAGAAGCTAACATTCTAGTAGGGGAGACAGTGAGCAAACCCCTAGGTAAACGCAAGAGATATTAAATGTAAATGGGAGGTGATATCAGAGGGAAGGCATTAGCAGTGGCAGTTCTGTCCATAAATTGACACCAAAATGAAATTCAGTGAAAGAAGGATAAATATCAAAGCAAAATGATACCTTATGATCTTATAAGGTGGAATGAATGTATCAGGTGAGAAAACATGGTTTTGAAGTCCAGAAATGTAAGAACAGGCAGAGGTGTGCTTGTCAATGTTTAACAAGAATCTCTCTGAAAAAGAAAATGTAAGCACGACTCATTTTAAAGTTTAATCTGCATTATTAACATTTTTCCATCATATTCTTAAGTCTAGAAAGTCAACAAGACAGTAAATCAAGCCCTAATATGTAGCATTTACTGGTTTCCAAGGTGAGTATGTGCACACTGAGAATTTTAAAATTGGCTTTTGTGAGCTGTTTCAGTCGGCTCTAGTACACCCCAGGGAGCATGCCTGGGAAGGGAATAAAGGCTGGCCACAAAGGCTGCTCCACAAAATGGAAACCCTAGGAGAAACTCTTCAATGAGAGAAGGGGGTGGGCCTTGCAGAAAGATACTTCAGAGTAAGAAGGCCATAGGAGTAGTTGAATGTTCTAGGGTGAGAAGGCCCCAGATGCTGATGGATGTTCCCAGATGAGACAGCTGCAGAAACACAGATACGAAGTCCAGAAAGTCAAGAACGGGTAAGGAGAAAGAGAATGCATACAGGCAATGGGGAGCAGGAAGGGGTACATCGGTTTGGGAAGTCACAGATAGTGAATGGGGCAAAAGTGGTTTTGGTTGATCATACCTTTCCAGTAACAGTTTGGTTTGGGTTCTAGAACTAGAAAGGAGGGGAAACTCCATATGTGGTGGTAGGGGAAGATGGCAGGGTTCAGTGCTCTATTGGGAGACAGGGTAGATGGCAAGAAGACGGCCTGGGTGGAATGTCACTTTCTAATTTAACTAATTTTAATGACAAATTCTGTTTTTTTTAAGGATTTGGAGTCAGTAAAGACTATTTGAAAACATTCCTTGATTTCTGTCAGTTTGCCTTATAAAACTCACAAGAAAGTGATTTTTAAAAGATTAAAAATAACATGTTTCTCTTTAAAAAAATAAAGCAGTGAAGGAAAAATAACTAGAAAAAGATTGGTGGGCACCTATGGTAAAGATTAGGCACTAACATAGAAATTGAGGCTTAAAGTTTACCTGTAAGCAACTTGACTGCTTTTTATGAAGCCATTTAGCAAGTCACTTGAGTTCTTCGTTGTTGTTGTTTAGTCATTTCGAACTCCTTGTGACCCCATTTGGGGTTTTCTTGTCAAAGATGCTGGACAGGTTTGCCATTTCTTTCTCCAGCTCGTTTGACAGATGAGGAAACTGAAGCAGACAAGGTGAAGTGACTTGCCCAGGGTCACACAGCTAATAAGTGTCGGAGGGCAGACTTGAACTCAGGGAGATTAGTTTTCCTGACTCCAGGCTCAGTGTTCTATCCATTGTGACCCCTTGTTGCCTCCATATGAGTTCTACTTGTTGACAATTTTAGAATCCTGTGGTTAAGAGAGACTTCATTAGGGTCATTTTGTCTGTTGCAGGGCTCCAGCTGTCATAGGTAGATAAAGAGTTCACTTCAGAGTCAGAAAGATCTGGATTCAAATTTTGCTTCAAAGACTTGGTGGCTCTGTGACCTTGAGAAAGTCATGTCACTTCTAAATGCCCAGGAAACTCTTTAATATTAGAAACTACAGAAAAATTGCCATTCTGCATTGGTTGAGGGAGTTTCCTTACCAAGAGTCCCTCACACTAATGAAATTCTAGGCCAAGACCCAAAAAGATTTCACTTAGAATGCAGGTCTTGCACCAGAAGATCCTCATCTATGTTCTGAACTCTAAGCCAGAAGTCACTGTGAGACAGATTTCTTCCCTTCCAACAATTACCTTGTGTTTACTTATTTGAATAAATATTGTAGTCCACCCCCTAGCAGAACATAGGCTTTTAAGGGGCAAGGACTTTGTCATTTTGGTGTTTGCACCTCAGCGCTCAGCACAGTGTCCAGTGAAAGTCTGAATGTAGTAGTAGGCTTAGAGAAGCTTTTGTAGCTTAAAACTGCACTCAGACTTTTGTGTGCTAGGCTCTTTAGAAATATTTGTTAATGGACGAATGAATTCCTGTTGCTGAGGTTTTTGGCATTTTCTCATCCCTTTTGCCTGTGCATTCCAAAGTGTCTGGCCAGAGCTCACCAGCCTCCAAGAAGAAAGGTTCTTGCTGACCTGAAGCTCTTTTCTTGTTACTCGGAATCGCCTGGCTGCTTCTTAGTTTGTTCTTTTCTTCCTTTTGTCTCCTAAAGGGTAGGGCCCCCAACCCTTCTTTCTCAAATCCCTAATCTTCCATATTTGGCAATGGGTTCTCCTTGTCTGCTCTCATTACCCTGGCTCTCACATTTGCTCTCTCCTTTTGCTAGGACTGGCTCCAGGCAACAGCAGACAAAAAACCATGAACTTCCTCCTACTTCCCCTTTCAGAAGTTCTTCCTTCCTTCTTGGGTCACCTTTCTGTGCTGTACTCCACTCCTGCTAAGTTCTGCTAAGGTATTAAAAAGTAAGTAATTATTCCACTGCTTTCCCTCTTAATTATTTCCTATTTGTACTGTATACAGCTTCCTTTGAATGTATTTATTTGCTTGTCATCTCCCTGTTAGATTGTAAGCTCCTTGTTGGCAGGGACTGTCTTTTGCTTCTTTTTGTATCTCTAGCGCTTAGCATGGTTCCTGGCAATAGTAGGTGTTTAATAAATGTTGATTGATTTATAGGGGTCCCTTCCAGAAACCCAACAACCTTAAAAATAGGAAGGAATTGGAGCTAAACTCAAAGGCAGAAGTCAACCCCCAACCTCCAAGAAGTTTGGCCAATAATTGTCCTTAAATTAGGAAAGCTTAATTCAGCCTTTGCCTTAAAGCAGATGTCCCTGAGGCATTTTTATTATTTTTCCATGTTATGGTCATTGAGGTCGGCCACATATTGGGAACCTTTTCAAAAGCCTTTTTCTCTCAATAGATATAATTTTAAAAAATTAGAATGCTGTGTTTTAATTACTGGTTATTACTGTTAACTTTTCCTAACAATAAAATTATCAACTCCCTGTGAGCGTATAAAAGAAAAGGCTAGATTGGGTTCATTTTATGTATGCCAGCTGTTTGTTCACTCTGACATTCACTCTTCCTTTTACGATTTCGTTTGTATTGAATGGGATAGATACTAACAAAAGCAGGCACTTTGTAAATATGTAAGAACTTGGCCTTGAGGGGACTTGTCTGGGGGGTTGATTTTGTCCCACTTACTGCCCATTATATTGCCATTACACTTAAGATGACTTAACTATTGTAATAGGATGTCACACTAGTGAAGACAGTGCCTCATCATTTTGCCTCACACAAGTTTCTAATTAATCAGGTTTCATTGACAGGTTGATCTGCTAGCAAGAAACTCTGTGAACATGAGACCACATCCACGAATGGGCCCATACATGGACCAGGCCATTTCCATGGTAGACCTGAGATCTTGGGGAACAGAAATGATCAATCAGCAAACACTTATTTATGAAGCACCTACTTTGTGCCAGGCACAGCAGCAGGCACTGCAAATGCAATGACAATGTTCTTGCCCTTTTGGAGTTTACATAATATTTGGTTTTGGGCTGGGTGGAGTGGAGAGAACACACAAATAAAGGATAGATATAGGCACTGGACTTATTTCACTGGAGTAGGGAAATCCTAAGTGAGAAAATACCCTGGGTACAAGTTGGCACCTCTTTGTCTTATAGTTTTAGAGAGCTATCTGGAATACTTAGAAGTTGAGTGACTTGTATAAGGTCACACAGCTGGTATGTGGCACATGGGACTTGAACCTAGGTCTTCTGGGATTGGAGGCCAGTTCTTTATCCGTTGCTGATTGGAGGGGCCATGCTGCTGTCAGCCTTGCCCTGAGTGATTATCAAGCCAGCTGCATTCGTTGGGGCAGTATGTATCTAAGGCAGGCAGGCAGGCAGGGAGGGATCTGGTGAAGTTTCAAGAGCCCCCACAAAACTGCTGAGCCCACGGCCACTGAGGTGACAGTAGCAACACCAGAAAACCTTGAAATGGACAAAGCCAGAGTCCTCAGGACCACATTTGTAGACTTCAGGCTATGTAGTGATACTTTAGGTATAAAGCTATAATTAAACTGACAGCAAAATTGAGTGGCTTGGCCCTGACCTGCCAGTACAATTCAGGCTATACCATGGCATAAACTGTGCATGGGAATCTTGATCCGTGGTAAATCGGAATCTGGAAGTAGGTTCTTATTTGGCAAACTCTTATTGCTTCCATGGACCACTCTCCTCTATTTTAGAGAATCTCACCATTGAGTAAAATGTACCCTCTTAGTGATTTTCCATAACTTGCCCTAATTGGGAACTTCATCATTAGTGTCTTATTTTCTTACTGCTTGCTTAGAGACGTCACAGTGAAAACATAAGCATCCTTCCCAGTTCAGAGACTTCATTGTCTAGGCCACCTTCTTCCGCGATGGACCAATTGGTTTAGAACTGGGAAAGACCTTAGAGGCCATATAGCCCAACCCCATCACTTTACAAATGAGGAAACTGAGGCCTACAGAAGTAAAGTGACTTACCCAATGCCAACCAAATACAGTGTACTATCCTAGTACCGTGTGGTCTCACTAGCTGGTGTAGAAGAAAAAGCACTGCATTGGGAGCCAGGAGCATAGCTATAATCCATACTGGAGACAGGTTTGCCTGGGCGGCACAGCTTTATCCAAGGTATGGAAATTTGCCTCAATAGAAAGAACATTCACCAGCCTTTGATACCACTGACCATCTTAAGGAAGGTTAGGGTGGAGCCTTATGCCCAAATGTGAGCCAGAGTAGATCCTCAGTTGAACTCCTACTAAAATAATCAAATGAGATATTTGTAAAGCTCTTTAGCACAGCATCTGCTCATAGTAGGTACTTATGAAATGCTTGTTCCCCCTCTCTCCTTCCTAATTTGATTTCTGAGGTTACTAGGGTAAGGAAAGGAAAGAGAGAGGGGTGGAGCTATAGTTGATGGGCTAGAGCTTTGGCCCTGCCTGGGGTGGAATGAACTGGTTCCCCTAGTGCCAATAGAAACAGCCTTTCAGGGGCTGCCCCTGACACATTCTGCCTTGGAATAGGGGTGGCCGAGTTTGGGGAAGAGTAGTAGGCTGCTCAGCAGTACCCCCTCAATCTAAATCAGCTCATGGGGAGTGGGAAGGGTCCTTTGGGGGTAAGACCTGAGAAGGGAACCCAGTGATGACCTTTCTCTAATGATCAGGGAGTGTGGATGTAGGTCAAAGGTGGGGGGTACCAATTTGAAAATGTGTTAAACTGCCCTTTGTGCTGAGAGAAATACTTTCAGTGGGCATAGGCTTGGCAGCCTTGGGCAAAGGAAGTGATTTCCCAGGCCTAGGAGTTCTTAGCTGCCTCAGCAGGCCTGGGGGAACAGTGGGAGGAAGCTAGTATCTCAGACATGGGGGCTTTGCTTTAAAGTTATATTCTCCTCATCTCCTCAGGCTTTCCTGTTATGGTCAGAAGAGCCCTTTTCTCTTTGCTCAGTGGCTTGTCATATACAAGTTAAGAGAGCAAGGAGATAGTGGTAGGGGCAGGGATTATAAATCTCAGGAACAAGGCTGAAAAAGAAAGAGTAGCTCCCTGGGAGTCAGGAGACCTGGATTCTGGTTTGTACTCTAAAAGCAATTCTGGGTCTCTGTTTTCCCCTCTGTAAAGTAGATGCATTGAGGAAAACGATCTTTAAGGATTCTTTTAGATAAACATTGTAAGATACTTCAATACATTTTTATTTCTTTCTTTAAATATTTCCCAATTACATGTAAAAATTAATATTCAATTTAAAAAATTTTGAGTTCTAAATTTTCTTCCTCCTTCCTGCCCCTTTCCCACCCCTTAAGAAGGCAAGTCATATGATATTGATTATACAAGTGAAGTCATGCAAAACATATTTCCATATTAGCCACGTTGCAAAAGAAAAACACATATGCAAACAAGAAAAGTAAAGTTTAAAAAGTATGCTTCAGTCTGCATTCAGCTCTCTCTGGAGGTGGAGAGCATTTTTCATCATGTGTCCTTTGGAATTATCTTGGATCATTGTCTATCAGAGTAGTTCTCTCTCTTTCACGGCTGATCATCCTTACAATGTTGCTGTTACTGTGTACAGTTTTTTCCTGGATGCTCCTCCTTTCACTTTGCTTCGTTCATTTAAGTCTTCTCAGGTTTTTCTGAAACCACCCTGTTCATCATTTCTTAAAAAGACAGAAAATCGCCACAAAATGAAATGAATGTGGAGTAGCAAAAATGAAGGGGTAAAGCAGCTGTCCTTCTAAGATAACTTGAGAGGACCTCAGAAAAGTCAGGGCCTCTAGAGACTGAGGTTTGGCCTGAGTGAAGATACCTACAGGCTGACTCCAGTATTCCATCACAACCATATACCACAACTTGTTCAGCCATTCCCCAACTGATGAGCATCCCATCAATGTCTAATTCTTTGCCACCAGAAAAAGAGCTCCTATAAATATTTTTGAACAAATAGGTCCTATTCCCTTTTCTGTGATCTCTTTGGGATACAGATCTAGTATTTGACCCTTTGGGTCAAAGGGTATGCACAGTTTTATAGCCCTTTGGGCATAGTTTCAAGTCATTCTCCAGAATTGTTGGTGTAGTTCACAATTCCACTAACAGTTTATTAGTGTCCCAATTTTCCCACATCTCTTCTAGCATTTGTTATTTTCCATCATGTTTGCTAATCTGATAAGTGTGAGGTGGTATCTCAGAGTTCAGACAGGATACTTTAAAAATTATCATTATTTTTGGAGAGAGTTTGGCTTTAAGCTTTGTTTGCTTCCCAAAAGCATCTATCTCTGGGGACTTCTTCCCCACCCCCCACTCTTAAATAGTAATCACTTTTCATAAGTGTGAGGTAAAATAATTAATCTTAGTACCTCTTATCAAGAATAGCTAGTTAAAGTAGGAAGTTATCTCATGGTCTGTTTCCAAAGGGATGGGCAGTTTCCCTAGCAGCAATGGAATCCTTTCCCATAGATGCTGGTGTTTCTCTACCCCCACAGTCATGCACAGTGATATGTCCACCTTCTAACATCCAAGATCATGCCTACATCATGATGAGGCTTTGGAATAGACTTTAGTGGGGGGATAGGTAAGACATGGTATGTTATATTCCAAAACCATAGACCTTATCTTCCCTAGTGGTGTTTTAAGTAACCTAGCATGCCTGTATAAAAAAGCCTCATCTACTAGGGAAATCTTGCATCTAATATGTTTTCCTTCACTGATGCAGAATAACCTGTGGATATTTAATATGTGTTCACAAGTTAGTTCAACTGAATGAAGCATGGTGTTGGTGAGGCCAAAACTGCAGATTTTGTTGTTGAGTAGGTCAGTCAGTTTTGACATTTAGTTATAGCCCCTGATCCATAACCAAACAAACTGTCTTTGGACACAAAGTGAATCAGAAGAGAGAGAAGATAGCATAGCAAGAATCCATTTCTACTCCTGGAAAAACAATTAAAAGCTCATGTCCTACACAAAGTGGATCAGTAGTATCATCATTATGTAACATAACTCTACTCTAGAGGTTGTTTTCCTCAATAAAGCAAACTGTTTCAGGTTTTATCATTTGGGAAGGAAAATATTTCTTTTTTAAAAAAATTTATTTATTTTCTTGTTTACATCATTCATTTCCATGAGATTTTGAGTTACAAATTTTCTCCCCATCTTTCCCCCATCCCCACCCCAAAACAGCCATCCCACTATATAACCCCTCCCCCAATCAACTCTCTCTCCTATGTCCTCCCCCATCCCCCTCTCACTTTCTGGTAGGGCAAGATGGATCTCCCTACCCCAGTGCCTGTATATATTACTTCCCAGTTGCATGTAGTTAATAATAATAATAATAATAATAATAATAATAATAATAATAAATAGATATACATATATATTTTTAACATTTGATTATAGAACTTTAAATTCTAGATTCTTTCCCTTCTGCCGTCATGACCCACCTCCACTGGAAAGACAAG
>CM053592.1:176375395-176393454 GCA_028646515.1 Pseudochirops corinnae
TGATTAAAGTAAGATTGTTAACCCATTTTGAGTTGCTTTCCTTTAGAAAAGCAGATCTAAGAACCTGTGCTAGTAGCCGCCCTAGGTATGCTAGGGTGCTTGCTGGTACACATACATACATGTGTGTATGTATATGAAATGTATAAATATGCATATACACACAACATGTATGTGTTTATAGATATATGTATATATATAAGTATATATAAACATACAGGGTCCGTGTGGACAGGGGAATTTAGAGGCTGCATATGTAAGTATACCATATATAAACATAAATATATACATATATTGCTTTCCATATTACATATGTGTATACATATATGTATATATGTTGACATTTAAACACATACATATATGTTGCTTCCCAATCCCCCAGTGCCAAAGATAACTCCCTTTTGTAGCAAAGAAAAGAAAAACAACAGGTAAAAATAAAAGAACACGTAGACTCTATCCTGCATGGACCATTAGTTTGCCCCATTTGCCACAAGAGGAAATATGAATCATTATCATTTCCCTAGAATCCAGGTTCATCATTGCATTTATCTGCATTCTGTTGTCTTTTATTCATATTTTTCTTTGTGTCATTTCTGTTATGGTGTCTAAGTAGCCATATCCCAAAGTATGACTGTGACTTCTCATTAGGGGCTGCTCATTAGGGGCAGACTGGTATAATGGCAGTAGAGAGAGAATCCCTAACTCAACAGATGGCACTAATTCCTTGCCAGCTCTGATTCAATTCCTTGGAAATGTGTATTTCACAGCTAACATATCAATGATGTGCTTCTTATCCTGGCAGCTAGAGATATGCTTTCCAGCAGGTGGATTCTTAGGATTATTGGTGAAGCCAATGTCAATTAGCAGTAAATTCTTAATAAATATTTGGAGAAATAAAATGCAAAGGGGGTCAGTTCTTCATGATTGTCAACAGGAATGAGTACCTCCTGTGTGTCACAAACTTCTAAGGCTCTGGGCATTCAAAGATGGGCTGTAAGTCACTGTCCTTACATTTTAAAGACATTTCAGCAATAGAATTACAAACCTGCTGAGTGGCATCCCCTGGTCTCCCACTTCTACCTCTAGGAACAGTTATTAAACCAACTCTTCCTTTGTTTCGGGAAAAATGCATCACGATGAATTGCCCTAACATTCCTCTCACCATTATTGCAACTTCCCAGACCATAGCAAGCTACCCTGTTCATTGGTCTCTCTCTCTCTCTCTCTGTTAAATTATAAGCTCATGGAGTACGGGGATTTTTTTTTTTGGGGGGGGAGGTTGTTTTGATTATTGTAAATATATCAACAGCACTTAGTACCCATCTTAGTATCTCAGTGATTTTTAACTTCCTCCCTTCCTTCCTTCCTTCGTTCCTTCCTTCTTCCCTTCCTCCCTCCCTCCCTTCCTTCCTTCCTTCTTTCTTTCTTTCCTCCCTCCCTTCCCTCTTTTAGTATAAAAAGCTCTTCAGTAAAGATGGAGTCACTTAAGGAAATCAATTCCAATTAGGAACATCTAAGGCTTTGTTGCTAGGTGTGACTCTAATGTTCCAGAGTTTAACGGTAAAGGGGTTAAGGGATATACCTTGTCTCCCACTGGGTGGAAGCTATGTCTTTGTAAAAGCTTTGCATCTCCCGACAGCACCCAGCTGAGCACCTTGGAAACCCCAGAAGGAGAAACACAGGCTCACCTACTCCAGTACACAAGTTCATCCCAGAGATACACATCCAAGCACAGATTCCAGCTTGGTGTTTAATGGACCTGTACGTACATCTGCCTTGGGGTCTAAAAATGCTGAAAGACAACAAAGCCAAGGCTGAGGAGACAGTTTTATGAATTGCCTCTGGCGGGTCAGGCACTAACAGAGAAAGTTGCTTGTGTTGAGCAAAAGGCAGGATGGGATAAGAAGAATGTGGATTTATTAAAGATGAACTTCCTACTGAAAGGGAGGAGATCTGGGAGAGATTAGCTGAAGTGCTGATAGTGCACTGGGAGACCAGCTGTTGGAGGCTAATGGAGCATTAGGAAGAGAAAAGAAATCACCAGGCAGCCCAGCCAGTACCTGGGATGGCGACTTTGACTCATCAGATTCTCCACCAAAATGCACAACATTTATTCTCAGTTGGAAAGGGAGATGATGACATTGGTGCAGCCTGGTTTGTTGAGAGGGCATTTAGCAAATGCAAGGAGTGAGGAGAGCAGAGGGATAGCTGGGATGGGGGGCACTTTGAGAAAACTTGCTAATTCATTCGATATGATGAATCTCCCCTTTTCCCTTTAGACTCTGTGACTTACTGGTTAATACCTCCCTTCTGGAGCATGGAAAAGATATGAGGGACTTTCTCTGATAAAAATATCTTTTGGCTGTAATATTTAGCAAAAGGATCTATAATGAGGATGGCAAAAAGAAATAAAAAAGATTTGGAAGGGGGATGGTGGTGACAGATTAAGGTAGTAGAGATTTGGTTAATATAACTGGTTGAATTGGGCCCTCTGTGTATATTAAGTAAAGTTACTTTTTCAAAGTGCTTTAAAACATTTGACTATGTGAGAATTAGTAGCCTTGTTGTATGAATTAGGAGATTGAAGGCCAAACAATTTAAGGTATTCAGTCATTATAAAACTGGAAAATTAGAGCATGAATTTAACTCTAAGGTCTTTTCAATATGTCAGCTTGTCTTTCCTTGTACTCTGCTGAAATAAAAGTCGATACATTCTTAAGTGCCTACTATGTGCCAGGCATTGTACTGAGCTTCCTGGATCTCTTTGGCTTGTTAATGAGTCATTTCAGGCATTTCTGACACTTTGTGACCCATTTGGGGTTTTCTTGGCAAAAATACAGGACTCATTTGTTCCTTCCTTCTCCAGGTCATTTTAAACATGAGAAAACTGAGGCAAAGAGAGTTAAGTATTTGCCCAATGTCAGACATCTACTAAGTGTCTGAGGTCAGATTTGAGGCCAGGTCTTCCTGACTTCAGGCCTGGTGTTCTATCCACTGTTCCACCTAGATGCCCCTGGATCTCTTTGGGAACCTCATGACATTATGATTCCCTTGTGAGATCAACATTTTTCAGTGGATACATAGAATTACAAAGGGAATCAATTATATTGAAATACAGTTGTTGTTATCTTTTTTAAGTTTATGGGCATTCAATCAGAAGCCCTGATTAGAATGTCTTTGTCAAAGGCAGAGGGCCTTCCCTGCCCCTACCAGTGTTCTTCTTACTAGCTTGAGGTTTAAAACCTTTCAGGATTTGACTGTAGCCTTTGTTTCAGGGTCTCTTTCATGTTATACCAGTAAGATTTGCCTACTTACTGTTCTGGACCACAATTTCATTTTTCACCATTCCTCCTCCATATACACTGCTCCCCCCCCCCCCCCACCCCGCCCCATTCCTTGTTCCCTCAGCTAGTGTCACAGTGAATAAAGTGCCATGGTAAGAGTCAGGAGGACCTGAATTCAAAATAGACTCTGAGAAAGTCACTTAACCTCTCAGCCTCAGTTTCTCTCTCTTTAAAATGGGCATAATAATAGGACCTGCCTCACAAGGCTTCTGTGAGAATTGAGTTAACATCTATAGAAAAATTTGTGATCCTAAAATGTTATATAGATGCTAGCTATCACTAGGAACCATATGATTTATGTGTTATCTATCCCTTTAGCAAGTAAATTCAATGTATAAAGAGACTTTTTTTGGCCTTTTCTTAACATTGTCTGGTCAATAATACTTAATTACTTTTTCATGGATTAATTGTTTTCATGTTTCTTTTAACTTGGATACTTTACATTCTACAGTTTCATTCAGGTTTGACTTTTGGTGTCCTAAGTTCCTGCTATTCTGTTGTGTACAGTAACCTCACCCTCTGATATTCTAAATTCTAAGGTTCCCTCTAAGTTCTAACAATCAATAATCCTCTTCCTTATTATACTGGATTCAGTTTTGAATTTTGATAACAACAAATCATCCTTGTTGATGTTAGACTCTTATGAATTAGATTTCATTTGCATCGTTAGCAAAACTAATTGTTTACCATCCAACTATACCAATAAAATTACCTTGCTAAAACTGTATTTGGTTGTTCAATCATTTTTCCACTTGCATCTGATTCTCTGTGACCCCATTTAGGATTTCCTTGGCAAAGATCCTGGAATGGTTTGCCACATCCTTCTCAAGTTCATTTTATAGTTGAGGAACGTAAGGCAGACAGAGGTAGGGGAGTGTCATAGGGTCACAGCTAGTAAGTGTCTGAGGCTGTATTTGAAACTCAGATCTTAGGGCTCTATTTATTGTACTACCTGCATGGTATATATAATATCATACAAACTTTAAATTAAATTAAATTAAAGGCTAGGCATATGTATCATTGCTATTATTATCATTAATATTTCTATTAGAATATTAAGGAAACAAGTGTGTTTTTTTTTTCCTACTTGATTAGAGATAATTACCTCTATGGCCCAAATTAATGCTCCCATTGGAGTCAACTTGAAAAGTGTAGTGTGCTTTTTAATATTACTTTTCATGCATGTTTTCCAAGACAGACTACTCAAACTGCCTAAGTTAAGGCTTGGGATGTACCCTTCTCATCTCCTAAAGAAATATATAAAATAGAACTTAGATTATAGGAAGGCAGCCAAACACCTTCTGTTGTGAACAAACTCATCACATCACTGAAAAGTTCCAGCTGTTCCCTCTTTTTCACTCTTGACATTACCCTTCTGTTCTTGCTTTCTGGGGGTTTCCATCTTACTTTGCTGTGTAGGACTTACTAGAAACCCTGAGCTAACGATAGTCGCATTCCTTGCTAGTGATTAAGGAAGGGAGATGCTCTGTCTTTTGAAAATTACCTTCCCTAGGTAGCTTCCCTACTTTTTCCAGGAACGCTAGACAAAAGTTATCTGATTTGTTTTCCACCTTTAATCAACAAAGAATATATCATACATATAGTCTTCATGGAAGGAGATTCACATTTACGGACCCTCAAGTTAACTGAGCTCAGGAATTTTAGCAGCTTTAACAGATAGGTAGAGCTGGGGGCATTTTGTGCTCTTAGGTTGAACCAGAGAATGAATGTATTTAAATCCTGAAGCCTATAAATTCGCTCCCACACAAGGCTATAATTCTCATTGCAAGTCCATTATATTATATTATTCATATTTGTCTTTTGGTCAAATATAGGCTGCCTTTCCTTCCTCCCCGCCCCCGGTCTGACCTGGCTAAAACCTGAGCAGAGCCTATAGTAAGTTTCTTAGTGCCATAGGTTTTTCTCATATCATCCTGGTCCTGTCTCCATGTAACAAGCCAATTTCCTGATTGTCGTGGACTGTCAATTGTCATTTTATTATTAAAGAGAAAGGAAGACTGGAAGACAGATGTAGTTGTAAACACTTAATGCTCTGGTCTTGATGAATCGAATCTCATTCAGTTTTCCTCCTTTCCTCTCCTCCTTTGCAAAGTGCCTTTTAAAAATTTTATTTTGCAAATATTATCTTCTTTGATCCTCAATACAATTCTAAGTGGTTAGAGACTATTCTGATCCTTAATCTATACATGAAGAAGTTGAGGCAGACGGAAGTTAGATGACTTGCCCAGAATCATGTGACTAGTAAGTATATGAAGTCAAATTTGAACTCGGTTCTTACTGACTCTAGACCCCGAGCTCTGTCCATTGTATCGCTGGCTGACTCAATCAGTGAAAGGTTGAGTGACTTCCTACACTCATATACCCAGTATACGTCAGAGGTAGGAAACCTAGCTCTTCCTGTCTGAGAGGTCTGGACTATGTAAGCTGAAAATAATTATAGATAGACACACACACACACAAACACACACATACATGTATATGTATATATAGGTATGCACATGTATATATACATACAAATGTGTATTTAAATCCATATATACATACACATATATATCTGTGTGCATATTCATATATACATGTGCATCAATGTATAGTCTTTCAAAGAGATCTTGTAATGGAAGCATGAGCTGCCTTTGAATCTAGCTTATTTCAATCATTTCTGGTCATATCTGACTCTTTGTGGCCCAATTTGGGATTTTCTTGGTAAAGATTGCCTTCTATAATTCATTTTACAGATGAGGAAACTGAGGCAAAAATAGTGAAATGACTTAGTTACGGTCAGACAGCTGATAAGTATAGGAAGCCAAATTTGAACTCGTGAAGACATCTTCCTGATTCTAGGCTAGGCCCTCTATCTATTGTGCCACCTAGTGTTAGATTTAAAATTTCTCAGAGGGGGCGGCTAGGCGGTGCAGTGAATATAGCACCGGCTCTGGAGTCAGGAGAACCTGAATTCAAATCTGCCCTCAGACACTTGACACACTTACTAGCTATGTGACCTTGGGCAAGTCATTTAACCCCAATTGCCCTGCCCTCTCCCCTACAAAAAAAAAAAAGCTAAAATAAAATAAAATATCTCAGCAGTGGTTAGGTGTCTCCTAAGTACAAGAGTTCAGAGATAGAGTTCAAGTGATGCTTCTTTTTCATACTGACTTTGTGACCCTTTTGTACTCAGTAACTGTCTAAGTTGCTGGACAGTTACTTGTCTTCACTGGTATAGGGAGTGTCTTCAGCTTGAGCTCCTCACACTGATGCAAACACAGAATTAGATAACACACACAATAAACAAATTAAGAAACAAATGAAAAAAGAATAGACCTATTAACAAGTAGAAAATAAATGAATGAAGACATGAATAAAAGAAGTACAAGGCATTCTTCTTGATTCCAGTCATGCACAAAATACCTTCCCTCAAGAAGCTGACACTCTACTGGGGGCAGAGTAGAGAAAATGTCTACCACATTCTGTCAATAGTCCATGAGCTTGTAAATCGGTTTTAGCACATCATCAGGACATTGACCTCCTTAAATCAAGCTAAATCCTTAGAGTTCTTCACAATTGCCTAGATTTTCAATAAATTATTGATTAATAATATTAATAATGTTACAGCAAGCTAAATAAGAGTTAAAGGAGAATTCAATTCAAAGAGCATTAAGTGCTTACTGGGGGCACTTATTATTTTCATTGTGTTATCACTGGTGATAAAAGCAGGTTCTACTCTTACAATCTTATATTCTCCTGGGTCCATTTTGTTCTCTGGAAAACGCATTATAGACTTGCATCTCATATGGTATGCTAAAATCAACTGCAAATGGATAAATGACAGAGACAGAAAAAAAAGTTACATCCTAAACACATTAGAGGTAAGTAAATACCTTAGGAATTGTGAATGGATGAAATGTTCGTGACCAAATGAGAGACAGAGAAAGTTAAATAGGATAAATAAATAATTTTAATTATATAAAATTATGATTTGGACATAGAGAACCAATAAATATTTAAAAGAGAAACAAGTAATTCTAGAGGAAAGGTCTTTCTAATAGATTTTTTCTGATAAAGACTTAATTTCTAATATGAATAAAGAAATGATTCAATTCCATAAGAATAAAAAGTATTGCTCAGTAGATAAATGGTCAAAATATATGAAGAAGAGGTTTTAAGTGGAAGAAATGCAATCTTTTAGCAAACATATGAAAAATTCATAATTCCCATTAATTAGAGAAATGCAAATCAAAGCAAGTCTGATGTTCCAATGAACACCTATCAGATTAGTAAAAATGACAAAGGAAAATTTTTTTTAAATGATGAACTATGTGAAAATAGGCATCATAAAATTTATTTTCACACCAGAATTACTTGAATCCATTACTCTATGAAACAATTTGGAATGATGCCTCAAAAGTCAATCGACTATTCCTTTTGACCTAGAGATAACAGACACCATCTTTAGGAATATATACAAAATATATAAAAGAAAAAGGTGAAGATCTCATGTGTGTATGAAAATAACTTATGCACATATACAAATGCATGTATTCATGTGAATATATATATATATATATATATGTATATATATATATATACACACACATACATATGTGTATATGTGAGAGAGAAAGCGGGAGAGAGAGAGAGAGAGAGAGAGAGAGAGATCTGCATATACATTTAAATTATTTATAGTGGAACTTTTATTGCAGAAAGACTAGAAGTTACAACAATTTCCATCATGGCGAATGGTTGAACCAACGGTGGGATATAAATATTTTGCTGTTATGGTTTAGCTATTTTCAGTCATGTATGACTTTCTGTGACACAATTTAAGATTTTCTAGATGGAGATACTGGAGAGGTTTACCATTTCCTTCTCCAGCTCATTCAACAGATGAAGGAACTGAGTCAAACAAAGCTAAGTTACACACAGTTAAGTCACACAACTAGTAAGTTTCTGAGGCTAGATTTGAACTCGGGAAAAATGAGTCTTTCTCATTCTAAGCCTCGTACTCTCTCTGCAGTGACATAGAATTTGATAAAAAGAGACAGATTTAGAGACTCTTAAGAATTCTATGAACTGAGCAGAAGAGAGAGAACAATTTATACCACACAATAGCATGGTAAAGAAAATGAAACACCAACCATAGCTACAGAGGATTGATAATGAAGTATGCTCCCAGAGTCTTGATGGAGATGATATAGATCAGAGACCTTGAATAAAGTGTGCATTTTCAGATATGTGTATATGCATTTTGCTTGACTATGCCTATATGTTATAATATAGATGTTTTGGGGAAAAGAGAAAATAGAATTGGAGGTATAGTGATACTGATGATCTTCCCCACTAGCAAAACAAGACTATTTAGGAATATTTTAAATATAATGCACATGAGAGAAAAGAAGCAAGTCAGAAGGAAACAGGAGTGGGGAAATGTTGGTGCTACCATGTGGAATTTATGTATTTAAAAGTAAAAACTGTATTAACTGGACATTGGGGAGTCACGTGTGATCTACTTCTATTCTTCTTTACAAATTGGAATATACATATCTTTTGCTTTCTCAAATTAATAATAACCAATAATAATGATAATGGTGATGATGATGATAATTCTAGAGTAGACTTAGAAACAATGTCAACCATGGGAGAGTCCTAGATCAGTTTTATGGAATCAAAGGGATCAGTCCTTAGGAACCCTCTAAATGACAAGTCTGTGTGGACCATAGTTATACCCACTGACATCTTCCTGCTAGGACACAGAGACTTCATGGTAATTGTCCTTCTGGAGCTCAAGAGCAAAGATTTTCATCAGAGCTGACACTCTCTGGAATTTCTAAAAGAAGACTCAGTTTGTTCTTTTCTCTTGGGCATTTAGAAGGAATGCTAGAGCCAAGGAGGATCTATCTTCGTTAACTTTTTCTTTTTTTCTGTGTTTTTTTCTTTTGCAAGATGGCTACTATGGAAATATATTTTTCATGACTTCACATGTGTAACTTATAATGCTATCTCAATGGATGAGGAAAGGTTGGGGGGGGAAGGAAAAAATTGAAACTCAAAATTTCAAAAATGAATGTTAATTTTTATATGTAATTGGGAAATATTTAATAAAATAAATAAAATATGATTTTAGCAAAAAATAAAAAAATAGAAATATAGGATTAAAGAAAAAATGAGAAAAGATATATATCAGTGGTTCTCAACCTTCCTAATGCCACGACCCTTTAATACTCATATGTGGGTGTATCTGCATGTGGGTGGACCCATCTGGAGATGAATAGAGGAGCAATGTCTCTGTTCCTAAGACCATCGCAGATATGTTTTCCAATGGTCTTAGGTGACCCCTGTGAAAGGGTCTTTCAACCCCCAAAGGGGTCGCAACCCACAGGTTGAGAGTTGCTGGTATATATGTATGAGGAATAAAAAACTAATTTGATTAAATTGCCCTTCAGAAAACGGATGTCTTCATGGAGTGAATAAGAGAGATTCTGGGAATGGTTTAATGATATTTTGATGACTTTAGAAAAGGAAAAGAATGGAATGAAAGAGGGAAAGAAAGGTGATAATATCTCACAAAATCAGGGATGTTCAAGTATGCAAAGAAAAATGATAGGATCAAATAAACTGGGATCAGTCGAACCTTCATTTTCATCTGAACTGGTCAGTGGAGTATAAAATATATGAACACATAGTTTAGTATAGAAATGCATTCAACTCAATATGGAAAAAGAAAGGGAAAGAGAAGGAAGTAAGAAGAAGTTATGTTCGGGTAGAGATTAGTCTCAGGCAAAACAGCTTCAATAGATGGATATTTGCAAAAATATAAAATCATCAGAAAAAATATATAAAAGTTAAAGAACTCAATCTCAAGGGGAAAAAGAACAAACTATGAATCAACACTTAAAGGGGGAGGGTATAAACACAGCCAAACAAAACAAACAAAAACAGGGGATCAGATGGAGGTAAAACAAAAACTATTAATTCCAATATCACATAAACATTTTGCAAGAATAGGAAAAGTAGGGGCCCCACCTATTTCTTTCTATGCTAAAAAATATGGTATTGAAACTTAAATTGTCTAGAGTTAAAACAGAGAAAGAAATATATAGACTTATTTCTATAATGAACAAATATGTAATGCAAAAAAAGGAAGTAAAATGTTACCAAAAAAGCTATTGCAACATATGGCAAAATTATCTATTATGACAAGTTTGATTTATACCATGAATTTAGGAGAGTTAAATATAAGGGAAAATTATAGCCATAATAGTTCATATTGATAAGTACATCAAAAATCATACAATTATATCAACAGATTCAGAAAAAAGCTTTTAACAAGATACATCAATTTTCTTAAAAAATCATTCAGAGACAAAACCCCAAGACCAGCATAATGTGTAAGTGGATAAAATACAGGTTTTTTCCAATAATATCAGGAATAAAGCAAAAAAGCCCATTGCTACCACTACTATTTGATATAGTTATTTATAACAATGAAATGAAAATATAATCAAGTATATAAGTAAAGACAAAGATTGCTTTTTTGGTTGCAGAGGACAGGATGGGTTACACAGTTAACTCTTGAGAGTTATCCAAAATAGATTGAAACAATAACTTTAGCAAAATTATAGGATATAAAATAAATCTTCATAAATTATCAATAATTTTGTATATTAACAATAAAACCCAACTGAAAGAGATGAAAAGGGAAAAAAAGAGTTTTAGCATAAATTCAGAATACATAAGATATTATGGAGACAAGATACACACAGGTATTACATGAATACAATCTTTGGGTCCCCTAATTCTCACCAGTAAAATGGTTCAAGAGATTGGACTGGTTGATTTCTGATGTTCCTTTGAGCTTTCTCATCCAGCTAACAGTCTACTGCCTCCTCCCTCCTTTTCATCATAAATACATGCCTTAAACTTATGCATTCATCCTTGCCACTTGTTAATCTAAAGAGAATTGGTAACTTTTGATTGGTTCTTTAAAATGCCTTAAAAATAAAAAAGTAAATAAAGATTACCCTTGGGCTAAAAATACCAGTTGAAAACTTGGTATCAAACAGATTTTTCATCCTCTAGGCACACAACTAATTGAAATATGTAGAAAATAGGAAGAACTCTTCTCTTCCCATACATTTTACCCCTTACTACACTCTTCAGAGCCCCAAATTCACATTGAGATTTTGCTGCTAGAATCTCTTTCATTCTTCCCATCCCTTTCACATTGCGTCTTCCCTCACTAGGGTCTGGCATACCTTGAAGGGCTCTTCTAAAATTTTGAGTTGGCAGTGACTGGCAGATGGTGACTTTGTGTAGCCAGCTTTCTTCTGTCTGTGCTTCATCTTGCTGGGCAGCAAAACAGTGTTACATGTTTCGGGTTTGTTGTTTTATTTGGTTTGGAGCTTTCTTTATGTGAGCAATGCAATTATTCTCTTGCAGTTCTTTATCATCCCATAGATATTCACTGATGAAAAGAAAAGAATGACATAAAAGAAAGAACATTGGCCTTAGAATCAGAATATTTGGGAACTGGTATTGATTCTGAACTGTGGAATGAAATTCTGAGGTTCAGGTTTCTTATTTTTAAAATGAGTTTAGGGAAGATAATTTATAAAGACACATTGATCCTTAGCAATCTTTGATTCTAAGACATGGAAAATGTCCCTTTACTACATTCTGACCTTCCTTCTAACATCACAGAGTGGTGCTAGCCAAAGATGCTTACGTCATTTGTGCTCAGAATTTTCTTTGACATAGTTTATTCTGGATCTTTCTCAAAGTTCTCTTTTTCATGCCTTTTCAGCCACATTGTGTCTCCTTTGTGATGATACTCACCTTTAAATCTTTGGAAACAAAGAGATGTGTGTGTGTGTGTGTGTAATTTCTCTTTCAAATTTAAAGTTTTTACATGAACATGATTTAATGAAAAGCATTTATTAGGTGCTTAATGTGTTGATCACTGCCTTAAGTGATTCAGTTTATAGAAGCTTATAGTCCAGTGGGTGGCAAGGGAAAGGCATTACAAACTGAGGTGTTATAAAGACAGTGAGTAGAACTTTAGAGTACTCCAAAAACATATCCTTCCCAAAAGTAGTGGTATTGGCTAGTTTATTACACTTCAGAGGAAGGGATAAGAAAGGGGAGAGTGTTGCTAGGAAGGAGGAAAATAGGGTTCAAGTAAGTTGAAGATATAGATCCATCATTTTCATCCCAGGGAGAATAGAGCTATATCCTTATATGTGTGTATATTCATATATAACTAGGTATGTAAGTGTATATATGTGTGTGTATGCATGTGTGTACACACATATCCATATCTATAGCTATCTATCTATGTCTGTCTGTCTATCTATCTATTTATCTTTCTGTCTGTCTATCTATTTATTTTTCTGTCTATCTATCTATCTATCTATCTATCTATCTATCTATCTATGGAATAGGAGAAATAGTGCTGGATTTGGAGACAGGAAAGCATGAGTTTCAACCCTGCCTGATTCATTAATTAACTGTGTGACTAAGCAAATCATACAAGTTCTCTCGGTCCCATTATCACATCTACAAAATAGGAATAATAACATCACATACCTTATAGATTTTTTACGAGGTTCAAATGATATAATCTGTGCAAATCACTTTGCCAACCCTAAAGTGATACAGAGATGCTAGGATTATTGTTGTTGTTGCCATTAATATTACCACTAGGATTCAAATGACAAATAGGTCTATGTGCTAGTATCCTTTCCCATAGATAGAAAAATCACTTGTCTTGCTTCTCCTTCCACAAAAAGTCTGTTAAGCCTCTCTGTGTGTTTGTGTGTATGTGTATGTACTTATGATCGAAATCTTAAACTGAAGAAAAGAAAGTGAGAAAATGAGAAAGAGTAATAAAGAATGAAAGAGAGAAAAGGGAAGAGTGAGAGAGCTAGCTTAACCTTTTCAGACGGTTTAATTCTATCTAAGAGTCACTGGGGAATTCACTGGTAAGGATTGAGAAAAACATTTTTGTGCTCTTTGTAGACCTATATAATGCCCAAGCTCAGTCTGAAGAATTGCATGACAATAAGAAAGTGGAAACTTTCTCCTATTTTCAGCAATAGCAAAGGTGTGTGTAGAGGGGAGGGTGGTGAGGGGTAAGAGGAATATCTGAGGACCAGGAAAAACTAATCTGATGCTACAAAGTAACAAAACAAAAGCGAACTCTTTTTGCTTTCAGGCAAAGCAAAGTATAAGCTCTGTTTTCTATAGAAAAGATATAAGAGATCATTTCCTGTGCTTATCCAGTGTCATTGAGTGACCACTTGGCCTAAATCCATCCTATTGCATGGAAGTCTAGAGAAAGATCTGATCATAATTCTTGGAATGGAGAGGACTTTAGAAGCCATGTGGTATAATCTTTATTTTACACCAGGAAAAAATGATGTATAAGGATGCTCAAAGTCACATTGGCAATAATTAGAGCTGGCCTTTAAACTTAGGTTCTGTGGTTCTAAGTGAAACATTATTTTTTTATAGTACCATTCAATTTGTTTAATGAAATTACAGGATGACAAAGAGCTCCAGACACCATCTAATACAACCCATCACCTCCAAAGAAACTGTCTATAACATTTCCTGCTCTATCATTTAGGCCCCAGTGATATGAGTACATTCATTTCAAGACATCCCAATTCACTTTTGGATAGTTTGAATTGTTAGGAATCAATCCTTACACTGAGCTACAATCTGCCTCTTACTACCTCCTAATAAGGATTAGTTCTGGTGTCTGGGACTACACGGAATAGGTCTAGCATCCGTTTAAGTTCATGACAAAGAGATCCATGAAGAAAGAAGTTACGCCTCTGTGACAAAAAGAATGGAGTTCTACACACTTTGTCAGTTCTCATGACCTCTCAATCTTCTTCCGAGGGGGAATTATGTGAAAGAAATAAAACTTCTTCCTTTTCCAGAGTTTAAGGCACCAAAAACCCTTACAAAGAAAAAAAAAACCCTGAAGAATTAATAGCAGATAAAGCTAATCCCTATGCCCTAATATTTTAATTCAGCACCTCAACTCACATAGGACAATAAGATTTGACAGGGCTACACAAGGTAACCTACATTAGGTTCTGTGACACAACCTCATCTCAAACTCATTTCTCCCAGTGCTCCAGAAAATCATTGTTCAGAAATATACTCTGGCTAGGAATACAGGGTGTTACTATTTTGTGCTGTAATCTTATCAAGATAGAGATCTGAGAGGCAAAGGAAACTAGGGCAAGATGCCAGACTATAATATATGTATGGCCTTCCACTTAGCCTGAGGGTTAAAAAAATGGACAGGCATTTAATATGATCCCTGTACTATCCCCCTGGAAGACACTTGAGGCAAACACCAAGACAGGCAAAATATGAATCGTTCATCACGGGAAGAGGCTGAGATATTTGAAGTCCAGTCCTCAGGGAAAAAGTAATCAAAAAGGAAGGAGTTAGAAAAATGAACAATAGGGGAATATAAGAGAATAAAGAGATGGACATTTGAAAAGCTTTCGGGAATAAGGAAACAGTTAAATCCCTTAAGCATAACAAGTAGACAAACCAGCAGGGTAGATATTGATAATTCAATAGAATGTGGACTCTAAATCATGTAAATGAATCTTGATATCTAAGAATAAATAATGAAAGACAAAGGGAAATGAATCAACCCCTGGTAAAGCAGGGGATCCAGAAAGATGTTCAAAAATAGCACAAAAGAGAAGTAAAAACTGTGAAAATAAATGATGGCAAAGATGACAGTAGTTAATATTGAAAGCATTGTGAGATGAAACACCAACTGGTGCATTATTGGTGAAGTTGGGAAATGTGAGAACCCTTTTGAAATGAAGCAGCACAGATCGAAAAAAGAGACATGTGAAAACATTCCCACTCTACCCCTCTGCAGGAATGGAAGATTTATGAAAGTGGTATGTTGCACACATCTTCAGATTTTTTCAGACTGATATATTAATCAGTTGTGCCAATTTTTCTCTGCTTTTCCTTTAAAATATTATTTTATATGATAGCTATATTGGTGGGGAAGGGAGAAATACTGGGAAAATCATGGTTATGTCAGTTAAAAAAAAAATCAATAGCAGCTTATGTTTTACAAAGTTATCATGATTCCATCCCACAAGATTTTTTTTTCCTCCATACTAAATATCCCAAAGTTCTTGGATTTCTAGTGCCCTCGCCAGACTGGTCACCCTTGGCTTGATGTCCTCTAGTGTGATAATTTTCTTCCTAAAATTTTTGTTGTTAAGTAGTTTCAGTCATGTCCAACTTTTTGTGACCTCATTTGGGGTTTGCTTGGCAAAGAAACTGGAGTGGTTTTTTGTCCAGCTCATTTTACAGATGAGGAGACTGAGCCAAACAAGATGAAGTGACTTGCCTAGGATTGCATGACTAGGAAGTGTCTGAGGCCAGATTTTGAACTCTGAAAGATAAAATCTTCCTGACTCAAGGCCCACCACTGTATCTACTGAGCCATCTAGCTTCCCAAAATGAGGTACCAGAAATGAACACAATTCTTCATTTGGACAAAATATTTCTTTTTGTGGTTTCTAAAAGAAAGTTAGATATTACTACAGCTAGGTAACCATATAGGATAGTAGATAGAACACTGGAACTGGAGCTAGGTTATCCTGAGTTTGACTTCCATCTCAGTCAATTACTAGATGTGTGATCCTGGGTAAGTCACTTAACCTTTATGAGTTTTAGTTTCCTCACCTGTAAAATGAAATAGTAGACTCAGTGGCCATTAAGGTCATTTCCAGTTCTAAGTCCAGTATTCATTTAGACCCAGATCTTCTACACAAAATCCAAGCTACTCCATTTGGAATTTAAGCATTAGACATTACATATGTGTGTATACACATGTATACACACATATGGGCACACATGAGTGTATATATATACCTGGATATGTCATATATAGTTATAAATAGTATACATAAGTTATAGTGTGTGTATATATGTAACAGACCAAAATATTGAATAGAATAACAGAATGTGAGGAATAGACAGATCCATGGAGAATTCTACTAAAGACCTCCCTCCAAGATGACTTTAAGGCTTAAAAGTCTTTGTTATCTCCATTAGGTGGCATGGTAGATAGAGTGTTGGGTCTGGATAGAGGCAGAGCTGAATTTAAAAATGACCCTTGACAGGTAAAATATGTTTTGCCTTGAAAAAGTAATTAACCTCCTCTGTTTGCCTCAGTTTCTTCATCTGTAAAATATTAATAATAATAGCACCTACATCCCAGAGTTGTTGTGAAGGATAAATGTGGTAACATTGCAATGTGCTTAGTAATGTCTGGAATACAGGCGACACTCTGTACATGCTAATTTATTATGATTATTGTTGTTATTGTTGATATTTGGAGGAGGATCTTTCATCATTCACTCAGTCTCACATTCATTTAAATCTGATACAATAGTATTGTCCAAAAGAGTAGCATAGAAGGCTTTGTCAAATGCTTTTTAGATATAACCTTTGATTGGAGAATCCACTGAATACTAGAGGGGCCTTCAACTTATTTCTTTAGGTAGATCATGGAATAATCTATAAATTACTATCTATAGTAATTATATATAATTATATAATATAATATATTACTATCTAATTAAATTACTATGATCCAGTGACCAGACTTATAAAATCTGAACAAGTTTCAAGTGTATACTTACCTCATATGAATTATTCACAGCAATAGTCTTGTCATGGCTTCTTCTGAACAAAAAGAATGCGAACTGAGAACATTTGGTATTTCTAAATGTTTATCTTTTCATTATAATTAGTTACAATACTCAGTTTTAGTTAGGGTTCAGGAATATTTACTAATTTCCCCACCTTATCAATATTCACCTTTTGTATTTATGCCCAACTAAAATCTATGAACAATCAGCATATTTTCAAATTGTCCCTACACTGACACTTCCATTTTCCCTCTAGTGCTTTGTCTATTTTATTGATGGCAGCTATCCTTATTAGGCTTGTGACCACATGAAATGTATATTTGTTGGGATTAATAGCAGAATAAACTGGACTCTTTTTTTTAATAGGGGACGAGGTATGCCAAAACCAATTGGGCATTTTAACATCCCAAGTAATTACACTTTTATGAGATGAGATAAAAGATAAATTAGGTTTGGAACAAAAGTATTCAAACAAAATTCAAAGTTGTGTTTCATGGTTATTGTTTAACTTTAGGTGGGATATTAGGTAGAACCATTTTCCCCCAAATAGACCAAAAGTTCCTGTGTTCTTCCTCCAGAACTCTTAAATTTAATGATTGCCTTAGAATTTACTGACATTTCTTTTAACTCTTTTAGGATTGAGGTTCTTATGTTAGTGGTATGATTAAAAATGTGGACAAAATGAGTGCCACCTTCCTTTGATGTCTTTGGGATGAAAAAAATAGGTGCCTACATGTGTTAAAATCCTAGGAAATTAGAGTTGTAAATTACCTAGAACAAATTACATTAAATTTCAGACACATTAAAAAAGAATATGAAAGGAAAGAATAAAAATTGAGTGAGAAGAGTTTCTATAACATTGAATATCAAAGCTGAAAAAGACCTTGGGATATAGAAGGTCAGAGCATAAGGGATGCTGCCACATCAATCACAGAATGTCATTATATTAAGAACCTTAGAACATTGAAGATGGAATGTCAGTGCTGGAAGG
>CM053592.1:176393954-176405221 GCA_028646515.1 Pseudochirops corinnae
ATATATACATACATACATTTATATTCCCTTCAACTATCCTCATACTGAGAAAAGTTTCATAAGTTACAATTATTGTTTTTCCATGTAGGCATGTAAATAGTTCAACTTTGATAAGTTCCTTATGGTTTCTTTTCCCTGTTTACCTTCTCATGTTTCTTGTATTTGAATGTCAAATTTTCTATTCAACTTTGGTTTTCTCATCAAGAATTCTTGAAAATCCTTTACCTCATTGAATGACCATATTTTCCCCTGAAACATTATACTCAGTTTTACTGGTTAGATGATTCTTGGTTTTAATCCTAGCTCCTTTGATCTACAGAATATTATATTCCAGGCCCTTCTATCCCTTAACATAGAAGCTGCTAGATCCTGTGTTATCCTGATTGTGTTTCCACAGTATTCAAAGTCTTTCTTCTTGGCAGCTAGTAATACTTTCTCCTTGATTTGGGAACTCCAGAACCTGTCTATAACATTCATTGTTTTCTTTTCAGTATCTTTTTCAAGAGGTGATTGGTGAATTCTTTCAATTTCTACTTTGTCTTCTTGTTCTAAAATATCAGTGCAATTTTCCTTGAGAAGTTTTTGAAGGATGATTTCAAGGTTCTTTTTTTGATCACAGCTTTCAGATAGTCCAATAATTTTTAAATTGTCTCTCTTGGATCTATTTTCCAGGTCAGTGTTTTTTTTTTTCAATGAGATATTTCACATTACCTTCTATTTTTTAATTTGTTCGGATTTGTTTTATAGTTTCTTGGTTTGTCATAAAGTCATTTGCTTCCATTTGCTCCACTCTCATTCTGAAGGAATTATTCTCTTCAATGACTTTTGAAATTCTTTTTCCATCTAGCAAATTCGACTTTTTAAGTAATTCTCCTCCGCATTGGCTTTTTGGGCCTCTTTTGCCATTTGAGTTAATCTATTTTTTTAAGGTGTTATTTCCTTCAGTCAGGTTGTTGGCTCTCTTTTCATGATTTTCTTGCATCATTTTCATTTCTCTTCTCATTTTTTCCTCCACTTCTCTTATTTGGTTTTCAAAATCCTTCTTAAGCTTGTAACCAGTTTATAGTTTTCTTGGAAGCTTTTGGTGCAGAAGTTCTGATTGTGTTATCTTCCTCATGTTCCATGCTTTGATCCTTTTTGTCCCCCAAAAAAGGAATCTAAAGTTGGATTGCTGTTCTTGCTTTGCTTCCTTTGCCTGCTTATGTTGCCAGTTAATTACTTGACTTTTAGGCTTCTTGCCACAGTAGAACTCTGTTTTCAGAGGGGAGAGCTTTGTCCCAAATTGCTGGGGTTTTCTCAGCTGCTGAAGCTATTAGGAGGCTGCCATCTCTACAGCCCCCACAAGCTTTGGCTAACTGAAAACCCACCTCAGGGCCACCACCCAAGACCATGATCCTGATCCAGGCAGGGTAAGGTAAGAGCACTTAGCCTCTGAATGGTCGCTTGGTCCCCCTGCAGTCTGCAAGCCTGGAGCTCTGAAGCAGCCATGTGGAGGCAGCTGCAGGGCTATTGCTTCCGCCTCTTCTGGCTGTGGGGCAGAAGGCCGGACCTACTCGTTTGTCACCCCCAAATTCAGCCAAGTTCCACTGACCCTTCACTTTGTCTTTGGCATTTATGGGTTAATAATTCTGGAAACTGCCAAAGTTGCTGGTAATCCACTCTCCTGAATGCTCCAGGTGTGGCTGTTCCTGCCTGTTCCAGGTCTAAAACTGTGGCTCATGCAGGGCTGGGCTAGGCTCCAGCATGCTGCAATGAACCCTTCCAGTCTGTCTACTGGCTGCCTTCAGTGGGAGATTTGTTTCTGTCACTTTGTGGGTTCTGGAGTTCTAAAATTTGTTTAGAGTCATATTTTATCGGTATTTGGGGTGGTTATGAGGGGCACTCATTGAGTTTTCTTTCTTCTACGCTATCACCTTGACTTTGTCCCCAGTTGTCCAAAATAGGTTTCTTAAAGAATCTTATCACTTTCTTAAGTCTAACTAAGCGAACAACGAAACATTAAACCAAGCCATGATATGTAGTTTTTGTCCATTTCTGGGGTGCAAATAATTGTGCTGAAAAGTAAAAAAAAAAAAAAAAAGCTTTAAGACTGAATTAAAATCATCCCTGAATTTGGTGTCAACATGAGGCCTTTCTTGATGCTCTCCTTGTCCAAATGTAATATTCTTTCCAGCTGGAACTTATTCATAGTACCTTTTATATATTTTATATTTACTTCTCTGTGAAGATGATTTATCTTTTTTGGAAGAATATAGAATCACTGAGGGCAGGAGCTGTTTGTTTCTTGTCTTTTTATGTCCAGTGCCTCCCTAGCACAGTGTCTGGACCAGACAAGAAATGCCTAAGGAAACATCTAATCAATGCCTATTGAATTTTGTTGATTTGCTTCTTTGGAAAAAGTCTTTGCATTGGTGAAAACACAAATTTCTTAAAGTACTGCACAAAGACAACTAGTGGGTGGTGTCATTTCACCATCTTATTCTCAGGATGCAAGGGCTGTTCATTGCACATGCTGCATCTATGATTTCAGTGATGTAGTGAGTCCCCTCTACTAGGACATGTTCACATCTTTTTTAGCAATTTGTAATCTTAGTGATGAAGTGACCTGTTAGGGTCACACAACCAGTATAAGTCAGAGGTAGAACTGGAACCCGGGATTTCACAGCTCTAGGGAGAATCAACTACCTACTATACCAGCAGTGTTAAACTCAAAGAGAAAAAGTCACTAAACCAAAAATTCCCATTGGCTGAATACCAACTTAGAAAACAATACATTATCTATGTTCCATTTTATCTTCAATTAAAAAAATATTTCCCAAATGTATTTTAATCTGGATCAGGCCAAAATTTGGGGAGGTTGCCAAAGGCAATGTTTGAGCAATGTCTTGGAATTCTGTACACTACACCACAGTTGCCTCTCAAGAATTCAAAAGTCAAACAGAGCAATAATCTGGATTTGCCCAGTTATGTTTTCCTTCATCTTTAGATTTATTTTACACTCAAGTTACAAACGCTCTCTAGACAGAGACATGGGAAGACTTTGGCCAACTGCAAAACTGTCTTAATAAATAAAAATAACAGCTAATGATAAAGATGAAGAGGACATAAATAATAGTGAGTGAACAAGTAATTGTGGAGCTTTATGGTTATTGAGTTGAATCTAAGATGATATTAAATTTCTGTCCCCAGACTGCTGGTATTTTAAGGGGCTATCCTAATTACTCAATTGGTAATTGCAGCTGTGATTACCAGTGATGAGCATGATAAATCATAGGTCTTGATTGATCTCCCAATAATTCTAGCATGTTCTTCCATAAAAGAATCCCAACCACATAAGATATGATTTGAGAAGAGGCAAGAACAAAAGTGGTTAAGGGCTTTTTACCTTGATTATGGAACTCTCCTCGAGACAAGACTTGCAATGGTAGAAACCAGAAAGGAAAATCATGCTAGGACATAAGCTCACAGAAGGGAAGGAAGAATAAGACAGACTTTGCAAGAAGATGGAGGAAATATTTTAAAGGATTCATTTATATTATGTAGACAGGATGTTGTTGAATTTGTATGCATTATATTGGGATCCCTTCAAGCCAGGGTCTTTTTGGACCTTTAGGGTGAGAGTTTGGGAATGTGTGTGTGTGTGTGTGTGTGTGTGTGTGTGTGTGTGTGTAGGGGGTGAGAGGAGACTCTATCTTTGTAGCCAGCACATGAAAAATGACTTATTTTATAATTTCTTAGTGGCTAACCATGAACCACAGCTCCCTCCAGGTGGTATGTTTTTGTGCTAACAACATATGTGAGATTGTGAGGGAAATATTTTTTCTTGAATATTTCAATAACCTGATGCCAAGGGGAAGTCATTAACAGGGCATGCTAGGCCTCTAACTCCTGAGTGGTTAGTCATATATGTACAGTGGTTCCCTTATCTCACTGAACACATTTTCCACTAGATGTACCATTTAGGAAAGATGAAAAAATGAACGTAGAGAGTGATATTGTGGGAAGTACTGCCTTCAAAGGCTTGGAAATGTTTGGAAGGGTGGGAGTCTCATCTTATGGTCATCTTCCTCCCATGGTCCTTCGCTCTAATCATCCATTGCCAGAAGTCTCCATGTTAAAAAAAAAAATTCCCTTGACTAGCATTGGGTTCTAACTATTCATTGAGATCTTCTTGTCCACAACATAAACCATGTGAAAACAATCACCCATGCATAAGAGAGACCCCATTAAAAATCATGGACTTTTCTACTTCAGAGCTGCCACAATTGGGGAGCATATTGGCGAGCACGGCCTAGTCCAATGGGCTCCTCCCAGGTGGGGGTAGGCTATGGCTTTAGCTTCAAGGGCCCAGCCTTAGTATGAGGTATTAGTAAGCTCTGTTGGTATGGCACACAGATCTTGGCACTGCCCCATATTGACTCAAAAAAGGACGTTGAGAGCTGGTATAATAAGGTACCTTGGGCCTGAGGAATAGGCTATTTGCAGAACTCCAGTTGCATTAACTTCCTCTTTCTTCTGTGAAGGGAGGATCACCATGCCCAAAGTCTGGTGACTGCCCAGATTATATAACCTTCTCTTTCTTTTGGAAGTACCACCTAATGCTCTACAACTGCTAACTTCCTTTTTGTCTTCCTTTTTTTACTCTTCCGGAGTGTGTCCTTATATCTTCTCTGAGACCTTTGGCAAGTGTCAACTCATTTGGGCCTCAACTTCCTCTATAGAATAAGGGGTTTGAATGCAATGACCTTTAATGTTTCTTCCAGCTCTAACGCTATAATCATTCTATGAACCTTCCTTTATTTGAAGTGAAGTTTTATGTCACACACACATCCCATTATTTTTGCTTCACTGGTTAATATTACTCTTTTACAAATATCCCCCATATCTCTAAAACTAATGTGATACACTGACACAAGATCAGAGAACATGAGTTGAAACCCAAGTTATGCAACTTAATGGGGTCATTAGATGAGATGATAATGGTATGGCAAGAAAACTCACTGCTTACAATTTAGAATATTAGTCACTAAAATGCTTTATTTTTTATGTAATTTACAAATTAATATATGAAAAAGAATCAGTTGGAACAGAGAAATATGTCTCTCTAGGTCAAGTGAATATATCCATATGAGCCATTTCCATAGTTACTAATAGTATACACAAAGTCTCAGCTATGATGGTTCACAACCAGTTAGTCATAAGCCTTGAGCAACTTATTGTGTTTTTAAAAAAGAGGCTAAAGACTTTCTAATCTGTTGGTCTTCCAGTAGCCTCAGGGGTTTCAGACAGGGTGAGATTATCACACATAAAACATCTATGTCTTCTTGGCCTAATGATGAAGAAAGAAAATTTATAGAATATTAGAGGCAGAAGGGGCCCTAAGGATCATCTATAAACTTCACTTAACATATGAGGAAACTGAGGTGGAAAGAGTTTTCCAAAAGTCCTGTAATGATTTAAATGAGAGACTATAAATTGGACCTTTTGTCTTATAATGTTAATGGAATCTGAAGATCTCCCATGCCCCTTTGTATTGGCAAGTAAACAGGTACTTAGCACCTTCAAGTTTACCTTAGCACCTTCAAGTTTCAAGTTAACACCTTGTTTAAGCTAGTTAAGTACTTAAGAAGTAATTAACACCTTGGGAGGAAGTTGCCAATGTAACAGGAAGTGGCAGAATAGGGAGGAGCTAAGGCATATATAATGAAAAGCCTCAGCTGGGAATGGCAGAATTCCCTGGGATAATTATCTGGAGACTGGAACTTCTGCTGAGAACTTCCAAGAACCAGGCTGAGGAACTAACATGAGTGAGAGAGGAGGATCCCTGCTTGAGGGAGCCTGTTCTGTTGTGAAGGCTTGGGAAGGTAGGTGTTCACTGCATTGACTATGTGTACCAACTTTGTGGCTACTGTAATGACTTTGGCTTTCTGGTTCTGGGATTCATTTTCTGGTATTTGAATAAAGGCTTTGGTTCCACCCTCCATGTGGAGAGTCTATTATAGTTTGTGATTCACAGTTATACCAGCATATTCATAACTACCATGGGAGTTGTGAATATTGCATTATTGTTACATGCCTCCTGATGCCTTCCAAACCAGCAAGTTTCCTTTTGAACCAGAATAAACTGCAATGATATATTGATATAGTGACATATACTTTCCTTGAGTGTAAAGGCTGTTTGGTTCTTCATTTTGTATCCTTATACCCTACAATAGTTCCTGGCACAAAAAAGCCATTCAATAAATTCTTTTTCAAATTAATTGAGCTAGGTAGGGGTAAGGGGGGCAAAGTCATATTTCAAATGCTCAAAACTTTAAAAAGCCTACTGATTTTTCCATACTGTTTGCAAAGCTGAAGTAGAATAGAGAAAGATTACTTCAGGTTTTTAATAGTAAGAATTACAAAATATTTTACACACACAAAGATAAAATTTTCCAAATTGTTGTGTCCACTGATTGTAAATAATATTATATAATCTCTTTGCTTTAACATCTAATCTCACTTCCTCTCTTCTTAACCTCTATCCTCTCCACCATCAGCTTTGTTTTTTGTGGTTCTGGGCAGAGATTCAGGTACTTTTAGGCAAATCTAGACTGAAAAAAAAAGAGGTATATTAAGGGAAATTAGGTGGCACAGTGGATAGAGCACCAGGCCTGCAGTCAGGAATCTGGCCTTGCACATTTAGTAGCTATGTGATCCTGGGTAATAATCATTTAACCCTGTTTGCCTCAATTTCCTCATCTGTCGTATAACTCAGAGAAGGAAATAGAAAAACACTCTACTATACTTGCCAAGAAAAGCCCCAAAAGGAGTCATGAAAAGTCGGAAACAACCGAAAAAATTACTCAACAAGACAAGATAAAGAAACATCCCTTTCACTGACATCAGAAAATCAAGCAACGTGAATCTAGGAAGGCTAAAAACATTATACTGATTGCACAGAAGGGAACATAAGCAGAATGAAAGCTTTTAATTTCACTTCATTTCTTTCCAGATTTAGTTTCCTGGCATTTAATTCAAAGGAGAAACTTTCTGTGATTTCAATTTATTAGGCATCCATAGATCTGTATCCCTCGATATGCTTGCTCCATAGGGGCATCTTGGGATTTCTCCCTCCATATGGAGCTACCCATTGTGTTGTAGCTCACACTGTTTATTATCAAAGACATTCATTCCTGATATGGAATCAGGAGCTGTTGAAAAGATAATGGACATTTATGAAGACCGAGGTTACTGTGGAAGTGTTGCTAGCGCTGTGCTTTCCATCCATATTAATAGCAAATTACTTCTGCATGGATAATAGCATTTCACAATGAATGCCCAAGGAATTAGGGATGATTAGCTTTGCACTGAAAACACTGCCTGCCTCTTTAAGTTGAATTCTGAAAAATGGAGGCCACAGGCTTACTATGCTCTGGGTTGCAATTCCATTGCTGTTAGCCAGTTCTGATTCCTGTTGTTAGAGCCTGCAGCCTGCTAAACCATGCAAATCCCTGGGACTCCTGGGAGCAGAATAGGAGAGGTTATACATTGTACAAGCACCGTTGATTCAACCTCCATTTCTCTCAGTACAACTGTAGGCACTGTCCGTTCACTAACACAATCCCTCAAAGAGAAAAGAGAAGAGGCAGTTTCCAGACATCAGCCCCTTAACAGATGAGATGTCACGGTCTCCTGGCAAGTGAATAGTATTCTTCAGTGGCTACACAGCACTTTGATTTGCAACAGTTATAAAGCAGCTATTTCTGGAGCTGGGGCAGCACTGAGTTAATTACTGATAGTAAGCATTTTGGAGGAACTCATTTATACTGCAATGCTTTGGTTGCCACAAGAGAAAAGATGACTAATCATAATGAACCCCCCCCCAAAAAAATACATACACACATGTGTATGTGTATAACATACATATACGTATATACATATATATGTGGATAGATAAATCTTTAGATATCTATACATCTATATCTATCTATATATATATAGATATATATACACCTAGAAGATGGATAGATAGACAGATAGATAGATAGATAGATAGATAGATAGATAGATAGATAGAATTTGCATGATCAACAGCTATGGTTCCCTTGAGATATAGTTTAAGGTATAGTGAAGCAATAATGGGATTGGACCTTGTCTGACATAGAAGATTTAGAGATAGAAACAGGCTAAGATAAACCAACCCTTTCTCATCATACTCCATCTCATCCTACCACTCCCTCGCCATTTTGATGCCCTATGCTTTCACCTATGAGCTGGTACTTCAGCTCCCACCCTGAGGTCCAAAGCTCCTGATGGGTGAGATGTCACCATTTTGAACAGACTCTCGGAGCTGCTCCTCTCCAACCTGCTTCTTGCCATACCATCTGCCATTTCCTATCCTTTTCTACCTCTTACCCTCTGTTCTCAATCACTACCCTGTTACTTATTTAATTAAAATATCCCCTCCCTAGCTACCACTCTCCTATACATATTCTCTTTCACTAATATAAATTTCTTGAGAATATTTTGTTTTTCATATTTGTATCCCCAGTCTGACACAAACTAAATATTTAATAAATGTTCTGTCATTTGTCCTTTCCAACAAACATTTATTAAGTGCCTAATGTGTGGAAGAAACAACACTAAGCTCAGAGAAGTCAAAGACAAAAACGCAAAAGTCCTTCCCTTAAAGACATTTAAACTTGATTGTGGGGATACATTGAAAAAAAAAAAAGTATGCACATGGTTATTTCAAGAGGAAGAGAACTCTGAAGTCTGAGGCTTCTGAAAAGGATTCCTGTAGGTGGTAGCACATGAACTGTGACTTATGTAAGCTGGAGAGCCTGAAAAATGGAGGGGACCTTTCCATCATGGGAAACCAATGTTGGGTCACCCCAGAGTGCTGGAAATTCTGATGAGGAGGTGAACTCTAAGGTGCTCTTAAACTGAAATCCAAGTTCTGTGTGAAGCAAGATTTGTTCATAGCACCCTAAAAGCTCAAAATAGAAAATAAGAGGGGCTCTTGTAGTTGCTGATGGCAACTTTTTCTTCATCACCTCATTCTCATCAACATCTTGCTTGTTTCTTTATCTAAGTCATCTCCATTCCTTCCCTGTCATCATCACCACTCTCTCAGACCTAACCTTACTTTCTCCTTATAGTAACCCAATGCAAATTCGACTCCAAACTACCTACCAAATGATTTTTTAAATGTTCAATTTAGCAGACGTCTGTCAAGTACCTATGAAATAAGTCAAGCTTCAAAGATTAACAAACCACTCACTAGATTGCCTAATATGAACTTCTGTCCTGGATTATTTGGACCATCCATGTAACCTTGGATTTGTCACTTAACTTTCTGAGGCTTCAATTCCCTCTTTAGTGAAATGAGGGAGTTGAACTAAATGATCTCTAATTTATCTTCTAGTTCAAACTTCCATTAGCCTATGAATTAAGACTTGATTTCTGCACTCATGGACTTTACCATCTGATGGGCAAAATAAGAAATAGAAAGGATAATGCTTATTAATACTGTCTAGATAGATATAGATAGTCAAATAGATGTGTGTGTGCATATGGAATTTTAAGTTCCAGTGATCTTTTCTCAAGTTCACTCTGGGAAGTATGTCATAAAAACATTGCTGAGTCCAATGTATAGATGAGGCACATGAGGAAAGAAAAGCATTTGCTATTGTTCATAGAGTTACCAAGTGTTGGAGTCAGAATTTAAATCTGGGTTTTCTAATTCTAGGTCTCATATGCTTCTCTGTAGGCAGTATCCTGACTACACAATACCCAATGCCTTCTAGATCCCTTTACACTACCCACATAGAACACATTGGTTCTCAGTTGGTTATCTCTTGCCCTTGCTTCATGTCCACCTCATTTTTATTCCTGGGGACATCTTTCCAAATTCAGCAACAAATCACAAGAACTCATTTCCTCTAGCAGGACAGTGAGTGTGAGTGTATGAGTGTGTGTGTGTGTGTGTGTGCATGCTCACACATGCACATACATGCATGTATGCATTTGCATAACCCAGTCATTCTATCATAAACACTAATGGTCTAGGCAAGGTATGTGACTTCCATCAGTTTCTAGCACTAAAGGTACTAGCAGTATAACTCAGAGAATCTGCTTGAGACTATTCCCTCAACAATCAGCTTAGTCTAGAATTAATCTTGACACAAATGCTGATACAACTGTTACAAAATGGTATTTTTCATGGCTTTTTCCCGATGTCTAAAGTTTGCAACATCTATTCCCATCTATCCTCTTCTGTCTGGTTCCATTTCATTGAAAAATAATTTAGAAATTTGCAAAACTGCATCTTCAATATGCTAGCAGGTTGGCAAGCTGCCCATCACTAGTTCCAAACTGGATCCTAAAAAATGAGGTACCAGAAGTTTCTAGTCTTCCTCTAAGTCCTGATTTCTTGGACAACATCACTGGCACTAAGATTATAAGTAAGTAAACAATTAGACAGACAAAAATAATAAACACAAATAAATGGATAAATGTTTAGAAGCACTGGCTTTTCAGATTTTCTATTTGACCCTTTCTTTTCTTCTTCCACCCATCTCATCTTTGCGCCATTTTTGTTATCACCTATCCCTGCCTCACACTCTTCTATGTCTCCCTCTCCTCCTATTTCTTCTCATCTTATCTCTCTTCCTCACTATTTTTCCCTTTCCCTTTCCATGTTACTTTTATTCTACCTGACTCACTCTCTTTTTTTTTCTCCCTTTGTACTCTAGGCTCCTTCACCAACCTGGAATTCCAGCTCCCAAACTAGGACCACATATCTCTGCTCTTCCTGGCAGAGACATGGGAATGCTTTACTAATGACTTTTCCAAGGTCACACAGCTACTGAGTATCTGAGGCCAGATTTGCACTCTGATTAATTTTCTTGACTCTAGGTCCAGTATTTTAACACTGTGGAACTTAGCTACATATAGGATGTGATTAATAAATGCTCATTCGTTATCTTCTTCCTTTCTTAATTTCAGTTTTAACTTTAATTCTGACTAACCCTAACCTTTCTCCCTCCCTTCCTCCCTCCCTCTCTTTTTCTCTCTCTCTCCGCCTCCCTCTATCTCTCTCACAAACACCTCCCCCCCACTACCACTTATCAAATCTTAAGCCTTAGACAAAAATCACAGTTCTAAGTTGAGAGTACCCCACAGCAGGTGTAACAGTAATCAATTTAGCAGATACTTAGCCCTTAGTAACTTAGGGCTAAGTATGGAAGGTGTGAGCTCTGTCTCCTGTTGAGAGGGTGTGA